>JAENHJ010000317.1:600000-1000000 GCA_025330945.1 Mucuna pruriens
GATTTTCACAACCGAGATCAAGTCGGCCAAAGAAGACCAAGTCAAGAAAAAAATAAAAGTCAACTCGGTCGAAGAGTCAAATAGCACAGCCAACACGCTTGTCGAGACCATCTCGGCCAAAGAAGACCAGACTCTGACTGGGATAGAAATTAATGTTCCACACGAATCTGATTCCATAGGAGTACTAGAAGCCAATGCTGACTCCAAACCAACTAGAACTGAAGTTGCCAACTCGAGCCGGCCAAATCAACCAAGGACCAAAATCATGTTGGCACACTTGGTGCCGAGACAAGATCAAGTTGGCCAAACGGATCCAAGTTGAGTAACTGAAAAATCTCCATTACTACCACCACCCATGGAACTGAAACCATTGCCGAATTACCTAAAGTATGCCTACCTGGACAAGGAATAACAACTCCCAGTCATCATTGCCAATAACCTTCTCCAGGAGCAAGAAGATAAGTTGCTAGATGTCCTAAGGCAACATAAGTAGGCAATAGGGTGGAAGCTAGCAGACCTTCCTAGCATAAACCCCTCCATCTGCATGCATAGAATCTTGATGGAGAAGGAAATCAAACCCATAAGGCAACAACAAAGAAGGTTGAATCCGACACTCCTGGATGTGGTCAAGAAAGAAGTCACAAGCTACTCATTGCAAGCATCATCTATCCCATCTCAGATAGTCAGTGGGTGAGCCCTGTGCAAGTGGTACCAAAGAAATCCAGGATGACTGTCATGAAAAACCAACAAGACGAGTTGGTGCCTATGAGGATTCAAACTAGCTGGCGGGTATGCATCGATTACAGAAGATTGAATCAAGCAACTCGCAAGGATCACTTTCCTTTGCCTTTCATTGACCAAATGCTTGAAAAATTACCAAGGAAATCCCATTATTGCTTTCTTGATGGATTCTCAGGCTACATGCAAATTCATATTGCACCTGAAGATCAGCATAAGACAACCTTCACCTGCCCATTTAGTACCTTTGCGTACACACGCATGCCATTCGTCCTGTGCAACGCGCCGAGTACATTCCAACATTGCATGATGAGCATCTTTTCAAACTTGCTTATGGACTGCATAGAGGTATTCATGGATGACTTCATGGTGTATGCTGACTCATTCGAAGCATGCCTGCGTAATCTATCCAAGGTGTTAAGGAGATGCATTGACACAAACCTTGTGCTCAACTTTGAAAAGTGTCATTTCATGGTGACTGAGGGAATAATGTTGGGACATCTGGTCTCCAACAGAGGCATTGAGGTAGATAAAGCCAAGATAGACATCATCACCTCCCTTCCAAACCCCACCTCTGTGCGGGAAGTTCGCTCATTTTTAGGACACGCAGGCTTCTATAGAAGATTCATCAAGAACTTCAGCACACTAGCCCTACCTCTGTCAAAATTTCTACAAAAGGAAGTGGAATTCAACTTTAATCAACTATGTATTGAAGCACTCCAAGAGCTAAAGAGCAAACTCACATCCGCCCCTATCTTGCAAGCACCAAACTGGGACCTACCATTCGAATTGATGTGTGATGCACCAATTCGGCATTACGAGCTGTTCTCTGCCAGAGAGCTAGAGCCGGCTAACCAGTGCACGTGATTGCCTATGCATCCAAAATTATGGATCCGACCCAGCAAAACTACACAACAATTGAGAAGGAACTTTTGGCAATTGTGTTTGCCTTAGACAAGTTTCGCTCTTACCTTCTCGATTCCAAGATAATTGTGTTCTCTGACCATGCTGCCTTGAGATACTTGTTGAGGAAGCCTGACGCTAAGCCAAGACTGATTAGGTGGATACTTCTTCTTCAAGAATTTGACTTAGAAATCAGAGATAAGAAGGGTGCTGAAAACTCTATGGCAGATCATCTAAGCAGAATTGAAAAAGAAAGCGAACCAATGCCGATCCGAGATGAATTCCCTGATGAGCAACTCTTGCACATCAAGACGGCCACACCATGGTTTGCCGACATCTGCAACTACGTGGCAACATCTCATTTTCCACCAGAGGCATCTTGGGCCCATAAAGATAAAATTCGAAGTGATGCCAAGTACTACATCTGGGATGATCCCTACCTTTGGAGACTATGTAGTGACAAGGTCATCCGTAGGTGCATTCTTGATGCTGAGATCAATTCGGTCCTCCAATTCTGCCACTCCGCACCTGGAGGCGGTCATTATGGATCGACTCGGACTGCTAGGAAAGTGTTGGACTGTGGCCTTTATTGGCCAACTATTTTTAAAGACGCTCATAAATTCGTCTCCACCTGCGAAAAGTGACAAAAAGCATGGGTGGCCATGAACCGAAGGCATGAAATGCCCCAGCAACCCATCCAGTTCTGTGAAATTTTTGATGTCTGGGGAATAGATTTCATGGGGCCATTCCCGGTCTCCAATAGCTACTCATACATTCTGTTGGCCGTAGATTATGTGTCAAGGTGGGTAGAGGCCATTGCCACTAGAACCAATGATGCAAGAGTGGTTGTGGACTTCTTGAAGTCTAATATTTTCTGCAGGTTTGGTATGCCAAAAGCATTCATAAGTGACCAAGGCAGTCACTTTTGTAATAGAGCCATGGCCTCTCTTCTTCAGAAATATGGGGTAGCACAATGAATTGCTACAGCCTACCACCCCCAAACAAATGGCCAAGCAGAAGTCTTTAATAGGGAAATCAAGAAAACGCTGCAAAAGATGACCAACCCCAGCAGGAAGGACTGGAGTCGCCTCCTTGAGGATGCTCTTTAGGCATACAGAACCGCATACCGAATGTCGTTAGGGATGTCCCCCTACCGGATTTTCTTTGGTAAGACCTGTCATCTTCCTGTGGAGCTTGAGCAAAAAGCTTACTAAGCTGTCAAGCAGTGCAATTTGGCCTACGACCAAGCGAGAAAGCAACGAAAATTGACACTACAAGAACTTGACAAACTCTGCTTGGAAACATATGAAAACTCCAGGATATACAAACAAAAAGTCAAGAATTTTCATGACCAGAAGATCCTGAGGAAAGATTTTTATGTCAGCCAAAAAGTCCTGCTGTTCAATTCAAGACTCAAGCTCATAACAGGTAAGCTTCGTTCCAGATGGGACGGACCTTTTGTCATCATTAACATATTTCCCAATGGTGTAGTACAACTGCAAGATGAACATACCAGCAGCACCTTCCAGGTCAATGGGCATCAGATCAAGCCATTCCACGAAGGTCCAGCACCAATTATGCATGACATGAAGATTATTTCGTTGATGGAACCAGCTCCACCAGATGGCTCTACCTTAGCCAACCCTGCCTTGCATTGAGGAAAATGCAGATTTTAGGTGTAGGGGGGATATTGTCGCAATCACGTTTCTACTACCATCCTGAACTCTTCTTCCTTGCCTTAATTTTGTTTTGTTTTGATCTGGTTTTGAATTTTTCATCTATTTTTAATAAAAGTTGTCCGAGCCGAATCCATTCCGGCTCTGTATCATCTTGGCCGAGTCCGGATTGACTCCGGCCTGGCAGAATTTCAATTGTCATTTTGTTTATGTTAATTTTTCCTCCTAAGCAGAATTCCAAATTGAACTGTCGAAAAATTAAATGTTTTGAAAAGAATCTTGAATCGACTTCTGGAAGTTTGAAAAAGACAAGAGAAAGTAATTCTGCAACTTTGGCAAGAGATTTCTCTAGCTTGAAGGGAATGAAACTTTTCTGCTCTAAACAGTGACTGGCTGAAAAATTGAGAAGGAAAACCATTGGTGACAAAGCATAATAACCCGTGTGAGGCTTTGAGCCCTTGTAAATATTTATGGCTTGCATCTTGCCATCTTCTTGTGTGATTTTTGCATTCATGATTAACTGTGTATTCGATGTTTTGCCTTAACTCTCTGGATACAGCTGTTCTCGCATGCAGGAATGACATGATCTAAGCCATGTTTCTAATTAGCTCTAAGCCAAATAAAGCCTACCTGAAGAAAGTCTCTCCCTCATTCATCCCCATTGAGCCATATAATCGTTCTTTCTTACAGCTCATTACAAACCAAAGCCAGAAAACCATGAATGAACCTCACCCTCAGGAAGTAGAGGAGCTTTGGAAATGTTTTGGGAGTAAGTCATTATCAAGTGTGGGGGAGCCTCCAGGAAGCAGAATTCATTCAGCATCCTTTAAAGGCTCGAATATACGAAGAAAGAAAAGAAGCAAGTGAAAGAAAGAAAAAGAAAAAAGTGGAAGCAGCAATTGAAAAATCTAAGTTGAATCAAACAAAGGAAGAAAACAGCAAAGTTGCATGAATATGTATAATAAGAAAATGGAAAGGAAGTGAGCTGACAACAACAAAAGGAGGAAATGACAGCATCCTAGGCTACCCCTCAGGGTGATGAAGCTTACTCTCCATTTCTCCTCTCTTCCCCGTGGGTTCTGAAGCCAGTTTCTATATTTTATCCTACCCGTAACGCCAACCTCGCTACAAGCCGAAAAAGAAGTCCTAGTGATCATAACTGCGTGTGTTTTTGTAGGTGTATGAAGAGAGCTTTGTCAAGGTATGGTGATATCAGTTCCATGAATGTTGAGTGTAAATACAAACCCAGACACAAGAGAAATAAGGGAGTTATTTGCCTAAATGAGAGCTTTGTCACTCTTGGTCACCTTCTTTTATTTACAGGTCACCAACTTGCCTAGAGCACGGAAGAAGTAATTTTCAGAATGGTTGAGTATCTTGATCCCAAGGTGAATGAGTACCGACTCTGTCCCGGTTAACTAAAGGAAGTCAATTGAAAAATTCTTTTCTACCCTTAAAAATCTCCCTTGTGTATTTCATTTTATTTTGCCCAGGAGTGCAAAAGGTTAAGTGTGGGGGTCTGATAAGTCTTAGATTATGCATCTTTTATGGACCTAAGAAAGAGGTTCACAAAACTATCTTGTGCTTAAGAACTGAGTGTTAGCTGAGATTCATATTATGGGCCTAAAAATGGAGAAAATGCAAATCTGTACCAATTCGAGGATCTTAGCTAACTCTTCTTTTCTTGTAGGATCAGCTGAGATGTCCTCGGGTCCACTATAAGAAGACTCGGCCGAGATGAAGTCGTCTCAGCCAAGACCGACTCCATCTCGGCCAGATCAGATTAGGTCAAGCTTCACAGCCCAGCAGCCCAAGTAGGAGCAGTCCAATAAGGAGCAGCCCAGAGATGTTATCCACGTCAGCTATCCAGCTTAGGGCCAGCTCAGCTCCAGCTCACCTGCCATGTTACTTCTAGTGTAGCTTACAACGCAAGTTACGCAAGGGTAGAATAGGCAATTCATGTTGTAATTATGTTAGGAATTGTTAGGCATAGTAAGTAACAGCTCGTGTATATATTGGAGGAGCGGTACACTTTTTAAGGGCCTTTTTTTAGAATTCATTGGCAATACACTCGCATTATATCCACTTCCTCGCTCTCGTTCCTATCCATTACGGTGGTGCACGGTGCTACCTTGGTGTTTCTCTCGATCGAGGAAATGTAGGTTTGAGACTAGGAAGCCAAAGTTTGTTAGAGGGGACTGATTGGGATTCCCAACACATTATGGTGAATCTGATCCTCAACGCTCATGCTACTGAAGGTGAACCACCACCATCAACCATGGCGATTGTCGTGGAAGATGGATCCACCTGAATTCAAACCACTGTGTTTGTACTCTGTTTCCTATTAATCAATTTCATTCTACATTTCTCATCTCCGTCTTCCTCCTCTTCTTTAATTCATTATTTAATTCGCGATTGTAATTGAATTATGAACAATGTTAAGCTAAGCCGATTGGAACTGGTTTAACTAATTTAGTAGGTAATCATTTAACGATTGTTAATCGAGAACCTAAAATCAGCTCTGGACCTAATCCCTGCCAACTGATGAGGTAGGGATTGCGTAATTCCTCGGTATGACAATGGACGAACACTTGGCGATTGCCATAAGAATTCCTTAGGCTGATATGGACTGAGAACTGGAGTGCGGACATTGGACTGGACTTGGACTAATAGAAATGAATACAAGCACAGTTATATCATAATAATCCTAATAATAAATCAGTAGCGTTGGTATATGTTCAGTGCATTCGTAGTTTTAGTTTATTTTTCGCTTTACTTGCACAACAAACCCCCCAGTTTGCTGCTTTTCAGTCCGAGGCAGAGATAGTCCATCTCTATAGCGTTTGTCTGCCGAGAGCGACTCGGCCATTGCCGAGGCGAGACAATACTCTACATCTCAGATTCTACGTTATTTCGCTTCGCTATAGTTAGCTTTAGTTATTTGATGCCCGTTAAGACGACTAGAAACGAGCCTATCACATATCTGTTGTGGCTGTAGAATATAAGATTGAAAGGGTGCTAGTCGACCAAGGAAGCTCTGCCAACATTTTATATTGGACGACCGCCAATAGGTTTGGAATCCGGAACTTGACCAAATGCCAAGGAGCTCTCTACAGATTCGCTGGAGAACGAGTCTCTATAAAAGGAACAATGGAGTTAGAAACAACGTTCGAGGATAGAGATGGAACTAGGACGATCCCTGTCCTATACACGATCGTTGACACCGAGGCCTCTTATAACATAATTATAGGATTCCCAGCATTAAACAAATTAGAAGTTGTCATTTTCACCCACCACCTCTGCATGAAATTCCCCACCGGGCGAATGGTGGCTACAGTCTAGGCAGATGTAACAGTGGCCAGAAAATGCTATGAAGATAGTTTGAGGGTGGAGTCGATAACAAAAGGACCTAAGGTGAATGTCTTGGACTTCTACCTTGACCCGCGATATTTCTCCATCGAAGAGAGGTACCATTCGATAAGGGATCTCAAAGAAGTGCAAATAGGACCTTCGAATACCCAGAAAACGAAGATCGACAAGGCTCTAGAACAAGAGGAAGAAGACCAACTCGTCCAGATACTCCGAAGAAACGTGGACGTTTTTGCATGGTCCGTCAAGGATATGCCTGGTATCGACCCAAATTTTATGTGCCACCGCTTGTCAGTCAACCCAAATTCTAAACCAGGGGCACAGAAAAAGAAGGAAATAAGGGAGGAAAAGTGAATGGCCGTTAGGGAAGAGGTCAGCAAGTTGGTGACGACCGGTTTTGTCAGGGAAGTGCAATACCCCACATGGTTGGCCAACGTGGTGATGGTTAAGAAGGCCAACGGTCGGTGGCAGATGTGCACGGATTACACCGACCTAAACAAAGCCTGCTCAAAAGACCCATACCCCCTACCCAACATCGACCGACTAGTAGATGGAGTATTAGGGTATGCACTCCTGAGTTTAATGGATGCTTATTCAGGCTATAACCAAATCCAGATGCACCCCTCCGATGAGGAAAAAACAGCCTTCATAATGGAGGAAGGAGTTTTTTGCTACAAGATCATGTCGTTTGGCTTGAAAAATGTTGGGGCTACCTACCAGCACTTGATGGACAAGATTTTTTAGAAGACAATTGGGGTCAATATAGTAGTATATGTGGACGACATGGTCATAAAATCCAAGAAGGCAAACAGGCACTGTGAAACGTTAGAACGTGTTTTCAAGACATTAAGAGACCATCAACTAAAGTTGAACCCTGAGAAGTGCTTCTTCGGAGTGCAAGTGGGGAAGTTTTTAGGTTTCATGCTGACCGAAAGGGGAATAGAAGCTAACCCAGACAAGTGTCAGGCAGTAATTGACATGAGGAGCCCTCAAGGTGTCAAGGAGGTCCAACAACTTATGGGAAAAATCACCGCCCTATCACGGTTTATCCCTCGGTCAGCGAAGACAGCACAACCCATTTTCGGGGGCATTGAAAAAGGGAGGAGGTTCACCTGGACAAGCGAGTGCGAAGAGGCTTTTCAAAAACTAAAAGCAACGATCGCCGCTCCACCGGTTCTGACACGTCCGGTCCTAGGTATCCCTTTGTGTCTCTACTTTTCTGCCTTTGATAATGCCATAAGTGCTGTGTTAGTATAGGAAAGAGAAGGAGAGCAACGACCGGTATATTTTGTGAGCAAAATTTTACAAGGACCTGAGACACGATACCAGAAGATAGAAAAAGCCGCCTTAGCTCTCGTGATTGCCTCCAGAAGGTTACGGTCGTACTTCCAAAACTTTAGCATAATTGTACGAACATATTTGCCAATTTGTCAGGTGTTAGGTAAACCAAACTTGGCGAGACGGATGGTGGCGTGGAGCGTACAACTATCAGAGTTCGATATTTCATTCGAAAGACGAGGCCACATCAAAGCTCAAGCAATAACAGACTTCCTCGTAGAAGGAGAGTCATACCTCTCAATCGACGGGTCGTCCAACCACACTAGAAGTGAAGCCGGAATTATTCTGGAAGGACCAACCGGAGTCCTGATAAAACAATCCCTGCACTTCGAGTTCAAAGCTAGCAACAATCAAGCAGAATATGAGGCATTGCTGACAGGGATGAAGCTGGCCCAGGAAGTAGGAATGAAGAAACTCATGGCTAAAAGTGACTCAAAACTCGTCACTGGGAAAATTAATGGAGATTACCAAGCCAAAGATCCCCAATTAGCCAAATACCAGGATAGAGCCTCGGCCATGGCCTCCTCTTTTGACAACTTTGTCCTTTTGCACGTCCCGAGTTATCAGAACGAACGAGCCGACTTACTGGTAAAATTGGCCAATACGCAGAGACGAGGACAGTAGAGAACAATTATCTATGAAAAGCTGAGTACATCGACTATCGATCGGTCAGAAATTTTGGACGTTGAAAACAAAACTACTTGGATGATGCCAATCTTTAACTACCTCCAAAATGGGGAACCCTAGACAATCCAGGAGAGGCTCTAAAGGTAGTAAAGGAGGCCGCCAAGTCCACCCTCCTAGGATAGCACCTATACAGAAGGGGCTTCTCTTTCCCACTCCTTAGGTGCTTGGGGGACGAAGAGTCGACCTATGTAATAAAGGAAGTGCATGAAGGAGTATGCGGCACTCATATTGGTGGAAGAACATTGGCCAGTAAAATAGCAAGAGCCAACTATTATTGGCCAACGCTCAGAAGAGACTGCTTGGAATATGTGAAAAAATGCGACAAATGCCAGAAATTTGCTGAAGGACACAAAGCACCTCCAGAACGCCTACACCCCATCACATCCCCTTGGCCTTTCTTTAAATGGGGAGTGGATGGATATCTTGGGACCTTTTCCCCTAGCACCAGGGCAAGTAAAATTTTTGGTCGTGGCGGTAGATTATTTCACAAAGTGGATTAAGGCGGAGACGGTCGCGTCAATCACGACCGAAAGAATTAAACGATTCTTTTGGAAAAAATCATTTGTAGATTTGGCATATCGGCCGAGATAATGTTCGACAATGGCACTCAATTCACCTCAAAGGGGACGGTCGAATTTTGCAAGGAGTTAAAGATAAAACAATTGTTCACCTCGGTCGAACACCCTCAATCCAACGGCCAAGCCGAAGCTATAAACAAGGTCATACTGCGAGGACTACGGAAGAGGTTGGAAGAAGCCAAGGGCTGATGGATAGAAGAGTGATGAGTCACAGATTATGCATCTTTTATGGACCTAAGAAAGAGGTTCACAAGACTATCTTGTGCTTAAGAATTGAGTGTTACCTGAGATTCATATTATGGGCCTAAAAATGGAGAAAATGCAAATCTGTGCCAATTCGAGGATCTTAGCTAACTCTTCTTTTCTTGCAGGATCAGTTGAGATGTTCTCGAGTCTACTATAATAAGACTCGGCTGAGAGGAAGTCGTCTCAGCCAAGACTGACTCCATCTCGACCAGACCAGATTACGCTAGGCTTCACGGCCCAGCAACCCAAGTAGGAGTAGTCCAATAAGGATAAGCCTAGAGATGTTATCCATAATCAGCTATCCAGCTCAGGGCCACCTCAGCTCCAGCTCAACTGTCACGTTATTCCTGGACTAGCTCACTATGCAAGATACGCAAGGGTAGAATAGGCAATTCATATTGTAATTCTGTTAGGAATCATTAGGAGTAGCAGGTCACAGCTCGTGTACATATAGGAGGGGCTGTGCACTTTTTAGGGGTCTTTGAATTCATTCTCAATACACTCTCATTACATCCATTTCCTCGCACTCATTTCTTTCCGCTTGTGGTGGTGCATGGTACTGCATTGATGTTTCTCTCGATTGAGGAAATGCAGGCTTGAGACTAGGAAGTCGAAGTTTGTCAGAGGGGACTGATTGGGATTCCCAACACACTCTGGTGAATCTGATCCTTAGCGCTTGGGCTAATAGAGGTGAACCACCACCATCAACCATGGCGATCGTCATGGAAGATGGGTCCATCTGAATTCAGACCACTGTGTTTGTACTCTGTTTCCTATTAATCAATTTCAGTCTACATTTCTCATCTTCGTTTTCTTCCTCTCCCTTAATTCATGATTTAAGCTACGATTGCATTTGAATTGTGAACGGCGTTAAGCTAAGCTGATCGGAACTGGTTTAACTAATTCAGTAAGTAATCATTTAACGAATGTTAATCGAGAACCTAAAATCAGCTCCAAACTTAATCCCTACCAACTGATGAGGTAGCGATTGCGTAATTCCTTGGTATGGTAATGGACGAACCTTTGGCGATCGCCATAAGACTTCCCTAGGCTGATATGGATTAAGAATTGGAGTGCGGACATTGGACTGGACTTGGACTAATAGAAATGAACACGAACACAGTTATATTATAATAATACTAATAGTAAACCAGTAGCGTTAGTATAAGTTCAATGCATTCATAGTTTAGTTTATTGTCTGATTTGCTTGCATTTCAGCATCCCCCTGTTTACTGCTTTTCAGTCTGTGACAAAGATAGTCCATCTCTATAGCGTTTGTCTGCACTCAGCCGAAACCAAGCCGGATTGATCTCTACCGAGATCATCTCGGCTCAGTCTCTGCCGGGATGAGTCAGTACTCTACACCTCAGCTTATACATCATTTCGCTTCACACCAAATCATGGTTGATTGTACTATAGTTAACTTTAGTTTTTTGGTGCTCGTTAAGACGACAGAAAACGAGTTTATCAAAGAGCTGCCTCAACTTCTGTGGTCCTATCATACCACCCCACACTCAACAACTAATGAGACCCCTTTTTGTCTCACTTTCGGCACTAAAGCCATGATCCCAAGTCGAAATAGGAGAACCCTCCCAGGACAGCCCTATTTGAGCCCAGTAAGAATGAAGAAGAACTAAGAACCAACCTGGATTTATTATAGGAAGCTAGGGAGATAGCCCACGTAAAAGAATATACTATGAAGACAAGGGCGGCAAGGAAGTATAATCGAAAGGTCGTTCCCAAAAACTTCAAAAACAAGGGACCTACGTTTGAAAAGAATTACTCTAAGAACCGACAAAAACAAACTAATGCCATATTAGGAAGGACCGTTCAGGATAATTGAAGAGGTAGGACAACGAACATACTGCCTGGAAAATCTAGAAAAGAAGAAGTTTCCTCGCACATGGAATGTCGCCTCTCTGCGCATGTATTACAGTTGAATGAATGAAAGTCTTTCCAAATTATCTACTTATTCCAAACCAGCCCGATAACGGTCGGCCACAAGGTTAGTCTGGGGGCGCGACTAGGCTGAATTAAGCCCGATAATGGTCGGCCACAAGGCTAGTCCGAGGGCGCGACTAGGCAGAAACAAGCCCAATAACGGTTGGCCACAAGGCGAGTCCGGAGGCACGACTAGGCAGAAACAAGCCCGATAACGGTCGGCCACAAGGCTAGTCTAGGGGCGTGACTAGGCAAACTTAAGCCCGATAACGGGCGGCCACAAGGCTAGTCTAGGGGCGTGACTAGGCAAACTTAAGCCCGATAACGGTCGGCTACAAGGCTAGTCCAGGGGCGCAACTAGGTGATCAAACATAAGGACTGACCAAAATAAATTTGCTCGCGAAAACTTGTAAAAATAAATCGACAATTTTCTCACAGAAACTTATAAGTCGACAATTCGCTCGCGGAAACTTATAAAAATAAATCGGCAATTCACTCGCGGAAATATATAAAAATCAGTAAATCAAACCAAGCGGTTAAAGTAAAACTAAGATATTATAAATTTCTAAATCGTTCAACGAGAATTACAAAAAAAAAGGAAGAAATATGAAAACAAAGTCAAGCACTGGGAGAAGAAGGAACATCAACTATCCTACCATTTACAATTTCCTTATAAGGATCGGTCCCCAAAAGTTCTAAATCAAGTTGCAAAACTTTAACTTGAGCAAGAGCATGATTGAAACCATGCTCATATTGGTGCACCATGACTGTCCCCTGTTGAAGGATAGACACATCCTTAACTTTTATCTGATCATTCTGTGCAGCAATTTCCCCTTGAAGATTAACCAAGTCGGACTCCAAAGACGAAATTATTTCCTGGCCGACCAGGAAAGACCTCTTTGCATCTTCTACCTCGGTGGTGAGAGAAGCTCGAGTCACTTCCCACTCGGCCTGGGCTAAAGAATGGTGATCATTAGAGCATCACAGTTCCTCTTGAAGATCAACTATTGTCTTCCTTAAAAGTTCAAGTTGATGATCAGACTCGACACGGGCCTTCTCTCAAGCTTGCTTCTCTTCTTCCGCCCGCACCAAACAGTCGACTATCGGACCGAATTCAGCCTCGGCCGCGTGAGCCAGGATGGTTGAGAAACCAGCCAAACGCTGAATAGCATCTAAGGTTCCCGAAACACCTAGTTGCTTTATTAAGAGGCCATCTGAAGGGGCCAACATTGTTCGGTCCACTGCTTCCGTGACCGACCCAAAGCGCGCCCACATGGAAGGACTAGACGGCTGACCCAGAATTATCCCTCGGGAGGCCAAGCCAACTCCAGATATGGAGTGGTCATCCTGGGGCTCTTCAGGTTCTTCGAGATGGACGCGCTTTGCCGACCTCTCTAGAATTTCTTCATCAGCTGGTCGATACTCATCTGACCACGTCGCGACTGCTTGGGATCCTTTAGATATAATCAAAGGATCCACGGTCGTATTCTTCTCATGAGGTAAAGGAACAGCCCGGGCCACGGCAGCAGCAGGCGTGCTTGTTCCTTCCTCAGCACCCTGAGGGAGCCTCTTCTTCATATCCTTCAAATACTTAACAGAGAAACCTGCGAACAAAATCAATATGTTAATACATATGTTTTTAGGGGTAGGATATGCTAAGAGGAAGAAACAAACACTAACCTATCCTACGAATAAGTTCAGAGCATGATAGGTGTGGAAGAGTATCGAGTTCAGCAATGAACTCATCTTCCCATTTCTCCAAGTCCTTTCAGACTATGGTAATAGACACGGTTGGTTAGGAAATCCAATATAAGGGGAAATAGGGGGTCCCCGATTGGTTGGCCAAAATATTGGGGCCAGACTTGCCTTGGCTAACTTTGAAAAACTTATCCTTGAAAGTCTTGAAACTCTCAAGAAATGGCTTCAGAAGCTTGCGTCTGCAACGACCGCTCAATGACATCTATCCCACCTTGGAGACTTTTTCAAAGAGAAAAACCAAAAAAACACACCCAAGGAAGGCGCACGACCCCAATCTTCGCATAAAAACTCGAAGGCCCTCACGGAAGCCCAGCTATTAGGATGGAGTTGCGAAGGAGCGACATTTAAGGCGCGAAGAATCGACCGTTCGAAGGCCGTAAAAGGGAGTTTGATGCCAAGTTTCAAGAACACTGGCTCATAGAAGAAGAAGAAGGGGGTTTCATCAGAAGAAGGTTAGCTGTTGACTGACTCATTTGGCCGGTAGGGCCGAAGCACCACGAACCAGGGATCGGGTTGAACAAGTTTTTGGCTGTCCCCAGCAAAAGACTTCCTTGAATATAGAGGGAAGAAACCCTCTTGACGTCCGAGTCCACCTAGGAAAAAGGGTCTTCAGAGTTATCATCCTCAAAATTGTCCCTATACCAAATCTCGAAAGGGAACACTTCTCCAGAACTTAACGAACTTAAAAGGTTGTCTTGAGAAGAAGAGTCGGTCCCCGATGCAACTCTGTTGGGGGACCGGTTTTCCTGAGAAAAACCAGTGACACCTTCGGAAGGGCCCCCTATGACGAAGAGAGATAGGGTCAGTTTCAGACCCAACCAAGAAGAAAGGGATTTTTGGCAGATTGAAGGAAGAAAGGAAAATCAAAACTAAACTAAAAATAGAAGGTGAGTATAGGAGGAAGAAATAATCAAAGACACAAAGGAAGAAAGGGTAAGGAGACTAACACCTGCAGCGTCCATGATCGTGTATGGTGAGGTCGTTGAGGAAGGTGAGAAGCAAAGGGAGAGAAGATCACAAGGAAGCTCGAAGAATCCTGAGAGCGTGACACGAGGAAAAGCGACGAGGAAGAGAAGATAGGAATAAAGAGAACAGAGGAAGTTTAAGCGCATTAAAGACCTAGGGCAACCACTATCATTACGTATTCCTCGGGAAGGTAAAATGGTGCACAATTAATGAAGGCCTCATCATTAGGCGCGCAAACCTAGGGCTAAAACGTTTTAAATTTTCTGGGGAAAAACCAAACGACATATCTCCCTATGATGAGACCAAAAGGATCACGGTCATGACCGACAAAAGTTAAGTTTGATTCTTGAAAATAAGAATTAAACTTAAGGGGTTGTGTACCGTCCGACCATGACTGACCGTAAGGAGAAAGCACAATACCGGTTGGCTAGACGACCGGAGAAAACCCCGAACAGATCACCGACCATGTCAGAACAAAGAGTAGAAAGGAAGCAAGAGTTGATGTGACATGACATCATTTCACAGGAAGTCAAAGCAGAAGGAGGCGCCACCCTTGACAGATTGAAAAGTAGCCTACCAAGGAAACTTCTCCCCCCTGACACCAACAGATTATGTTGGGACGCGAGTCATCTGAGTACACTGAATAGTGATCCCTCCCTATAAATAGGAGGATCATGGATTGAAGGAGGCATCGCAGATTGAGGAGAGAACACTTACATTATCCTCAATGTAAAAGCTAAAGGTAAAGGGGGAGAGGAATGAACTCATCAAAGTGGTGGTGGAGGAAATTATTCTAGGTAGTTAAGAATTGTGAATCATATAATTGTTGCACCAGGAAGTTATAGTGTTGTTGTTGCACATGCATCTCCTAGACGCTAGAGAATTTTTGTTATCGCTGTACTTGTAGAACATAGAGCATTACCATAATGGCAACAATGTTTGGTGGAGCTATAGTAGATGAAGAAGACTGTTGTCATCTATTGGAATATTGATACGTGGTGGTTCAAGCCTAGAGATATTGTTGTCATCATTGGGCATGTACTCTGTTACAGTGGCAAGATACCTCCAATTATCGTGATCTTTGATGGAGCAAGTAGGATCGGACTATAGGTACTTGACCCATGATTTTGGCTCAATAAAGTAATAGCATGGTCCATCAAGTGCAGGTATCATCATGGAAAGGCAAGAGTTTAGGTCAACAGAACCTGAGGATTCAAGGGTCGATAGTTGGTTAATGAAAGGAGCATAGCCAAAGGTGGATTACAATGGTTGTAATGAGGTTGCAATCATGATTTTTATAATCATTCTTTGAAATTTTATATAAACGGTATGCTATGTGGGCATAAACATCTACGCACATGTAGCAAAAGTTGCACACAAATTCAGGGTCGAGTATAGTGGCCAACAATAGTAGCTCGCTTGTAAACACATGACCGTCACTCTTACCTCGTCCAAAAACCTACATATGCCATGAACATGTGGACAATCTTAACAAGGAGGTGAGCAAATGTAGAGGCTTTGGAAGTAGCTATTGTCAATCATGGAGAAAGATTAGTCAAAGAGCTCTATATATGTTCCACATTGAATCCCCTAGGAGTAATGCCTTTAAACCTGTCAACAAGAAAACCAAAGCAAGCATTAAATTTAGCAAAGGTGAATTTGTTCTCAACGTTAAATAGACAAAATACAATCATACCAACAACACATTCTTTGCTAGATAAAATTTCAATATGCAAAGAACTAACAAACTTGAGTGACTTAAACATATGTAAGGTGGTGCATGTACAAAAATTTGGTCTAACCAATATTTCCAAACATGAAATCTGCATAATCTTTTAGGCCTACCCTCTCAAGGACATAAGGGTCTAGATATTTTGTAGACACGATATTTAAGTTAGATAAAGTAGCATACATTTGCTTGTACTCATCATCATGAAACTGTGGTTGAGTTTAAGTATTGGTACCTTCTAGAATAGTTGAACACAAGAAGGTTGAATTGTGTTCTTTAAAATATTTTCAAATATTTTTCATTATAAATTCTCTATCTATCAAAATTATATGATTTAAAAAACTTTGTTTAAAAGGCATTTTCAAAATGGTTCAGATAATAGATTTTGAAGAATATAGGTTATGTGAATAAAAGGGATAGGGAATAGATGACCACACAAAGTTTTTATACTAGTTTGTTTGTTAAAAGACAACATTCAGTTCTTCATAAAACTATCAAGCTTTTTCATTATAAGCAAGATCACTTTTTCTTACTAAGGATCCACTAACAAGCAAGCTGGGGCTTGTAATGAGTAGCCTTTCAATTGCCTCTTCGAGCTATCTCTGTAGGATTCTTTACAACAAGCCTCTTCAAGCTCAAATCACTACACAAGATAAGTGTTTAGAAAGAGATGACTCATATGGTCTAATAGATTATATTCTTTTTAGAGTGAGTCTAAAAGCTTTTTAGAGAGAGTACAAGATGTTTTATAAGAAAGTTTATCAACGTTGCACACTAAGAATGTTATGTTTACAACTCTCTATCATTGATATATATATACACACACACACACACATATATAACTTCTAGATGAGAATAGCTATTGGAGATCTTTAGAGTTCTTCTCTTGTAATTCAAAAGAAATGAAGTCTTAAGTCTATAAAGATGTTGGATCATTTAATGCTTGCATGAAGTATCTTTCACCAACTAGTCATTCTTCATATGATAAAGCATTGTGCTTATCTTCACTTTGGGTAATATAGTCATACTTGTTTTAACTTTGTTTTTCATTAAAAGATACATTCATCATGGCTTTTGTTAGATTTGACCTTGATATTACGTTTTCTAATCACTTTTGTTATCTTTAAAAAGAATAGAACGTGAAAGCTTCTTCAGTGAGATCTTTAAATAAAATAGTATTTTGTATAAAGTAGTTAGAAAATATACTTAAGTGAAACTAAAGATAATAGGTTACACACACGAAGGAGGTTGAATTGTGTGTATGATTTTTAAGCACATTAAAACTTTTTACAACAAATATAAGTTTAAAGAAAGGCTTTAAGTAGACCGTCCAAAGTGTGAAGAAAAAAACTAAAAGAAAGGGATAATAAGGTAGTCTCATGTGATTATGAGTAGTAAAGGATAATAAGATGCGAATAGCTTCTAATCTAGCCACAAGAGCAAAGGTTTTAATAAAGTCTATTCCCTTATGTTAAGTTTACTTTAATAAGACATAGTCCAATTTTAATCTAGCCTTGAGTTACTAACTTGGCCTTATTTTTGACAACCTTATTATTTTCATCAATCTTGTTTCTGAAAAAACACTTTGTGCTAAAGATGGACTTATCTTCAGGTAAAGAAACTAGCTTCTAGACATCATTCTTTTGAAACTGGTCTAATTCTTCCTGTATAGCATTTATCTAACTTTCATCCAAAAAGGCATCATTTATGCTTTTAGGTTCTAACTTAGAAAGTAAAGGAACTTGAGCTTGATCTTTGAAGGTAGATTTTGTTCTTACTTTATCTTAGACATTCCTAAAGATTTGTTGCTCTGGATGGTAAGTCTTCATCTACCAATTCCTTGAGCTAAGCTCAGACTTGTCTTCTTTTCGCTCCTTGTCCAAACGAGGTTCTTTAGACTATGTTAGTAAATCTTCAAGATTTATATATGCAAAAATATTATTTATCTTTATGGAGTTTTTTTTCAAGATAGGTCTTATGTATATTCTATTTTGTAAATAAAAGATTGTATTAACAGCTTCTACCCGAAAAGACTTACAAGAGTTGTTATCATTCAACATAGTTTTGGCCATATCTTGAAGCAATCTATTTTCTTTTCCACAACTCTATTTAGTTTAGGTGTTCTTGGACATGTTCTTCATAGAACTTTTGAAAATTTTCATTTTCAAATTCTCCCCTATAATCACTTCTAATAAAGATAATATTAATACCTTTTTCAATTTGAATTATTTTAACAAAATATAAAAAAGGCTTTAAAAGAAATCATTATTGTGGGTGCGAAACATAACCTATGTCCATCTAGAATAGTCATAAGCACTACAAGTCCATAATATTTTCCACTCATAGGGGCAATTATGGTTGGACTAAACAAATCAATGTGTAGCAACTCTAAAGGTTTAGATGTTGACACAATGTTTTTTTACTCAAATGATCCTCTAACTTATTTCCCTTTTTAACATGCATCACATAATAGATATGCCTTGTACACAAGATTTAGAAGACCTCTTACAAGTTTATTCTTGTTTAGATTTGAAACAAGTCTCAAGCTTACATCTCCAAGCTTCTTATGCCAAGTCCATTGATCATTATTTATGGACACTAGAGAAGTTACACTTTGATTTGTCAAGTATGCCAGATTAATCTTATACATTATCCTGTCTCTTAGTAGAAAATAAAAATGAACCATTTGGATTTTTGACTATGCATTCTCTTATGATAAAGGAAACATCATATTCATTATCACATAATTGACTTATGCTAAGTATATTGTATTTTAGACCTTCAACAAATAACACATTATCAATAGAAGGGAAGGGATGTTTACCAATCCTGTCCATCCCAGCTACTTTATCTTTTTGGTTACCTCCAAAAGTAACCCATCCTCTTAAGTTGGGCCTAAGGTCTTGGATCATAGACCTTTTTCTTGTCATGTGACATAAGCAACCACTATCTAGGTATCATGATTGGTGTCTCTTTCTTGCTATCAAGAAAATTGGAACAAGAACAATTATGTTCTTAGGTACCCAAATTCTCTTAGGTCCTTTCTTGTTAGTCCTAGATAGTTTGGATGGTCCTTTTGGACAGTCTCTACAATCATGAGACAGATGTCCAAACTTCCCATAGTTTAAGCAATGTGAAGTGGATTTATCTTTCTTCAAATCCTTTTTCTTATCATAACCAATACTTGTCATATGGGTGTTTTTTATGCTTAAGGATCATTCTCAAGTTTTAGACCCATTGACAAACATGGATAGACTTTGTCTAAGGTCAATGACTTCCTCTTGAAGTTGTTCATTAACTTCTAGAGTATTAGCTTTAGATAATTCTTTAGTCTTATCTTCTTTCAAACTTTCATTTTATTTCTTTAGCAAATCATTTTCTTTCTACAAAGAGTCAAACTCTTTGGACAACTTTGAAAACTTATTTTAAAAATCTTTATAGCCTATTGAAAAAGTTAGAGTTTGAAGGGAGTTCTTGATAAGCTTTTTATAGATTATTTAAATCATTAAATATTACCTCTTGATCATCTTCTTCTCCTTCTGAAGCAATATCAACCATCAAACAAATGTTTGCTTCTTCATCATCTTTTTTAGAGGAAGATAAAGCAATGTCCTCCTTTATTTCCATGAGACCTTTCTTCTTCTTGAAGAAGGTATTCTTTTTGTTCTTCTCCTTCTCCTTTTCTAAGCTAAGACATTTAGACTTAAAGTGTCTAGGCTTCTTGCATTCGTAGCATAACACTTGACTTTTGCCTTTAACTTCCTTGGTGTAGCTTCCAAAGTTACTCTTTAATAATATTGTCGAAATACTATCAAAATCACTAGATTTTCTTTACTTTTGTAGAATATGGGCTAAACTAGGTCGAATCCCTCAAGGACACAATCATGTAATACCAATCTTGTCGAATAAGAACCAAATTAGAATATAAAAGGGGCTTTGTATGTAAAACAAAATTATGCTGAAAATAGAATTATGTAGAAAATAAAACAGAAATGGAAACAGAATTATGTAACATCAACCTAAGGGTTCAATCAATGTAGTTTGTTATCACAGTTTTAATAAGGAATCAAATCCATATCAACCAAAGATTCATTAGATAATGATCTAAAATTCGTCCATACATATTGAGATCACAATCGCATTCCCTAATTAGTATGGATTCAAGCACATAACTGGTTGATTTTAGGTGATCAAGAAATTACCTAATCTTGATTAGATTAGGATTAATCAATCCTAACCTAACATAATCCAAAACCTCAAGAGAAATCATAATCATGAAAGCAAGTAAAGAATTGGATAGAAAAGAATATAATAGAATTTGCATAAGAAAAGAATTTAGAAACTCAAACCAAACTATAATTTTGAAACCTTGAATTGATAAAATAACTTATCCTTCCATGGCAATTATTATAGAAAATGCAGCATAAAACACAAAGAAACCCTAGAAGGGGAGAAGGGAGAGAGAATATAGAGGAAACATGTGATCCAAGAAACCTCCTAAATCTAAGTATGTAAAATCTAAAAACGTTTCTCTAACCCTACTAACTAATTACTATTTACACATGCTCTAGATGCCAAGGAAGGTGGTTTTGGCCAAAGGAATTCACAGCCCAAAGGCCCACCAACCAAGTTTCCAAAATTGGGCCAGAATATATAAAGAAAGGCCTAGTAGAGTAGGTGTAGAGGTCGTAACTTCATGCGGACTTTTGACATTAAATATAGTCAAACTGGGTTGCACTCGAAAGAGAGAAGTTGTATATCTTTGTCTTAGCTTTTCATAGCCACCAAGATTGTCCAATTTGAAGGTCTGTAGCACTAGATATGACCTACACAAGATAGCAACACCATAATAAAAATTAAGTCTAAAAATAAGTAAAGATTAGCAACTAAACCCAATTAAGCCCAATAACCCAAGACTCAACCAATGCGTCAATATTAACCATAAAATGATATAAAAAATGTCCAACATAGGTTATTATTAAGTGCCTCCAAAATGCTCTATCACTCTTCCATTTGGGTCTTTCTTTGTTTTTCCACATAGAATGGATCTTCCTTGAGATAAAGGAGACCTTATGCTCATCAAATCCTTCTACTTCAAAGGCTTCTTCACAAGATTCCTCAGCTTTGAAGGATTTAGAAAATGATCCTTTTGAAGATTTTTGAGCTTTAAGGGCTATGAACTTACCCTTCCTTTGGCCTTCATCCATATTCATTTTAATCTCATGAACCTTGAGGGTGCTAAGAAGTTCCTCCATGGGAAGCTTCTTCTAGTCTTTGGATGCCTTGAAAGTTGTTACCTATGGTCTCCATTATCTAGGAAAACTTCACCAAATATTGGTTATATGATAATAGTTATCATAAGTTTTGCCTAAAGACGCTAGATCATTGATAATCATTTAGAATCTTCCAAACATTTTATCAATACTTTCATGGTCCTCCATTTTAAATAACTCATACTGATGTACAAGCATACTTATTTTGGAGTCCTTTACTTGTGATGTCCCCTCTTAAGCTAGAGCTAGTGTGTCCCACATCTCTTTCAAGTGTTTGTAGCTATGGACTTTTTCATATTCTACTTCTGTTAAGAACACATTAGAAAATTTCTAGCTTTAAAGTTTAATAGATACCTTGTTTTCTTATCTTCATTCCATGATGTTCTAGGAATCTTTGTTCCATCTTCCTTGGTTGGAATGTAATTTCATTTTCTACTACATTCGACATGTCAATGTGACAAGCAACAAAGAATGCTATCATTTTTTGTTTCCAATAATCGTAGTTTTTTGCCTTAAATAGTAAAGGTATGTTAATAGCATGTCCTTCTTTCTCTATAATGCTCTGTAGGATCTTTTCCCATACATTGTTAGATAATCAACCTCTAGAGGATGAGCTCTGATACCAACTAAAGGAAATAGGAAACACACAAAAAAAGGGGGTTGAATTGTATGTTTGATTTTTAAACACTTTTTGAAAATGCAAGATAGTTATAAGTTAACAAATGGTGTCTAAATAGATTGTCCAAAGGGCATAGAACTAAAAATAGAGATAAGGAAGAGAAAATCAATACAAAAGTTTATCCTGATTCACTCTTCCATAAGAGTTATGTCCAGTCTCTTCAACACAAATAATTTATCCACTAAACCAAACAGATTTTACTATCAAGTATTCTCAAAACCTCTTTAGGTTATATAACACTTGCAATCACCTTGATTACAAGTAACCCAAATATTCTTTAACACTTAGCATCTTCATCCTATCACGAAAACAAATAGAGTTTTAGAAAAGATAACTTACTAGGTAAGCTTATAGTAGTTACAAACAGAGCTTAACTTTGCTTAGTAAAGCAAATACAAATATGAGATCAGAGCTTTTTTATTTAGAAAAACTTTTACTAGACTTTTCTATAATGTCATCCAAAGGTGTATAAGCACTTGCTGTTTTACTTACAAAAATTTTTACAAGACTTTTTCAATTTCCTTAAACATACTTCCTT
This sequence comes from Mucuna pruriens, assembly GCA_025330945.1. Classification (NCBI taxonomy): domain Eukaryota; kingdom Viridiplantae; phylum Streptophyta; class Magnoliopsida; order Fabales; family Fabaceae; genus Mucuna; species Mucuna pruriens. The sequence goes on from JAENHJ010000317.1 coordinate 622,420, forward strand.
TGATTGATAGAAATTCATTCTACTTGTTCCTTTATTTGTAGAAGCTTGAACATAACATTATTTTATCAAGTTTGACTTGTTTCTTCAAAGCTTGATAAGGAAACCTTTTCTTCTCTAAAAAATAGAGCACAACAACAAAATAACATATAGATAGAAATGAATGTTTAAAAGCATTCTTAAGCATAATTTTTAAAAGATATAAGATAGTAGATATGCATAAGTTAAAAAATGAGTTTCAAGACAATATAAGCACTGAAAATGAAATGTCCCTTTTACGTGATTATGACTAAGTCATTCTTTAGAAGAAGTCCTTCTATTGGACAGTTGAGCACATTTGGAAAAAGTTGGCTAACTTGTTCTAAGACAAGTTTTTGTATGGATGCAAACTCTTATCTTTTATGTTGTGATGACTTGTTGTACTTCTGAAATACTAAGTACTCATATAAATCATTAGTCATCACTCTACAGTCATAATGTTTGTTATCATCAAAACATATGGGTCTTTTGGACCCATAAAAGTGCTTTAACAAGGGTCCATGCTAATTAGAAATTTGGCTAGGTGGGATAAGGGTATTAGTTGGTGGTGAGTATATAGCTAAGTATAGATAGGATGGGGTAGAGGGTGGTTCATAGATATACTCAAGAAAAGGGTAATCTAGTATGAGAATAAGTGGTTCAAGGTCAAGGTGGTGTAACAAAAGAACAGACCATTCCTTTCTTAATTTTGCTTCAGATAAAGGTTGAGATAAGGGTACAAGTTTCACTTTGTGACGCAACCTGGGATCATCAATCAAGCCTAGCAAGCAAGAAAATTCAAGAAACACAAAAAGATGCCAGAAACACGAAAAATAGTAAGAAAGAAAGGAAAAAGATGGAGAAGAAAGGAATGATTTCTTGCCACTAATTAAATGATGAACTAGATAAGAGTAGTGAAATTCGCCACAAGCATCATGGATGCTTGATGAGAATAAAGGTTTCTTGTTCAAGCCAAGAATAGAGAGAAAGCTCTCACACAAGTGCAAAGCACCTTGTATTCAAAAATCAAAATGACATAAGTTTTTAGTGTAAGTACAAATGGTCCTTTTATAGCCTTGATTAGTGGGTTGGATTAGGTGGTTAGGATATGGTTAGGTAGTTAGGATGATTAAGTGATTAATATGGTTAGTCGGTTAGGATAACCTCTTTATCCAAACACTCTCATCCTATACAAGTATAAGTCTATCCTTACCCTATGTATAATGTACTAGAAAAACAAGGAAAAGTACAAGTAAAGCAAAGTGTTTCCATCCTTATACATTTCCCACAAGGCAGTTGGAAAACTTGTGCAAAGTTTGGCCTTCTTGGTCTTCTCCTTAGTCCTTGAGATTGGCCAAATTGTTTTGTACTTCCTCCTAAATCCTCTTAAGCCTTCCCTTAGTGATAGGTCCTTCAAGTGCAAGGGTTACTCATTCCATATATGCATCATCCTTCTCTTCTTGAGGATAATTTGATCTCAAATTCAGTGCTTGAGTTCCTACAAGAACAAAGACAAGGATGGGTCATATGTCAAAAGAAAGAGGAATTATTCATAAGAAGGCAAAATCCATGTTCCTCCAAGATCAAAGATATGAATAGAGGAACTACTAATGGTCTTCCAAATATGCCCACAAGCAAGGCAATTAATTTTTGTATTGAACCTAACATACTCCAAAGGAAGATCACCAAAATAATCATGCAATAAACTCCAACTCTTAAAGATGTTTAGGGCTGCTTTCTAGTGATCTCTATGAAATCTTTCACACAATTTAACATTCTCAAACACTTCTAAAAATTCAAACACCCACAATAAACTTTCAAAATTAATATCTCTACTCAAGGATCCATACATGCAACTCTTAGGCATTTCATAATATGTATAATCTCATTGAGTTCACTGAGTTCATTTCAATCATAGGCCTCTAACTCAAATCCAAAGTATGACAATTCATTTCCTTGAACACACAACATCTCATTACTCTTATAACTACACAAATCATGCACACAAGTAAAGAATAGTCCATTCAAAGTAAATAAGCATTAAGAATCAATTTATAATGTCCTTGGTCATACATTAAAAATCCATAAAGTTCAAAACATTTAAAGATAGCATGCAAGAAAATAATAAAAGCTTTAGGAAACAATTCATTAGCATAAGGTAGTGGGTCTCTTAGCATAAGTGCGAAGGTATCTTTAAAAAACATCATGGAACATAGAATGTGGAAGCCAAAATCTTTCTCTCCATGAATTCCATTTCCAAACCTCTTCATAGCTTGTTTTATACCTATAAGAAAAGAAGGTTCACAACATAAATGAAAGTCATAAGGAGCTAGTATGCAATGATCCTTTATACTTGTAGGCAAAGAAATCAAAGAAGAAGATGAAGCATGCAATGACATGTTAGTGGGCATAGCATATAAAGGTTCCCTCTTGGCCAAGAGGACCTTTCTCACCTCCTTATAGCCAACTAGTAGGGATTCCTTCTTTTTTTTTCGTTATTGCTTTTACCACTCTTGGTTGGCTTTTTTATTCTCACATTTTCTCTCAACTCTTGCTTTTCTCACTTTTCCTTTGTTTTTTGTTTCAATTTCTCTCTTCTTAATCTCCCTTTTTTTTTCTCTTTTCTCTCATCTTATTTTGATCTTCTTGAACCTCTTTTGACAAAGGTTTAGAAACTACCCTTTGCTCCATATGTACAAATGTGAACCTATCTGTGACTACATCATGAATCACCCTTCTGTTAAGTTGCCATGGCTTACCCAACAATAGGTGTGTGGCCTCCATTGGCACCACATCACACAACACCTTATCCTCATAACACCCCATGGTAAAGGCCACTTCAACTTGCTTGTTCACAATTAAATCTCCATGCTCACTAAGACATTGAAGCTTATATGGTCTCGAATGTACAAAGGCTAACTTCTTCACAAGTCTCTCACTAGCCATATTATACAACTCCCTCCATTAATGATTATGGAACACAAATTACCCAAGGCTAAGTACCTCAAATGGAAAATATTCTATCTTTATGTCTTAGCTTCATCTCCTATTTAGCTACCCTTCAACCTCCTAACCATCAATAAGTCTCCCTCATAGTGGGAATCATCACTATGGTTCTCACACCTGCTAATGGTATATGTCTCTCCATGTGAGTTTTCACTTGCCACCTCTCCATCGTTTCTCACAAACATGGATCTCCTATTAGGACACTGAGAAGCTATATGGCCTTTTCCAAGGCACTTAAAACATTTAATGATGCTTGTCTTAAGGGCACTAGGTGAAGGTGTAACAATTATCTCCTTTCGGTCTTGGAAGGGCTCACTCCCCTTCTTAGGACTCCTCTCACTTATAGCTTTCTCCATCTCCCTATCTCTTCCCATCTAACTACTAGAGCCAATAATAGACCTCCTAGATGCATTCCTCCTCCTCAATTGCATCTCTATCTTCATGACCTGATGCACCAACTCTCTTGGAGTGTCATAATTTTGCAACTCTACCATATCCTGGATCTCCCTATTTAACCCATGAAGAATCTAGCCATAGTGGCCTCTTCACTCTCCCTAAGTTAGGTGGTACTCCTCCACACTCTTGGACCCCTAGTATAATATATTGATCTTACTATGTAGGTCCCTCGCATATGAAGATGGAACAAATCTTTTTCTCATTAACCTTTTCAAATCATACTAACTCTCACAAGGCTCAATTACACCTCTCTTCATATCATCCAACATGGTATTCCACCAAATCAAGGCATAGTCCCCAAAACTTAAGGTTACCAAGCTCACCCCTTTTCGGCATTATATATCAAAACCAGTCACCACTTGCTTAACCTTGAGCTCCCAATCTATATAGAAGTCAAGCTTACAATTCCTTAGGAATGGAGGTATCTTCCATTTACTCATGTCCAACTAATCCTTCATATCCTCTTCTCTCATATCATGCCTCTCACGTCTTTCCTCCCTCCTATTCCTCTCATGTCTTTCACGTCTCCCTTCCCTAGAGGACCATGAACTCCTACTATGGTGACTATAGTTCCCTCCACAAGAACCATCCTCCTTAGCTCTACTTGAAGCCTTAACCTTATCATTAGTACTTTGTGCATCCTTTTGCACCAAATCAAGCCCCATACCAACTAGGTCTAATTTCTCTCTAAGCTCATTCATGGTATCTATGATGTATTTGGACTTAGGCGAAAGACCCTCCCAATTAATACTCGAACTTTCCATCCTTCCTTCACTTCTTCACTTCCCAAAGCCTCCTAAACCTTCTCAAACTACTACAGTACTGAATTACACAAGAATAGTCTCACCATACTCTCTAAGTGTTTACCACTCACTCTTGTATTTCACACTTTTTATGGCTTTTTCTCTAATTTACTCTCTAGCCTTTTTCCTCTTAACTCCCACTCTAAGATTGACTATGAAACTTCCTCTCTTAATCATACATCTCAGATGCAAGTGAAAGCCAAGCAAATCTCAAGATACTCTTAGGAAAGCAAAAGAAAGAAAGCTCAAGGAAAAAACATTGGAAGCCAAGAAAATTGACAAGAAAAGCTCAAGAAAGGAAAGCTAAACTCAAAGGAATTTGATGTGACATGTAAGAAGACTTAAAGAACAAATGAAACATTTAGAAGTGTATGGGTACTACTGAAATAGATGAAATTTACTGCACTCATCAATGCACTATAATCAATGCACCAAAACTAACAAAACTAGCACTCTAGAATCCATGTGTGCCTTATAGAACTTTTGGACCTTTAACCAACTCTTTCTTTTGATCTTTTTCTTTTGTTTTTATATGGCTATTTAATAGACCATTTCTTAGGCACTTAATAGTGACCTATGCTGGATATATTTGATATTATTTTGTAGTTAATATTAACACATTTGTTGAGTATTGGGTTATTGGACTTAATTGGGTTTAGTTGCTAATCTTTGCTTATTGTCATATTTAATTCTCATCATGATGTTGTTGTCTTGTGCAGGCTATATCTAGAGCTACAAACATCCAAATTGGACAATCTTGGTTGCTCTAAAAAGCTAAGACAAAGATCTACTACTTTTCTAATTTGGGTTTAACCTAGTTCGACCGTCTTTAATGTCAAATTTCATGTGAGCTCGCGGCCTCTACACCTTTATTAGCATCTTTTTGTATATTTTGGCCCAATTTTGGGACTTTGGTTGGTAGGCCTTTGGGCTGCAAATTCCTCTAGCCTAGACCACTTTCCTTAGCATTCAGAGCATGTAATAGTTAGTTAAAAGTTAGTTAGACACTTGAGGGACCTTTTACACATGGTTGGAGGAGGTTTCTTGGAACACAAGTTTCCTCTCTTCTCCTTTCATTTTTTCTTATATTTTGCTACATTTTCTATGACGATTTCCATGGAAGGTTAAGCTACTATTTTCAATTCAAGGTTCCATGATTGTGGTTAGGTTTGAGTTCTTGAATTTTTCTTATGCAAATTCTATGTTTCTCTCTCCTTTCCAATTCTTGACCCATTTTCATTATTATGATTTCACATGAAGTTTTGTATTGTGCTATATTAAGTAATCGATTGATCACCTAAATCAACCAATTATGTGCTTGAATCCTTACTTATTAGGGAATGTGATTGTGATCTCAATTTGTATGGATGAATGTTAGATTATTATCTAATGAATCTTGGGTTGATATGAATTTGCTTCCTTATTAGAACTGTGATAACAAACTACATGATTGGATCCTTGGATTGTTGTTACATAATTCAATTTTGTTATTGTTTTGTATTTTACAACCATGCAAATCTATTTTGTTCTGCATAATTTTAGTTTTCTGCATAATTTTATTTTACATGCAACCCCCCTTTTATATTCAATGTTGGTTCCTGTTCAACAAGATCAAGCATTGCATGATTGTGTGCTTGAGAGATTCAACTTAGGTTAGTCCCTACACTACAAAATTAAGGAAAATCTACTAGTTTTGGTAGTCTTTCGGCAGCATTATCAAATTGGCACCATTGTCGAGGACATAAGCTATTGTGTCCTAATCTTTTGATATTTTGATTTTTTTTTTTGGTATATAGATTGTTTATGTGAGTAGTTTACACTTTGTTTTATGTTGCAATATTGTCAGGAGGCATAGTAATAATCGAAATCCTCAGTATAGTAAGTGGTAGTAGTAGGCAAGAAAAGTGAGTAACTCATAATTACCTAAAACTTGGTCAGGTGATAAATTGATAGATTTAGGTAATCATGTGAGGGATGAACATGGTTGGGGGGCTTGTTTTTGCCAAATTCCATTGTTTAGACCACTTTTTTAATTTTTTTATTTTCATGATTTTTCAAAATCATCAAATATCCCAGAAAACTACAAATAAATCATATAATGTCATTGTGATGTTATAATTTAGTTTGGTATCATTTTACCCCTCCTAGACCTTTCTTGACAAGTGTTTACTTTAGTAAGGGCATTTATGTCATTTTCTATTTTTTGTCAATTCTATTGTTTTCTATTGTTTTCTATTGTTTTCTATCATTGTTTATGTCAATATCTTACTATTGTATATGACTAGGAGTAATCCTAGTAAGTTGCATGCTTATGAACCAAAAATAGATAAGACATTTCATAGGTTGATAAGAAGTCCTAGGAGTAGTGAAGTAGTTAATAGTAGTCATAAGAGTAGTGTTGTTGCATCTGATTTTGGTGTTCTCAAATTTGACAGTGGTGATTTTGATTTTGATATTGCTAACTCTGATTCCAATTTTGATATTTGTATATCCCAATTTAGTTTGGATAATATGGTTGACAATAACAGGACCTTGAAGGAGTTGGCTACACTTGGCTACACTTGATATTATGTATCAACCTTGGTGTATTCGATATCCTAAATTGGAACAAGCTCAATCATATGAGCTTAAGTATGGACTAATCCATTTGTTGCCTAAGCTTCATGGTCTTGTAGGTGAAGATTCTCACAACCATCTTAAAGAGTTCCATGTCGAATGTTCCACCATGAGGCCACATGGGATTCCTAAGGACTATATCAAGATAAAGGCATTCATTCCCCTTCTCCATGGATGGGGCTGCCAAGGACTGGTTATACTTACAACCAACATTGTTTAATACATAGGGAGACATGAAGGTGATGTTCTTAGAAAAGTTCTTCCCTGCCTCTAGAATAGCATCAACCAGGAAAGAGATATGTGGTGTAAGGAAACATAGTGGTGAGACACTATATGAGTATTGGGAGAGGCTCAACAAGCTATGTGCAACTTGTCCTTGTCACCAAATCAATGAGCAACTTTTGACCCAATACTTCTATGAGGGGCTTATGTTAATGGATAGGCGTATGATAGATGTTATTAGTGGTGGAGCTTTGATAGACAAGACCCCAACTACTGCAAGAAATTTAATTTCCAATATGGCAGGCAACACTCAACAATTTGGTGTTAGGGAGTCTACTACATCAAGAGTAGTGAATGATGTAATTATTGTTGATAATCAAAGATTGGAAAATAAAATAATTGAACTGACCTCTCTTGCTAGATAGCTAGCTATTGGACAACACCATATTAGTCCACCAATCAAAGTGTGTGGAATTTGTGCTTCTCTAGAACATCCAACTGATGTGTGTCTCACTTTGCAAGAAATTGAACCGAAAAATGCTAAAGTTGTTGCAATGATAGGTGGTCAACAGTATAGGAAGCCCCATGATTAATACTTAAACCTAAGATATGGTTCTCACCCTATGCAGAATGTAGCTCATAATCACCAAAGATACTAACCACCACCTCCAATTAGACAACAACAGCCTATATAATAGAATTCCTTGGAGGATTTGGTTAAGCAGATGGCCACGAGTAACATTCAATTCTAGTATAATGTGTTTGCAATAATTAAGGATTTGCAAACACATATTAACCAATTGGCCACCATTGTGAATCAACTACAGTCCAAAGGTTCTTGACAGATTCCTTCTTGAACCATTATCAATCCACAAGCAAATATAAGTACCATAACCTTGAGGAGTGGCAAGGAGCTACCATAATAGCAAACAGTAAATATGCAATCTGAAATTCCTAATTTTGATGATTTTACTAACTGTGATTGTACCTATATTGGATTAGCCGAATGCCCTATTTGCATAGAAATTAGTAGTGATATTAATGTAGGTGCAGGAGTTGTAGATATTGTAGGTACGAATATTGTAGAAGTGGTAAAGGTTGTAAAAGTTCAACCTTCATTACCATCCATTGTGCAACCATTACAATCCCTAATAATCACAACTACCAAACTCCAAGCTAAGCAAAAGGAGAGGCAATTGTAAGACTTGAAGAAGTTAGGAAATTTCTATGAGCCCTTTGTCAAGCATTCCACTTTAAGGTTCTTGTTGAAGAAGCCACCAAAGGATATGGCATTAGAATTATTATGATGGATGAGGCTCCCCAAAGCAACTATAGATAAGATCAGAGCAAAGATTTTGGATGCAAAATTTTGCACATATTTTCCACCTTGAGAGAGGAGTTTTTTATTTCACCCCCTTTCTTTGTTGGTATTGCTTCATGTGTTCTCTATGTTGTATTTCTATATGCTTACATTAAGGACAATGCTCATTTTAAGTGTGGGAGGTGATATACTATTTGTTGTTTCTATTTCTACAGTTATTTCTGTTTCTACTACTATTTTTGTTGTTGTTCTAGCTATTTTCTTTTCTATTTTCTATTTCTATTTTCTATTGTTTCTATTTTCCATTTTTTGTTTTCTGTTTCTATTTTTGTTTTCTGTTCTTGTTATAATAATCCTATTTTTTGTTTTCTATTTTTTTGTCCCTTTTTCTTTTTCTTTTTCTGTTTTTCTACTTTTACTATTTTTATTGATTTTACTATTTTCATTTATTTTCAACTTTTTCCAATTTTATTATTGCTGTCAATTTTGTTTTTGCTAAAAAAGAAGAAAAAGAATATATATTTTGCAGTTTTTAGCACTTTTTAGTGATTTTCTAGGTTGTGTAAATTGTGAATAGTTGCATATTTCTTGATAGAGAAGTTTCACAACTTGATATGGAACCACTTTTACATCATTAGTGTAATGGTTGACTTGGAAATTAAAATTTGAATCATTGGTGATAGAGCATTTATCCTTGTGAGATTTTGAGCCTTGTAAGTTGAGAGCTTGCATCTTGTCATTCTCTTCTTTCTTTTATGATTTGCACAAGTGTTGCTATTTACTCTAGGTTTTACCTTGACTCTCTTTTATGCTTCTTGTCTCACATGAATTGGTGATATGATTTAGACCTTCTTTCTTTATAGCCACTAGTCAAATGAACTAATCTTGCATTAAATCCATTGCTTACCCCTTTTGAGCTTATTTAACCATTTCTTTAATATTATAGCTCATTACACGCCTAAAAGTGAAAAACCATGATCACCCTAATCTTAGGGGAAAAAAGAGCTTTGGAATTGTCTTGGAAGTGGGTTCTAAATAAGTGTGGGGGTGATACCTCAAGGCTTTGCAAGTGGTACCTTGATAGTTTAGCTGGAGCATGTAGTAATTGTTGTGTTGTGTTGAGTTGTTTTTGAAAAAGAAAGTGTATGAAAAAGAATGCATCAAAGAAAGAAAAAGGCAACAAAAAGATTGAAAGAAAAAATGCAACAAAAGTTTGTAGTTGTGTATAAAGAAGTTAAATTGAAATAGAAAGAAATAAAAAAAAATAAGAGGAAAGGGGACAAAGTGGACCTTATCTGTCTTGTATTATTTTTTATGTCTTGTATTTTTTTGGGGATAGATTTCAAGCTTTGACATAGTCCCCATTGCTTATCTTCCCTCTTTGGTTGTGTAAATCACTTCTCATATCATACATTGTCCTTGGCCATATTACAACCTTAATAAAAACCTTTTTGATCAGTTGTGCATGTGTTTAAAGGTTTAGAAATTAGATGCTAGTCAAAGCTTGGTAGTACTAGTTAGCATATGGTGCTTGAGAGTATGTATCTTGAAAGGGTTATATTATTTGTTGGTCATTATTTAATTTTTATTATTCTCTTGCGTGCTTTAGATGTTAGAAGTAAGTCCATAGATTCTTTGATATGTTGATTCTAGGATGTTTGTACTCTTATTCCTTTTATTAACTTAAGATTCATTGGAAAGTACTGCACTTTATTTGTACTTGCTTTAGTTCTTTTGCTTTAAACTTTTTTTTTAAACTTTTTTTTTATTTTGCTCGGAGTGCAAAAGTTCAAATGTGGGGAATTTCCTAGAGCATTTTTTAGGAACTCAATAGTGACTTACGATGGATATATTTGACATCATTTATAGTTAATATTGACACATTTGTTGAGTTTTGGGTTATCGGACTTGATTGGATTTATTTGCTAATCTTTGCTTATTTTTGGATTTAATTCTCATTATGATGTTGCTAACTTATGCAAGCCATATCTAGAGCTACAAACCTCCGAATAGGACAATCTTGGTTGCTTTACAACTTCTCTATTCTTGGATCAACCCAATTCAACTATCTTTAGTATCAAAAGTACATGTGAAGTTGTGGCCTCTACACCCACTCTATAACGCCTTTCTTTGTATATTCTAGTCCAATTTTAGGACTTTTGTTGGTGCTCCTTTGGGCTGTTAATTTGTCTAGCCTGGACCACCCTCCTTAGCATTCAGAGTGTGTAATAGTTAGTTAGAAGTTAGTTAAACACTTAAGGGACCTTTCACACTTGGTTGGAGGAGGTTTCTTAGATCATAGGTTTCCTTTCTTCTCCTTTTTTTTTATTGTATTTTTCTACATTTTCTGTGATGATTGCCATGGAAGGATAAGCTCATTTGTCAATTCAAAGTTCCATGATTGTGGTTAGGTTTAAGTTCTTTAATTTTTCTTATGTAAATTCTATGTTTCTTTTTCCTTTCCAATTCTTGACTCATTTTCATGATAATGATTTTGTTTGAAGCTTTTGATTGTACTATGTTAGGTAATCGATTGATCACCTAAATCAACCAATTATGTGCTTGAATCCATGCTTATTAAGGGCTACAATTGTGATATCAATTTACATGAATGAATGTTAGATGATTATCTAATGAATTTTGGGTTGATATGAATTTGCTTTTGTTCTGCATAATTGGTTCCTTGGATTAGTGTTACATAATTCAATTTTATTTTGTTTTTGTTCTGTATTTTACAACCTTGCAAAATTTTAGTTTTTTTCATTATTATGTTTTACATACAAACCTCTATTTTACATTCAACCTTGGTTCCTATTCAACAAGATTAGGCATTGCATGATTTTGTCCTTGAGATATTCGACATAGGTTAGTTCCTACACTACAAAATTAAGGGAAATCTAGTGGTTTTGATAGTGTTTCTGATAGTGTTTCTGATAGTGTTTCAACAGCATTATCACTAAGCTTTGTGTTTACTACAATAATACTACCACTTGGATACTCTTTCTCTTTTACTTGTAGAACTTTTTTTTCACAAACTTTTGGTTCTTAATTTTTGTGTTCTATTATGGCTCAGTGTGAAAAATAGAGTTAATGCAAAAAATGCTAAGTATGAAATGTCGGCTCATGCTTGGCCAAGACAGGTGTCGATCCAGTCTCGATAGAGACGGATCTGACTCGGTCTCGGTTGAGCACAAACACGGATGCGATAGAGTCGAACTAGACTCAGTCTCGGACAGACGTGACAAAGTCGGACTAGACTCGGTCTCGGGTTGAATTACAGGAAATAGGGAGGGTTTGGTGGCGAGGAAGTAAAGACAGGAATTAAACTAAGTATGAAAGTAAATGCAACCTAAGCTAGGCTAACTACTACTACTACTACCACTACTATTACTACTCCTGCATTCATACTGAGTTCCAATAAGCAAGTCGGTTCCACTTCTTTACCCAAGATTACGTCTCTGAATCAACTTGAGATTCTTATGATGATTGCCAAATATTCGTCCATTCCCATACCAAGGATTTACACAATCGCTACCTCATCAGTTGGTAGGGTTAAGCTCGAGGTCGATTTTAGGTTCTCTAATCGATTACCTAATTAAGTTGTTAAATTGGTTCTGATTGACCTAGTTTAACGTTGATCTACTTAACAATGTGCAATCGTGACACAACAAAGCAAATTAATTCAAGATTCATAATTAAGAGAGAAGCAATAGAAACTACTTGTATTATTGAAAACAGAGTGCAAATACAGGGCATGAATTCAATGGTTCCTTCTTCCACAATAATAGTCATGGAAGAGTGGTGATGGTTCACTATCAATAGTCAAGACGCTGAGGATCGAGTCCCTCAAAGTGCGTTGGCTAACCAATTGGTCCTCTCTAACAACCTTCGACTTCCCAATTCTTGATTTGCACCTCCTCGATCGAGAGAGACTTCTCTTGGACCAAGACTTCTCTTGGCAAACTAAGATACCTTTGCTTGGCCTGCAAAATGAATCCAATCTTTTATTAGCTAAGATCCCTAAATTAGCACAAATTTATATTTTTCCTATTTCTAGGTCCATAGTCTGAATCTTAGCCAAGATGTGATTCTTGACTACCAAATGATCTCAAAACTATCCATCTTAAGCCCTTGTGAGGTGCATAAAATACGACTTATCACCCACAGAAAGACCAATAACGAAGAAAGGAAAAAGATGGTAAAGGTAGGAATGAATTCACCACTAGCTCAAAGAGAACTAGATAAGAGTAGTGAGATTTTCCACGAGCACCATGGATGCTTGATGAGAATAAGGGTTTCTTGGGCAATCCGAGAATAGAGAGAAAACTCTCACAAGTGCAAAGCACCTTTTATATCACAAGTGAAAAAAATAATCAAAAGTTGTCCAAGAGTAAGTATAAAAAGTCCTTTTATAGCATGATTAGTGGCTGGTTTAAGCTCCACTAATCATGATTAAGGCCCCACAAAAATGCCCTAGCAACAAGGCCTAAAACACAAGTTATCTTAGTCATAGTCTTAACAACCAAAAATTTGGTCATTTTAGCCACCAAATTGGAGACAAATAGGTGGATTTTGGCATCTAGAAAGGACCTTGGCTTAAGAATATCCTATCCTATATGAAATGTATTAAAATACAAGAAAATTACAAATAAAACAAAGTGTTTCTAGCACTATACATTGCCTTCAAGGCAGTTGAACACATGGTACAAAGTATGGTCTCCTTGATCCTTGAAGGTTGCCAGATTGTGTTGTACTTCCTCTTGGATCCCCTTAGGCCTTCCCTTAGTGATAGATCATTCAAGTGTAGGGGTTTCCCCTTCCATATATGTATCATCTTCCCCTTCTTGAAGAGAATTTATCCTCAAATTTGAAGCTTTTATACCTACATCACAAGGAGTCAAATCAATGACATTAAAAGTAGACTTCCCACAAAGTCTTGGGGCATATCAAATTAATAAGCATTATCATTTATTTTCTTTAATATTCTCTTTGAAAGAGCTTAGATCTCCTTAAGTGTGGAAACATCTCTTTCCTTCCTCCGCTTGCTAGCACTCCTAGCATATTGTTCTGTACTTGCATCACAAGGAGTCAAATCAATAACATTAAAAGTAGACTTCCCCAAAGTCTTGGGGCATATCAAATTGATAAGCATTGTCATTTATTTTCTTTAATATTCTCTTAGAAAGAGCTTACATCTCCTTAGGTGGGGAAATCTCTCTTTCCTCCAATATACCTACACAAGGTTTCATTCCTTAAAGAGAACTTCCTTCCTCCACTTGCTGACACTCCTAGCATATTGTTCTACTTTCTTTTCCATGTGGAACCTTGCCTTATCATGCTGCCTTTGGACGAATTGGGCTTTGGACAAACCTTTATCATTAGCATAATTACGCAAAACTAGTAAAGAAAACAAGTCAAGTGGGGAGAAGGGATTAAAACCATAAGCCAACTCAAAAGGTGAGTAAGAAGTGGTAGAATCGAACACCCTATTATAAGCAAATTCCACATGAGGTATCCAAACTTCCCAATTTCTTAAATTATTTTTGACAAAACATTTCAAAAGTTGACCTAAAGTTCTATTCACCACTTCCATTTATCCATATGTTTGGGGATAACAAGTGGTAGAGTAGAGTAGCTTCATATCGAGCCTATTCCATAGAGACATCCAAAAGTGACCCAAGAACTTGGAGTCTCTATTTAATACTATGGTTCTTAGAAGACCATGTATCCTTACCACCTCTCTGTAGAACAAATTGGCCACATGAAAAGCATCATCACTCTTATGACAAGGGATGAAGTAGGTCATTTTTAAAAACCTGTCAACCACCAAAAAAATGGAATCTCTACCACTTTTAGATCTAGGCAATCCAAGCACAAAATTCATTGAAATATCAACCCAAGGAGTAGTGAGAGAAGGGAATTGTTTATGCTTAATCACATAAGGAAATTGCTCTAAGAATTCTATCCATTTAGCATGTCTTTTATTTAATTTACTTTGCCTTCATAAATGCTTAAGAGATTCATGATCACTATGAATCACAAATTCCTTCGACAATAGGTAATGTTGCCATGTATGCAAGATCTTCACAAGAGCAAGAGATGGTCATTCAAACAAGTAGAGTAAATTAAGATGTCATCAAAACAAACAACTATACACTTGCCTATCAAGCTTCTTAAGACATGATTCATTAACCTCATAAATGTACTAGGTGTGTAATTCAAACCAAAGAGCATAACTAACCATTCATAAAGCCCAAATTTTATCTTAAAAGTTATTTATCATTCATTCATCCCCATCCCTTACCCTTATCTGATGGTACCCACTTTTCAAATCAATTTTAGAAAACATTTGAGAACCATGCAATTCATCAAGTAAGTCATCCAAACAAGGAATGGGATACTTATATTTAATAATAATGTTATTAATAAGCCTAAATCAATACACATTCTCCAAGTGCCATCTTTCTTGGGTATAAGGATCACAAGCATGGCACATGGGCTCATGCCCTCTCTTACCCATCCTTTTTTCCAACAACTTTCCTACTTGATTTTATCTCTTTTTCTTCTTCGGAATTTGTTTTGTTTGTTAGGTAATGTTGCTCTAAGAGACAGGTCAATATGGTGTTCTACACCCCTTAAGGGTTGCAACCCATGAGGTATGTCTTTAGGAAATACGTCCTTAAACACTTCTAGCAAGTCTTTCATACCTGTAGGCAAATAAATCAAAGAAGATGAAGCATGCAATAACATATTAGTGGGAATAACATATAAAAGTTCCCTCTTGGCTAAGAGAACATTTCTCACCTCCCTCGGATCAACTAATAGAGATTCCTTCCTTTTTTATTTTTCATATAAATGTCTCAAAAATATATATTTTTAATTTTACTTAAAATCTTATATTTAACAAAATATTCATAAATAGCCATGTAATTCTTTTAGAGCTACTCTTGAAGTAAGTGAACATCTCCTCTTTCCTCCCCCCACTCTTTTTTTTTTCTCTCTCTATATATATATAGAGAGAGAAAGAGTGGGGGTGAGAGAGGAAAGGTTCACTTACTCCAAGAGTAACTCTAAAAGAATTACTCTTTATATTCTTCCTTTCATTTTTTTTATTAACAGATAAGATATGACACCCGTTAGAACGGTTATATTACAAAAAAAAATGAAGGGTGAGAATGAGAAGTAACTCTTTTAGAGTTACTCTTGAAGTAAATAGATCTCTCCTTATATATATAATTCATGAATATGACAAACATGACTTCCACATCATTTAACAATGATATTTGATGAGAAAAACTAAAAATAACAAAGAATAATAATTGATAGAGTAAGACCAATAAAACAAATTATTAAGGAACTAAGTAAATTTCAAGTAATAAACTAAAATCGGTTAAAAGATTTTGTAAGAATTAAAAGTAAATTATGTGAAAAGATAAATGACTAGAAATATAATGTTAATGAAAAATATTTAGAGACTAAGACTATTTAATATTTTGTTTAAGAACTAAAAGTAAATTTATGAAAAATTTAGGGATAAAAAATATATTTCACCTTTTTTTTTTGGGTAAATACTGTTGTATAAAAATAACAACATAAAAATATAAATTAATAAAATGATATTTTTATTACATATGTATAACCGCTAAATATAATTATAAGTTAATCATATATGAATATATAAACCGTACATTCCACGCGTTAAAACCATAATTAATCTCATAGAGCACTTCCGGAATAGGACCGACTTCGAAGATGAAGTTACCAACAAGACACAAACCTAAACTATATAATGTGTCCTGACTTTTGGCAATGTCTTAATGACCAACATACCACCCCTTTTACGCCTAAAGATTATATACTTAACGCTTTTATATTTAGTTTAATCGAAATTTTTTATATAATTTAGTCTAGTTTTTATATATTATATATATAATAAAAAATACAATGACAGAAACAAAACTCAAACTGAACACATTGTATATTTAAATTCTCGGCCGCTAGACCAAAATTTAATTATTTAGTTTAGAATATTATATTATTAAATTATTATAAATTTAATTATTTTTTAAAAATAAAAAAATATAATAGACAAAAACGTTACATCATATAACTTTGTGTACTTTATAATACAAACCCCACCAATAATTACAAATTTAATTATTAATATCATAAAAAATTATATCTTACTAATGTTATAAAAAAATTATATCTTTTGACCATTTCTTAACGTTTCAAATTCAATTTCGTGAAATAAAGCAAATCGACCCCACTCACTAATCCTAAACCTGAAACTCTTCAGTTAACTTTCTGCTGCACAAGTCTCTGAAAAAAGGTTAATGGGTTTCTTTTAGAATACCCTATCTTTTTCTACTTTATGCTAAATATAGTGATTGCTTCACGCTAATCAGCCTTAATGGAAGAATGCTCATATTTTGCACAGAGGAGTTTTAAGCTTTCCCTCCAACTGTAATTTTCCGTACCTTTAAATTTTTTAGTTTTATTAGTTTTTGGTTGCATATTCATGTGGATTTTTGTGCATTTTTCAGCTTCAACAAAATGGCAACAGGGTATGAGTGTGTGTGAGGGTTTTTTTTTTTTTCCTTGATTTGAGTATAAGGGTAGCTTTGGATACTTTGCTTGTTGGAAGAATGAAAGTGTGTTTGTAGAGGTAGCTTTCAATTCTTTCCTTGAGGAAGGAAGGGATTTTGTTAATTGTAGTTGAAGTGGGTATCTGTTAGTTTGGGGAGAAAAAGGATGATTCAGTTGTTGTTCTTGGTGCTTTTTGTGGAGGGTGCCATGGCATTTCTTTTGTTGGTGAAGATTGGGCCGTTGAGAGATCTTGTGATTAAGACACTGGATCAGCTGAAGATGGGGAAGGGTCCTGCTACAGTGAAGACCATTGCTGGCACCATGTCTGTGATTCTCCTTTCAAACCTTATGAGCATTGTTAAGATCCAAAACAAAGGTGCCAAGCTTGGTACCATGTCACCCATGGATCAAGTACTATGGAGGACCCACTTGCTGGAGGCTTCACTCATGGGTATGCTCACAATCCTTTTTTCTGGGTCACTTCATTCCCTCTCTCTCTAAATGACATGACATGTACTTATTATTTGTTTTGGGGCTGTTTGGTGTAATATTAGTTTTACTGGCAAATGTTGCATTGAAGTGTTGCTGCTGTGAGTGTTTTGCTTGACACATCTTATTTTTTGTCATTTCTTTAATTTGATTGCTGTTTGGGGCTCTTTTTGTCTCACCCATTTTTTTACTGGAAATGTAAGTTAACCCTTGTGAAAAGATGTGTTTGAATGCGTTGCAGATCTGAGGTTTACTTTTTTAATTTTTTTTCATGCAGTGAAATGAAAAGCATGTTTATTTGTACTGAGGTTGTGTTTGGATAAAGCATATTTAGAAGGAGATGTGATTTTTTAAGATATGTAAAATGCCATATCATGAACTACTTTGTTTGGATAAAGCTAAGTCAAAGAATTTACCAACCAAAGAATTTAATGGGGTGTTTTTTTCTTAAAAAATAAGAAATTTTAAAATCAGCACTAATTAGTGGGATTTCAAAATTCCTCTGCTCTATCTACTTGCTCCTCCTCTAGCTACTGTTGCTTGAACCAACTAAATGAACCAATGCAGAGCTTGAATTTGTAGAAGGGTTGGTATGACTTGGCTCTCCTTGTCCTTCAACACCATGCCTTGTCAGATGTCAAAGCTTTGTCTTTTACATTGCCATGATATCCGGGTAGGCATGAAATGTGGAGCAGAAAGGCCAATCTTGAAAGGGGTTTGTTTGAAGAAACATTGGAGAGAGTTGTTTTTTTTGGAAAGAGATTCTTGCAGGAAAGGTTGAGAATTGGAACTTGGCAAAGCCCCAAAAGGTGTTTGCGTTAATGCCTGTGAAGGATTTTGTTTGGTAATTGGAATGTTGTGTGGTTATGCCAAGAATAGGTATATTGATAAGGCAATAAGATTTCTGATAAGATGCTAGATAAGAATTTGAACTCATGGAAGGGTTTGCTTGCTGTTTGAAATGAGAGAATGTGGAGGCTTCTCAGTTGTTCTAGTCAAATATACTTTTTTAGTTGTATGATGGGTGGACATATGAAGGGGAATATGTTATATGATGCTATGCATGAAATGGCTGTTGGGAATGAAATTTCTGTAATACTATAATTATCTTAGATCACAAATAATCATCCAAACAAGAGATTTTGCTAATAAAAGGAACTAGATTGATTTAATTAAGATTGTGAATTCCCTTGCATTTAAAATCCTTGGTATTCTAAAATGACTTGTGATTTTGTCCAAACATCGCCTAAAAAAACATGCTTATGCATATAGTTTTTGTTGTTGATAGTAGGTATCCTTCTCTAAAATTCTGTCAAGTTAATAATGAAATGGTCAAATTTGTTATTTTCTTTTTACAACCATATGATTAAGGCATCTCAACATCGAAGTTTTGGTGCTGTGGTATAGTATTCTCAAATCAATAAGAATGTTGGAGAATATGTCGGAAGTTGTGTTTATGCTGCCACAGTTAGAAATCCATTAGTTTCAGTTGCTGTTACCTTGCCATTTACTATTTATGTTACTTAACGGTTCTTTCAGAGTTATTTGTAGTTAGTTACTGTCTCTTACAACAGACTTTCAGTTGTAGTAGCTGAATTGCAGTTACAGCTTCAGTTAAAGGCTTTGTGTATTCTATATATATCAGTCTCTGCATCAGACACTTCACTTCTGTAACTTCTCATTCTACTTAGTTGAATTTCTCTCAGATTCCCTCTGAGATATTCTTTCATTTTCTCCTACTTTCTCTCATTTTTTTAGCTCTCTGTTATTGAGTTATTCAATAGAGAAGTAAAAAAGAATACTGTTCATTAGTAATTTACTATTAAAAATTGGCTCTAGGAAGTTTCTTTGGGACGTACTAATCAGCATAGTTCCGATTCTTAGTTTTTCTGAATTCATTGTCTTATTTGGTGCTCAAGGCATTCCATGGCAATTGGGCATGATATGTGCAAAGAGCTAATAGCTCATGTTAGTGAATCTTCCTTTTTAGCTGATTGGTTTGTAGTTGATTCTGATCACACTGCCTTTGTAAACTTGGTTATATATTCATATGTTACGAGTCGTATGACTTTGTTCCTTATTCTTGAACTATGATTATTAATTTTCTTGTTATGCTAATGATGTGATACCACTTGAGATGAGTACTGATGAACATTGACCACTTACAACTTACAGTTAATGATATTTAGTATGCCATGAAATGATTAAAATTAAATTAGTATGAACATATTATTGGTATGAATTAACCACCTTTTTCTAAATGACCACTGAGTTGGATTACATGAACCCTAACAAGAAAACACAAACTTGGTAACAAAAGCGTAATAGTAAGAAATAAGTGGCAACTGTTTAACAAAATGCTATATTATCGAATTTTAATACTTTATTAATGTTCTTTCCCTCTTTGCTTTTTTTTTATTTTATTTTTTGTCCTCTTCTGTCAGTAGGTATAGCCTTCAATAGTAATAATAGCATTAGCAATAGTAATAATAGTAAGATGTATCAATAAAGACAGAAGTGAGATGTATCAATAAACCAGCAAATTGGGGTAAAAGTGATGGACAATAGGAATAATAGCATCAGCAATAATAATAATATTGACAAATGTGGTAATAGCAACAAGGGTTTCGACAGTAATGGTAGTGGGAAAGTATATGTTCTAGTTGGTTTTTTATGTAGTGGTGCTGATAGCAACAAGCGTGGTTTTGTCAGTTGTTGACGTAGTTTACTCAGTGTGATTGAGGGAGTGATAAACATGGTAAATTGTTAATTGGAAGTTGGCAGCAGTGGTGATGTATCCACATTTATATTGAAGTGTCTCTGATATGAATTGGATTCCTACATGGGAAGTAGCAATTAATAGCCGTAGAGTTTTCTACTTCTCTTAGCCTATGAATATGTTTATTACAAGAGAAATCCAACCAAAATTTAGCTCGCAGAGTTTGAGATGTAAGTATTTTCACGAGGAATTAATTTGTGTATCTCAAAAGTCTTAATTGTCCATAATCTTTCTTTGTATCATCCAAAAATGTAGTGTTTCCATGTGTAGCTTTGTGAACACTCTTAACTTTTTTTTACATTTATTCTCATTTAAATTGCTCATATTTAGCTTGCAGAGTTTGAGATGTAAGTATTTTCACGAGGAATTAATTTGTGTATCTCAAAAGTCTTAATTGTCCATAATCTTTCTTTGTATCATCCAAAAATGTAGTGTTTCCATGTGTAGCTTTGTGAACACTCTTAACTTTTTACATTTATTCTCATTTAAATTGCTCATATTTAGCTTGCAGAGTTTGAGATGTAAGTATTTTCACGAGGAATTAATTTGTGTATCTCAAAAGTCTTAATTGTCCATAATCTTTCTTTGTATCATCCAAAAATGTAGTATTTCCATGTGTAGCTTTGTGAACACTTAACTTTTTACATTTATTCTCATTTAAATTGCTCATATTTGCTCCTAGATTGCTAATATTTTTCCTTTTAATGTCCCTAAATTATGTGTTTTCAAAGCTGATGCGGCAGTGTGTTATACATTATTGAAAGAGCAAAAGAATATATAATTTTGATTTATGCTTTCACTGCAACACTCTGTTGGCGGTATTAGGTTTTACAAATATATTTAGATTGTCATGAAGTTGAAGTTGAAGTTGCTGGATCAGTTTATTCACATTTGTTAGTGTTGTTTTTTAGAAATTTCAGCACTTCTGATGAGACCTTTGTTTGGTCTTGTGTTTTGCTATATCATAAAATCTTGCTAAGTTACATACTATTAGATGTGTTTTCTAGATTTTGAAGTGTAGACCAAATATTATAGAATTAGTATTGAAAACATTTTTTTGTGATGTTTGATTTTACTTCATAATATTAGACCAAGTATATGCCAACTATAAATGATTGCATATTGATGGGTGAATGCAAGACATTTACCTTGAACAAAGCATGGGCAGCAACTGGTAGTATATTCTGTCTGTTTGCTATCAATCTATTTATGTTGAAAAATGTTATTTCCTCCAAAATGTAGAGGCTGAATTATCCTCCGATCCACTCAGTAGTTGACACTTGTGCATTGAGGGGCGTTGAGAAAATCATGTGTGATAGATTTGTATTGGGCACGATGGTGAGCGAGCCAGAGCCGAATGCAAGCGAGGTCGCGATAGATTGCATCGCGCTTGATGGTGAACCTGACCCAGATTGTGCAATAAAATTATTGACAGATGTCAATTTTTTACTAGGTCGGAGGATTATTCAGCCATATTTATTTGGAGGATATAACATTTATCATTTATGTTTCCTACATTAAAGCTAGGTTATCTTGTTTTAATGGAGTTAATTTGATCTTGCAGGTTTTACATTATTCCTTGGATTCATAATTGATCGCTTGCATCATTATCTGCAAAAGCTCATTAAGTTAAGGAGTAATGCAGGAGCTTCTAAAGAAGAATTGGAAAGCCTTCAGAAAGAGAAAGTTGAGCTTAAAGAAAAGGAAGAGAAAGCTTCCAAGGAGATGATGCAACTGAAGGAACAAATTTCAGGTCTTTCAGAAAGCTTGAAAAACACAAAGGTGGAATGTGAAGAGAAGGACAAAAGAGTTGAAACTGCTGAAGCTCATGTTGCTTCCCTCCAAAAGCAAGCTGCTGATCTACTACTTGAATATGACAGGCTCTTGGAGGACAACCAAAATCTTCAGGCTCAGGCACTACTAAGACACAAGAATTGATACAAAGACTGAGTTACTTTGAACCACAAGTTTTCGAGAAGAGATATATCACTTAAACCATCATTAATTTTTTGACATGCCAAAAAACTATTTTTGGTCCTTCCTGAAAATGCAACATTGAGTATGGTTATTTGGATAAATTTCTTCGAGGGTATTTATAGAAGAATAAAATAAAAAAAAATAAGTTTTTCTATAAATTGAAATTAGTTTAGGCATAAATTATTTATAAAATTTCTTTTATATAAATTTCTTCAAAATATAATTTTTATCTTATATATAAGTTAAACTTTTTAGTAAATTTATTTTTTTTATTTTATTCTTCTTTAAGTGTTTATGAAAAAAATTAATTTAAATGATCCTACAATGGAGTGAAATTACCTGATCCCTTCCTTGCCCTTTTAATTTAGTTAAACATAAGGTGGCATTAAAGAGTAACATTCGAATTTCCTATTATGTTTGTCCCAGAACTTGTTTGAATAAGTGTTTTCATAAAGAATTTATTAAAATAAATAACTAAATAGATAAATAACTTTCTCTCATAAATTAAAATTAGTCTATACATAAATTAAAATTAATTTTTATAAAAATTAAAGTTATTTAACTTCTTCAAAGTTATTTTTAACTAATGTATGAGTTAGTTTTAGTTTATGAGATAATTTTTTATCTTATAAGTATTTATGAAGAAATTTATTTAAATAGAATCTTAATTTTTTAAGATTAAAAATTAATTTAAATTTAAAGTTAAATAAAACCTTTAAAAGTAAAGTATAAGTTGTTTGATAACTTTTTAACTAGTTTATTTGAGTTTGTCGTCTCTCTTCACACATATATATATATATATATATATATATATATATATATATATAACGTTTTAAATGAAAAAAATTATAATGAGAAAATAAAAAATTTTAATCATAGTCATTAGATCACACAAAAAAAAAAATTACAGTTGAGATTAAAACTCAATAAAATACCTAAAGGAAAATATAAGATATGAGAAAGGATTGAATTGTGTATGTGTGATTTTTGAAAGTTATTTTTGCAAATCTAAAGGATTTAAAACATAGTTTGATATGATTAGGGATCATTTAAAGAAGTGTAAAAATAAAAGAGTAAGGGTAAGAGAGAAAAATACATAAAGATAGAGATTATACTGATCCACTTTTTCAACAAAGTTACGTCAAGTCCATTCAACATTAAGGAATTTTACTAAATTCACATGACTTACAAACAAGTATTCTCTACTTCTCCAAGTATTATAACCCTTGTAATCTATATGATTATGGGAAAACCAAGTATTATATGCCTCTCCAAGCATTCCAACCCTTGTAATCTACCTTATTACAAGAAAACTAAATATTCTCTATCACTTAGCCTCTTCAGGCTATCACACCAACTCAATGAATTTTTGTAACAAACTCTACTCACACAATGAATGCATTATAGTACAATTCACAAAGACTTAGCTTTGTTGAGCTAAGTAAGCTATACAAAGAGTGAAAGAGTGTCTCCAAAAGTGATTTTAAGAGCTTAAGAGTATATCACTTTGTTTACATCATTGAGCTTTTCGTTCTCTACGTTCATTTGAGCTTGATCCATCCTTTCTTATAACATGCATAAATTTTGAACGTTACTTGTGCATGAGGAGTGGTTGGATATGCAATAAATGCTATGTGATTGCTTTTTGCAATACTTTTGTAGAGACTTCTCTTTTTTTAAACATAAAGAAAGGTTGTGTTAGGAAAAAAATTATTTTTTTCTAAATTCTACATGTTGTCTACTATTGATGATTTGATGGAAGCTTTTATTGGATCCTTTTGAATGAAATCATGATTTGGACTTCCTTTTATCAAACTTGACTTGTATTATAAAATATTTGTTGTTGTTCTTCGTCAATCTAAAGGCTTAACATGTTCTCAAACAATATATTGGGTAGACATTTGAACGTTGGATCTAGATAATCAACTTTTTATACTAATGAAAGAATTCACGAAATAAGATAAGCAAGATAAACAAAACTTTAAGCTTCTAAGAAAGATACTACCAAAATAGTGCAGTCGTTCCACCTTTTGAACTATCTCTTCTTTTGACGAAAATGGCATCTTTGAACACTGAGTTCACTTGTGCACGGTGAACAGTATTACTAACCTTGCTTTATTATGCACAACCTTACCATTCTAATCCAATTTGTTTCTAAATATCCACTTTGTTCCAATAATGAATTTGTCATTTAGTGGTGAGACAAGCTTCCATACGTCATTCTTCTAGAACTGATCTAGTTCCTTTTGCATGGCGAGTACCCATTTTTCGTCTAATTGAGCATCCTTTACATTTTTGGGTTTAACTTTTGAGAGCATAGTCATTTGAGCTTGGTCTTTGAAGGTTGATCGAGTTTTGACTCTATCTTCAATGTTCCCAAGGATCTATTTCTCAGGATGGTAGGTTTTCATCTACCAATTCCTTAAAGATGTCTCAACCTCATATGTTTTTGGTTCATCGTCCAAAAGTGATTCTTTGGATAATGTCTGCAAGTCTTTAATATTTAACTCTACAAAAGGTTCAATTAGCTTTAATAATTCTTTATCAGGCTTAGAATTGTTAGATTTCACATGTATGAATTCTTCAACTTTCAAAGTCCTAGAGTTATAGACTTTGTATGCTTTGGACACTGTTGAATATCTAATAAATGTTCCCTTATTAGATTTAGGATCAAACTTACCCAAGTTGTCCTTAGTATTAAAAAAATCACATCCGAAAGGGTGGAAATAAAAAATGTTGGGTTGTCTACCCTTCTACAATTCATAGGGAGTCTTCTTCAAAATTGGTCTTATATATACATTTTGTTTTGCAAATAATAGGCTATATTAACAGCTTATGCCCATAAGTATTTAGAGAAGTTAAAATCATTCAACATTTTTCTATACATCTCTTGAAGAGATTTATTTTTCCATTCCACAACACCATTCTATTAAGGAGTTCTTGGATAAGAAAAATTATGATGAATTCCTTATTCTTCACAAAACTATTAAAAGTTTTCATTTTTAAATTCTCCCTCATGATCACTTCTAATAGAAGCAATATTAATACCTTTTCATTTTGAATTCGTTTGTAGAATACAAAGAAGATCTTAAAAGACTCATCCTCGTGGGTAAGGAACATAACTTGATATAGATATGGATTTGCAAAACCTAGGGGACATGAAGGAAGAGGCTGCCCTTGCACCTCAAGGCTCTATGACAAGGGGTAGACTCAAAAGAATGCAAGAAGTGCACAAAGAATTGACCATGCTCCAAGGCCAAGAGGAAACACTTGAAGAAGGGCATATTGTGTATAATTTTTCAGCTCCCAAGGATGCATTGTATAAGGCTGGAGTGTCCATATTTCCCTTGTATTTTCATTCTAGTTTGAATACAGTTTCAATAGGATAGCTTAGCCTTGTGGCAAAGCCCTTTGTAGTACCGTTTTCCATTTCCGTCACAAACAACTTGTATCGTTCATCGCCAAATCGATCGCTAGTCCTAGGTTGTCCGAGAATCGATCATTAATCCTAAGTTATCCGTTGCCATTGCCATCACCGACATGCTTTACCAAATCAAGCATATCTGAAGCTACAGACATCTGAATTGGTCAAAATTGGTGTCTTTGGAAAACTAAGAGAAAGATCTACAACTTTCATGTTTAGAGCGCAATCCAGATCGCAATTATTCAGCTCCAAAAATGCATCAAAAAGTAAGATCATGTAAAGGCAAGGAGGCTCGCGTTTTTGGGCCATTTAGCTTGTGTTTGGGCTTGTTGGGCCTTGGGCTTCGGTAAGTGACTTTTTTAGGAATAGGAGCTACTAATTAGGATTAAGAATTAGCTATAAAAACTCTCGTTGTAATCAAGATAATAACTTTTTGATGAAATTGAAATTATGCTTAGCACTTTTGAAAGAACTCTCTCTTCTCTTGTCTTGAACAAGAAATCCAATTCTTATCAAGCCTCCAAGATGCTTGTGGTAAATCTCTATAATATCTTATCTAATTCTTAGGAATTAGTGGTGAGTCATTCCTTTTCTAATCCATTTTATCATTTCTTCTAATTGAATTTTTGGTTCTTGATGTTCTTGATTAATTTTTCGTTGTGCTTGAACAAGATCATGATTGTGGATCCTAGGCATGCAACAATTGGTATCACAGCTTCCAATAATCAAGTGAGAAATGAAGAGCAAAGTCGTAGCAATCAAGAAACTTGGACAATTTTCAATAGGTGAGTTCTTGATTCCAATTCTTGATTAATTCTCAATTGTTTTGCTTGATCTTGGTTAGGTTTTGTTCACCTAACTATCCTTGATGTTTGTATGGTTGGAATTGTGTTAATTCCTTCTCTAAGTTGTGATTTCGAATTCTAGGGTTCTTATGTCCAAGATTTGGGGATTTTCAATTTTACTAGTCCTGGGATGCAATCTTGTTGAATTGGTGCATTGTGTGATCTTGTTTGTTCGACGTTTATGCTTGAGACCTTGAAATTAATTCGAATTTCATCATTTCTGATAATTGACCTTGATGTTTTGTATATTAAAAGGTAGCCACATATGAATTAAAGAAAAATTATGAAAGAAAGTGTGTTTTGAAGGTTTGAAGGCAACATTAGTGGCATATAATTACTAGGAAAGTAATGAGCTAGTTGTAAGACATTGTTAAACGCCGCTAACGTTCATTCTTGAAATTAATCCCCGTATAGTAAATACTTGTTTAGAGTCATGTTTAGTGTTATCTAGTCTTCCTTTATGTCTCTTTAAAATTTCTTTTGAGTTTAGTTCCTTTTTCTTAAGCTTTTCTTGCTTGTCTATTTTTCAGCTTCCTATAGTTTTGTCTTGAGTTTTCTTTCCTCTACTTTTCTTAAGAGATTATTGAGAAATGCTTGGTTTTCACTTGCAGCTGTTGGTTTGATTTAAGATTAGTGATTTCTTAGTAAAGCTTAGAGTGAGAGTTGAGAGATAAAAGGCAAGAGAGAACACTAGTGAAAAAGCTACAAAAGTGAGGAGTGGAACACCTAGAGAGTGTGGTGAGTTAATGTGATTTCTTGGCTAGAAAAACTCTACTTTGGTTCTATTTTGGCTTTATTTTAAGCGCTGTCCTTATACTGTAGTAGGTGTTGGAGGATTAGGAGGATAATTAAGGAGAGAAAAACAAAGGATTAAGATGGAAGGCCCTAGCGTGGATTGAAAAAATTTGTCCCCAAGTCTAAGTTCATGATAAGCAATATCCAGGAGCTTGGAGGGAAGTTAGATAGGGTTGGCAAGGGGTTAGATAGGGTTGGCAAGGGGTTAGATTATGTCCAGAAAGATACTCAAAGTGTCAATGCCAAAGTGGAGGCTTTGAATAGGGAAAAGGAAGAGAAGCCTAAGGTGGCATCCTTGCATGATAGTGAAGGGAGTTTTGGAGATAACTTGAGTGAGAGTAGTGGGAGAAGCTCACGGTCTTCTCATGGTGAAAGGCATGAGAGGCATGGAAGGATGGAGAGAAATAGGAGGGAAGAAAGGAGTGAGAGGCATGGAAAGAGAAGAGAGGAACCTAGATAAGAGGAATTGGATATGTCTAAATGTAGAATCCCTCATTTTTTAGGTAATTGTAAACTAGAGGCATATGTAGACTGGGAGCTCAAGGTTGAGCAGATTCTTAGTTGTTTTAACCTATAGGGCCAAAGAGTTGTAAAACTTGTGGCCTTGGAGTTTGGGGAGTATGCTTTGGTTTGGTGGACATAAGTCTTGGAGGATTTAAGGAGTAGAGTTAAGAACCTATTGAGAGTTGGAGAGATTTGAAACACCTAATGAGGAAAATGTTTATCCCACCATCCTATGCTAGGGACTTACATAATAAATTACAAAGGCTTTACCAATGTTCTAAGAGTGTGGAAGAGTACCACAAGGAGATGGAGATGGACTTAATGAAGGCACAAATTAGGGAGAGTGAGGAAGCCACATTGGTGTAGTTTCTCTATGGTTTTAAGAGGGAGATCTAAGATGTGGTGGAATTGCAACGTTATGGGACCCTAGGAGAGTTGGTCCATCAAGCTATTAAAGTTGATATGCAAATTACAAGGATGAATGCATCTAGAAAATCCTTTGTGGGTGCTAATGGTTGGAAAGGGAAGGATATGGAGAAAGAGAGGGCTAGAAGAGAGAAAAGTCCTAAGAAGGGGAATGACATCTCACATGGTCAGAGGGAAGCCATCACCACTCCTACTCCTATACCTCCTAGGACTAGTAGTATTAAGTAATTTAAGTGCCTAGGGAAGGGAAATATAGCTTCTTAGTGTCCCAATAGGAGTAATGATTATGAAGGAAGACGGGAGGTTGAGAGTGGGAGCTCCTTAGGAGAAGCCACCACTTCTAGTGAAGCCAAGACATTGAGTAATGATTCCTACTATGAGGCAAATTTGTTAGTGGTAAGACGACTTATGAATATCCATATGGGAGAGGAGGCTGAGATAGAAAGAGAAAAAAATTTCCATTCTAGCTGTCTCATTTTGGGGAATTTATGTTCTATGATCATAAATGGGGGAGTTGTGTTAATTTTTCTAGTGAGAGGTTGGTGAAGAAGCTAAGTCTATCCACCATAGTTCACCCTATGCCATATAGACTCCAATGGCTAAGTGAGAAAGGAGAATTGCTTGTTGACAAGGAAGCTAAGGTCACTTATACCCTAGGCAGTTACAAGGACAAGGTTGTGTGTGATATGGTGCCTATGAAGGCTACACACATGCTGCTAGGGCGGCCTTGACAATTTGATATGAAGGTGATCCATAATGGAGTCACCAACCAAATCACTTTTATACACATGGGGCAAAGGGTTGTGCTTTAACCTTTGTCTACTAATATGCTTTTACATGCTTCTCCTTGTTATATCTTGGCTACAAGTATGCATAAGCTTCTTGAAGAGTTCCAAGATGTCTTCCCTGAAGATATACCCCATGGATTGCCACCCTTGAGAGGTATAGAACACCATATTGATTTGACACTTGGAACCTCTTTGTCAATAGGCCTTCATATAGGATGAATCTTGAAGAGGCAAAAGAAATGCAGAAACAAGTTGGTAAATTAATGGAAAAAGGTTGGATAAGAGAAAGCATGAGCTCGTGTGCCATGCCTGTAATATTGGTTCCAAAAAAAGATGGTATTTGGCGAATGTGTACTGATTGTAGATCTATTAATAATATAACTGTTAGATATAGGCACTCTCATTCCCCATTTTAATGAGTTGCTTGATGAACTACATGGTTCCAAATTGTTTTCAAAAATTAATTTAAAAAGAAGATACCATCAAATACGGGTGAGAAAGGGTGATGAGTGGAAAATGAATTTTAAGACAATGTTTGGACTTTACGAGTAGCTTGTCATGCCTTTTGGCTTGACCAATGCCCCTATCACTTTCATGAGATTAATGAACCATGTCTTAAGAAGCCTAATTGGCAAAAGTGTGTTGTAGTGTATTTTGATGACATTTTGATTTACTCTACTTGTTTGCATTACCACCTCTTTCATGTAAAGTGTTTTAGAAATTTTGAGGAAAGAAACATTATATGCTAACTTGGAAAAATGTTTTTTTTGTACCAATGAAGTCACATTCCTCAGCTTTGTAGTTGGCTCCTATGGAGTCAAGGTTGATTAGGAAAAGGTGAAAAGGTTGATTAGGAAAAGGTGAAGGACATCCAAGATTGGCCAATACCTAAAAACGTGGGGGAAGTAAGAAGCTTCCATGGACTTGCAAGTTTCTATAAGAGATTTGTGAGAGATTTTAGTACACTTACAGTCCCCCTCAATGAAATACTTAAAAAGAGTGTTAGGTTGAAATGGGAAGAGAGTCAAGAGAGAGCCTTCCAAGCCTTAAAGGAAAGACTCACGCAAGTTCCCATTCTAGCTTTGCCTAATTTTTCAAAATCTTTTGAGCTAGAATGTAATGCCTTAGGGGCAAATATAAGAGCCATGCTCCTCCAAGAAGGGACCCGATTGCATACTTTAGTGAAAAACTAAAGGGTGCCTAACTTAATTATTCCACCTATGATTGAAAGTTCTATGCTCTCGTGAGGGCTTTGCAAACTTGGCAACACTAACTATTGCTTAAGAAGTTTGTTATCTATAGTGATCATGAAGCTCTTAAGCACTTGAGAGGGTAAGGTAAATTAAGTAGAAGGCATACTACATGAACAAAATTTTTGGAGCAATTTACTTAAGTGATTAAGCATAAGCAAGGAAAGACAAATGTAGTGACGGATGCTCTCTCAAGGAGATATGCCCTAATCGCCATTCTTGAAACAAAAATGCTTGGACTTGATTGTATAAAGGATTTGTATGAAAAAAGATCCTAATTTTGGTAAGCCTTTTGATGTAAGTGTCCATGTAGATTTTAATGACTATTTTAGGCATAATGGTTTTTTATTTAAAGGAAAAAGATTGTGTGTGCCTATAACTCAATTCAGCAATTGTTAGTGAAGGAGCCACATGAAGATGACCTTATGGGTCACTTTGGAGAACTTAAGACATTAGAGATTTTGAATGAGCATTTCTATTGGCCTCAAATGAGGAGGGATGTCCATAATATTTGTGAGAGATGCTTAACTTGCAAAGTGGCTAAGCCTAGAGTTTCTCCACATGGTTTGTATACCCCACTCCCTATTCCCACTTCTCCTTAGATTGACATCTCTATGGATTTTGTACTTGGCTTGCCTAGGTCAAAAAGAGGTAGAAATTCTATTTTTATAGTGGTTTATAGGTTTTCTAAGATGGGTCATTTCATTCCATGTCACAAGAGTGATGATTGATGAGTCACAATTTATACATCTTTTAGACACCTAAGAAGGAGGTTTGCAAGACTATTCTGTGCTTAAGAATGGATTGTTAGCTAAGATTCATTCTATGGGTTTGAATACAGAGAAAACACAAATCTGTGTTAAATCAGATTTCTTAGCTAATAAAAGTGTCACTCCTTGTTCTGCAGGTCAAGCCGAGTTGACCAGGGTCAACAAAAGGAGTCTCAGCCGAGATGAAGTCATCCTGATTAGTCCGACTCCATCTCGGCCGAACCAGAGTCGTCTTGGCAACCCACGCCTTGCAGCCCAGCAGCCCAGTAGAGAGGCCCAATTGTATTGACCACATCAGCTATCCAGCTCGGAGGCCATCTCAGCGTTAGCTCAGCTGCCATGTCACTCCTAGGAAATCTGCCATGTCACGATAGAAGATCCGCATAGGGGTAGAATAGGACCTTTCACAATGTAATTCTGTTAGGATTCGTTAGGATTAGCATATCGCAGCTCGTGTATATATAGGAAGAGCTGTGCACTTTTTACGGTCTGTCTTTGAATTCACTCTTGATACACTTCATTTGCTCCATTTTTCCTCACCCTCATCCTGCCGTCCCTGGTGGTGCACGGTGCTGTATTGGCGTTTCTCTCGATTGAGGAAGTGCAGGTCTGAGACTGGGAAGCCGAAGTCTGCCAGAGGGGACCGATCAGATTACTGACGCACTCTGGTGGAGCTGATCCTCAGCGCTCAGGCTGGCGGAGGTGAACCACCACCATCAACCATGGCGATCGTCGTGGAAGATGGATTCACCTGAATTCAGGACCACTGTAATTGTATTCTGTTTCTATTAATCGATTTCATTCTGCATTTCATATCTCCTTTCTCTTTCCTCTTCTTTAATTCACGTTTGAATCGCGATTGCATTGGAATATGGACAATGTCAAGCTAAGCCGATTGGAACTGGTTTGACTAATTCAGTAGGTAATCAGTTAACGATAGTTAATCGAGGACCTAAAATCAGCTCTGCACTTAATCCCTGCCAACTGATGAGGTAGCGATTGCGTAATTCCTCGGTATGGCAATGGATGAATGTTTGGCGATCGTCATAAGACTACCAAAGGCTGATATGGACTGAGAACTGGAGTGCGGAACCTGGACTGGACTTGAATTAATGGAACTGAACATGAACACAGTTATATAATAATAATGATAGATAACTAGTAACAGTAGTATATGTTTAC
Source organism: Mucuna pruriens (assembly GCA_025330945.1). Lineage (NCBI taxonomy): Eukaryota > Viridiplantae > Streptophyta > Magnoliopsida > Fabales > Fabaceae > Mucuna > Mucuna pruriens. The sequence continues at coordinate 654,677 of JAENHJ010000317.1, forward strand.
TGCATTCATAGTCTTAGTTTACTTTCTGCTTTACTTGCACTCCAACCCCCCTGTTTACTTTTTTTTAAGTCCGAGACAGAGACAGTCCATCTCTGTAGCGTCTGTCTGCACTTGACCGAGACCAAGCCGGATCGTCTCTGCTGAGATCGACTCGGTTCGGCCTCTGTTGAGAGCAACTCGGCCATTGCCGAGACGAGTCAGTACTTTATATCTCAGATTCTACTCCACTTCACTTTACACCAATTCACAACTGAACACACTGTGTCCTTGAGAAGAATGACCTAGGGTTAGCTATACTATAGTTAGCTTTAGTTATTTGATAAGCGCGTAAAACGACTGAAAAATACGCATCATCAAATTGGCGCCGATTTAAGGGACGCAAGTTCTTTTGTGTCTTTGTGTGCCAAGTAAGTGAGGTCGAATTAAAGTCTGTAAAGTGTGTCTGTCAAGTTGGTCTTGAGTCTTTTGAACTTGTCTATGTCTGTCTATTTTGTTTACGGATCCTAAATAAAAAGCATGACATTCTATTTTGCATTCATCACTGCATCCTTCTTTCTGCATTGCATTCTTGCATTCAGCTAGTTTTTCTGTTTTGCATTCGTGCTAGTTTGATTGCACTTTTTTTTCCGTATGCCATTCTGTAGTTCCATTGGTTAGTTAATTGATAGCTGTAGTTTCCAATTCTGCATTCACTCTTTCAAATACTATTTCTAACTCTGATTTTTCTGCATAATATGTACAATGCATGACTAGAAGTAGTACTGACCCATTGTATGTTTTTGACCTAGAAATAGAATTAACTTTACGTAGATTACGCAAAATTAGGAACGCTGCAGTAAATACTAGTATCAATATAGATCCTGTAGCTGACTCTAACCAGTTTTACACTAACAACTTTGTTTCTAGTTCTGACGTTTTTGCAGAATCAGGATGAATGGAGAATAACGATAGGACGCTGAAGGAATTAGCCACTCCAGACGTGGTGTATCAACCTTGGTGCATCCAATACCCACAGCTGGAGCCAGCCCAAACATATGAGTTAAAATCTGGTCTTATACACCTGTTGCCTAAGTTTCATGGTCTTGCAGGAGAAGACCCCCACAAACATTTAAAGGAATTCCATGTGGTTTGCTCCACAATGCGACCGCAAGGGATATCGGAAGACTACATCAAAATGAAGGCATTTCCATTCTCCTTGGATGGAGCAGCAAAGGATTGGCTGTATCTTCAGCCAATGCTTTTCAACACTTGGGGAGATATGAAACGCACCTTCCTGGAGAAGTTCTTTCCGGCATCCCGCACCGCTTCCATTAGAAAGGAAATATGTGGGATAAGGCAGCATATAGGAGAAACACTGCACGAGTACTGGGAGAGGTTCAACAAACTCTGTGCCACCTGTCCACATCATCAGATCAGCGAACAGTTGTTGATCCAGTATTTTTATTAAGGATTATCGCTGATGGACAGAAGCATGATAGACGCAGCCAGTGGCGGAGCCCTGATGGACAAGACACCAGCAGCAGCAAGGCATCTGATCTCTAATATGGCAAGCAATACACAACAGTTTGGGATCAGAGGGCCAAATCAACCACGGATGGTGAGTGAAATCGGTGCAGCTTCCAATCAAAGGTTGGAGAATCAGCTGACCGAGTTAACATCATTGGTGAGACAGCTTGCTGTTGAGCAACACCAACCAGCCATGGCAGCAAAAGTATGTGGCATATGTACTTCCGTGGAGCACCCCACTGATATGTGCCCCACTCTCCAAGAAACCGAGTCAGACCAGCCAGAAAATGTTGGAGCCATAGGTGGATTTCAGTACAGAAAGCAGCCGTATCAGAATCGGCCATTTGATAACCAGCAACAGGGAAGACAGCCATTTCGGCCAGGACCGAATCAAGGACCGTATGCAACCCAACAATTCGGATCCATGTTGAACACCTATCAGAGGCAGGCAGGTTATCAACAGCCGGCTCCGCAATACCAAGCACCACCTTTCCAGCAGCAGCAACAACAACAGCAGCGAATGCCTACTCCAGGCAACTCTCCATCTCTGGAAGACCTGATGAAGCAGCTTGCAACCAGCAACCTGGAATTCCAACAATCTGTGAGCTCCAGCAATTTACAGTTCCAGCAGAACATAACTGCCACCATCCAGGACCTCAAAATACAGATTGGACAGCTAGCCAACACTGTAAGCCAATTACAGTCGGCAGGATCCAGCAACCTTCCCTCTCAAACCATTCCAAATCCGAGAGGTAACGCCAGTGTAGTCACTCTTCGAAGTGGAAAAGAACTACCTCAACCTACATTGGAGCAGGTGCCGAGATCGAAGGAAGCCGACTCCGAGTCAAATGCCGACTTACAGTCTCGGCCAGAGACAACTGTCCCATTGCCATTTCCATCTCGGACCACTTCGGCAAGGAAGCCAGAGTCGGATGAAGAACTGCTGAAGATGTTCCGCAAGGTGGAAATCAATATTCCACTCCTCGATGCTATTAAAAAAGGTCGAAATACATAAAATTCCTAAAGGAATTGTGTGTACACAAAAGGAGGAAAATAAAGGGGAGCAAGGAAACTGGAGGTGTGGTGTCGGCTCTCGACACAGAATGGAGCAATCACTTTGCAAGTGCCTTAACTCTGCCAAAAATATGCTGAGAGACCCTAGAGTCTTTTCGGTCCCATGCACCATCGGCGAATGCACTTTTGCCAATGCCATGTTGGACACAGGAGCCTCGATTAATGTCATGCCCACATCAATCTACAAGTCCCTGAATTTTGGTGACTTGGAACCCACAGGATGACCATTCAGTTGGCAAATAGAGTATTGTCCAGCCCACAGGAGTTCTAGAGGATGTTCTCGTCCAAGTCAATGAACTAATATTTCCAGCTGATTTTTACGTGCTAGACATGGAGGACGAAACATCAGGAAGGAATCCACCTTAATTCTGGGAAGACCTTTCTTGATGACAGCCAAAACAAAGATTGACGTGTATGCGGGGACGCTCTCCATGGAATTCGGTGACGCCTTGGTGCAATTCAACATTTTCGAAGCAATGAAGCACCCAACCGAAGACCACTCTCTCTTTGGCATTGATTTACTTGATGAACTAGTTGAAGAATATCTTCAACTAAAAGGTAGTGGTGAAAACATTGAGGAGTCTGCTGAGAATGATGATGAAAGCAGCTGCCCAGGAGTTACAAATGAAGAGGCCGACTATGAAGGAGTACAAGACCTCTCCAACTCTGAGGACAATCATAGTGATGTTGCTGACCTGGCCTTTGAAGTGGAACTGTCCGAATTATTAGACCAAGTCTGCAGCACAGAACACTCAGAGTATTCGAATGATGCAGAAAACAAAGTCGCTGAAGCCGAAAAGTCTTCCATTGCACACTTAGCGACAATTTTTACGGCCACAAATGAGTCGGCCAAAGAAGGCCGAGTCAATGAAGAAGTCAGAGTCAACTCGGCCAAAGAAGTCAAAGCCGACAAGCTTGCCGAGACCATCTCGGCCACAGAAGACCTAACTCATACTATAGCAAAAATAAAGAGTCCATCCGGATCCGACTCAGAAGGAACGCTTAAAGCCAATACCGACTCCTGTCCGACAATAGCCAAAACCATGAAGTCGAGCCGGCCGAAGCAAACAAGGGCCGAAATTATGTCGGCACATCTGGTGCCTGATCAAGATCAAGTCGGCCAGTCGGATCCAACCTCAGAAACTGACAACTCCCCATCACCGTCACCACCCATAGATTTAAAAACATTGCCGAGTCATCTGAAATATGCCTACATGGACAAGGCGCAGCAACTCCCGGTTATCATTGCTAGCAATCTCAACCGAGAGCAAGAAGACAAATTGCTGGAGGTCCTAAGGCAACATAAGAAGGCAATAGGGTGGAAGCTTTCTGACCTTCCTGGCATAAACCCCTCCATCTGCATGCATAGAATATTAATGGAGGAGGAAATCAAGCCCATAAGGTAGCCGCAAAGAAGACTGAATCCGACACTCCTGGACGTGGTTAAAAAAGAAGTCACAAAGCTCCTTGCTGCAGGGATCATCTACCCCATTTCGGATAGCCAATGGGTGAGCCCTATGCAAGTGGTGCCAAAGAAGTCCGGGATGACTGTCATGAAAAATCAGCAGGATGAGCTGGTGCCAACAAGGATTCAGAACAGCTGGCGAGTGTGCATTGACTACAGAAGATTGAATCAAGCAACTCGCAAGGATCACTTTCCTCTGCCTTTCATTGACCAAATGCTTGAAAAATTAGCAGGGAGATCCCATTACTGCTTTCTTGATGGATTCTCAGGCTACATGCAAATTCATATAGCCCCTGAAGATCAACATAAGACAACCTTCACCTGCCCATTTGGTACCTTTGCGTATACACACATGCCATTTGGCCTTTGCAACGCCCTGAGCACATTTCAACGCTGCATGCTGAGCATCTTCTCGGACTTGCTGCAGGACTGCATGGAGGTATTCATGGATGACTTCACGATATATGCCGATTCATTTGATGCATGCCTGAGTAATCTATCAAGAGTATTGAAGAGATGCATTGACACAAATCTTGTGCTCAATTTTGAAAAATGTCACTTCATGGTGACTGAGGGAATAGTGTTGGGACACTTGGTCTCCAACAGAGGCATCGAAGTGGACAAGGCGAAAATAGACATAATCACTTCCCTTCCAAACCCCGCACGTGCGGGGAAGTTTGCTCATTTTTGGGACATGCAGGTTTTTACAGACGATTCATCAAGAATTTCAGCAAATTGGCCCTGCCATTGTCCAAGCTGCTACAGAAGGATGCAGATTTCAACTTTGACCAGCCCTACATTGAGGCATTTCAGGAGCTGAAGAATAAACTCACATCTGCACCTATCCTGCAAGCACCAGACTAGGACCTGCCATTTGAGCTCATGTGCGGCGCATCCAACTAAGCATTAGGAGCCGTTCTCGGCCAAAAGAGCTCGAGCTGGCCAACCAGCGCACGTGGTGGCCTATGCATCCAGAACTATGGATCCGGCCCAACAAAACTACACAACAACTGAGAAGGAGCTCTTGGCAATAGTTTTTGTCGTGGACAAATTTCGTTCCTACCTTCTCGGTTCCAAGATAATTGTGTTCTCTGACCATGCCGCCTTGAGGTACTTGCTGAAGAAGCCTGATGCTAAGCCAAGACTGATTAGGTGGATGCTTCTTCTTCAAGAATTCAACCTGGAAATCAGAGATAAAAGAGGTGCTGAGAATTCTGTAGCAGATCATCTGAGCAGAATTGAGAAAGAAAGCTTAACCGATGCCTATCGAGACGAAGTTCACGATGAGCAATTGCTACAGATAAAACGTCTCCACCATGGTTTGCTGACATTTGTAACTTTGTTGCAGCATCTCGGTTTCCACCAGAGGCATCTCAGGCATACAAAGATAAACTCTGAAGCGATGCCAAATACTACATTTGGGATGATCCCTACCTTTGGAGACTGTGCAGTGACAAGGTAATCCGCAGGTGCATTCCTGAAGCTGAGTTCAATTCGGTTCTCCAGTTCTGCCACTCGGCACCTGGAGGCGGTCACTATGGATCAACTCGGACTGCTAGAAAAGTACTAGACTGTGGCCTTTACTGGCCAACTATCTTCAGGGACGCGCATGAATTCGTCTCCACCTACAAGAATTGCCAAAAAGCAGGAGTGGCCATGAACAAAAGGCATGAAATGCCCAAAGCCAACCCATCCAATTCTGTGAAATCTTTGATGTGTGGGGAATAGATTTCATGGGGCCATTCCCAGTCTCCAATGGCTACTCATACATTCTGCTGGCCGTGGATTATGTATCAAGATGGGTAGAAGCCATTGCCACCAGAACAAATGATGCAAGAGTGGTTGCGGACTTCCTGAAGTCCAATATTTTCTACAGGTTCGGTGTGCCTAAAGCACTCATAAGTGACCAAGGCAGTCACTTCTGTAATGAGCTATGGCGTCCCTTCTTCAAAAATATGGGGTAGCACACAGAATTGCTACCGCCTACCACCCCCCAAACAAATGGCCAAGCAGAAGTGTTCAATAGGAAATCAAGCAAACATTGCAAAAGATGACCAATCCCAGCAGGAAGGACTGGAGCCGCCTCCTTGAGGATGCTCTCTGGGCACATAGAACTGCATACCGGACACCTTTAGGGATGTCTCCCTACAGGATTGTTTTCGGTAAAGCCTGTCACCTTCCTGTGGAGCTAGAACATAGAGCATACTGGGCCGTTAAGCAGTGCAATCTGGCCTATGACCAAGCAGGAGAGCAGAGAAAATTTCAGCTGCAAGAGTTAGATGAACTCCGCTTGGAAGCATATGAAAATTCTAGGATCTACAAGCAGAAAATCAAGCGATTCCATGACCAGCAGATCCTAAGAAAAGAATTCCGAGTTGGCCAGAAAGTTCTCTTGTTTAACTCACGCCTCAAGCTCATTGCAGGTAAACTACGTTCTAGATGGGATGGGCCTTTTGTTATCACTAATGTGTTTCCCCATGGTGCAGTACAGCTCAAAGATGAACACAGCAACAGCACCTTCCAGGTCAATGGGCATCAGATTAAGTCATTCCATGAAGGTCCAACGCCTATCACTCATGACATGGAGATAATATCATTGATGGAACCAGCATCTCCAGATGATCCTGCCTCGCATTGAGGACAATGCAGATTTTAAGTGTAGGGGGGGATAAATATACAGTCATCTCAACTGCTGTGTCTTAACTCTGTTCCCACTCTCCTAAACTCTGACTCTGCTAATTTTAATTTTTGTTTTCTTAGTTTTAATCACTTTGTTGTTTTCTTTCAGTTGCGTCGTTTCATTTTATTTTTAAATATTTTTCAATAAAAGCTGCCTAAGCCGAGTCCATGCCGGTTCTGTGCCATCTCGGCCGGATCCGGAACATCTTCGGCCTGGCAGAGTTCAATTTTGTCATTTACCTTTAATTTTTCCTCCTAATCAGAATTTCCAAGTGAATGATAAAAAGTAAAAATTGTTTTGAAAAGAATCTTGAACTGGCTTCTGAAAGTTTGAATAGGTCAGTAGGAAGTAACTCTGCAACTGTGGCAGGAGATTTCTCTAGCTTGAGGGGAATGAAACTTTTGTGCTCTAGTCAATAGTTGACTAAGAATCTAAGAAGGAAACCCCCTGTGTCAGAGCAAATACAACCTGTGTGAGATTTTGAGCCTTGCAAACATTGATGGCTTACATCTTGCCAGTTCTCTTCTTTTTCTAGTGTGATTTTTGCATTCATGATAACTGCATATTCTACATTTTGCCTTAACTCTCTGGATACAACTGTTCTCACATGTAGGAATGACATGATCTAGGCCATGTTTCTTATAAGCCCTGAGCCAAATAAAGCCTGCCTGAACAAATGAGTCTATTGTTTACCCCTTTTGAGCCTAATGTAACCATTCTTCCTAACAGTTCACTACAAGCCAAGGCCAGAAAAACCATGAATCAACCTCACCCTCGGGGAGCAGAGGAGCTTTGGAATTGTTTTGGGAGTAAGTCATGATCAAGTGTGGGGGAACTCCAGGAAGCAAAAGGTTGTTCAGCACCCTCTAAGGCTTGAAAATGCAAGAAAAAGAATAAAAGCGAGTAAAAGAAAAGAGAAAAAGAGGAAGCAGCAAGTAAAAATCTGAGCTGAAACGGACAAAGAGAGAAATAGCTGCATAAAAGTGTATAATAAGAAAAAGAGAAGAAAAGAAAAGGAGCTGGTAGCAGCAAGAAGAAGAATTGACGGCATCCTGGGTTATCCCTCAGGCTGATAAAGCTTACTCCCCATTGCTCCTCTCTTCTTCGTGGGTCCTGAAGCTACTTTTCCCATATTCTATCCTACCCGTGACCCGGCCTCACTATAAACCGAAAAGAAGTCCTAGTGATCATAACTGTATGTGTTTTTGCAGGTGTAAGAAGAGAGATTTGCCAAAGTATGGTAATATCAGTTCCATGAATGTTGAGTGTAAATACAAGCCCAAACACGTGAGAAATGAGGGAGTTATTTGCCTAAAAGAGAGCTCTGTCACTCTTGGTTACCTTCTCTTGTTTGCAGGTCATGAATTTGCCTAGAGCGCGGAAGGAGTAATTTCCGGATTGTTAGAGTATCTTGATCTCAAAGTGAAAGAGTACCGACTCTGTCTCGGTTGAACTAAAGGAAGCCAAGTGAAAAATTCTTTTCTGTCTTTAAAAAAAATTTCCCCTTGTTGATTTTCATTTTATTTTGCCCAAGAGTGCAAAATGGAGTCACTCCCTCTTCTGCAGGTCAAGCCGAGTTGACCAGGGTCAACAAAAGGAGTCTCAGCCGAGATGAAGTCATCCTGATCAGTCCGACTCCATCTCGGCCGAGACAGTCGTCTTGGCAACCACGCCTTGCAGCCCAGCAGCCAAGAGAGAGGCCCAATTGTATTGACCACATCGGCTATCCAGCTCGGAGGCCATCTTAGCGTTAGCTCACTGCCATGTCACTCTAGGAAATCTGCCATGTCACGATAGAAGATCCCATAGGGGTAGAATAGGACCTTTCACAATGTAATTCTGTTAGGATTCGTTAGGATTAGCATATCGCAGCTCGTGTATATATAGGAAGAGTCATTTGTGCACTTTTTACTGATCTGTCTTTGAATTCACTCTTGATACACTTCATTTGCTCCATTTTTCCTCGCCCTCATCCTGCCGTCCCTGGTGGTGCACGGTGCTGTATTGGCGTTTCTCTCGATTGAGGAAGTGCAGGTCTGAGACTGGGAAGCCGAAGTCTGCCAGAGGGGACCGATCAGATTACTGACGCACTCTGGTGGAGCTGATCCTCAGCGCTCAGGCTGGCGGAGGTGAACCACCACCATCAACCATGGCGATCGTCGTGGAAGATGGATTCACCTGAATTCAGGACCACCTTGTAATTGTATTCTGTTTTGTTAATCGATTTCATTCTGCATTTCATATCTCCTTTTCTTTCCTCTTCTTTAATTCACGTTTGAATCGCGATTGCATTGGAATATGGACAATGTCAAGCTAAGCCGATTGGAACTGGTTTGACTAATTCAGTAGGTAATCAGTTAACGATAGTTAATCGAGGACCTAAAATCAGCTCTGCACTTAATCCCTGCCAACTGATGAGGTAGCGATTGCGTAATTCCTCGGTATGGCAATGGATGAATGTTTGGCGATCGTCATAAGACTACCAAAGGCTGATATGGACTGAGAACTAGAGTGCGGAACCTGGACTGGACTTGAATTAATGGAACTGAACATGAACATAGTTATATAATAATAATGATAGATAACTAGTAACAGTAGTATATGTTTACTGCATTCATAGTCTTAGTTTACTTTCTGCTTTACTTGCACTCCAACCCCCTGTTTTACTTTTTTTTAAGTCCGAGACAGAGACAGTCCATCTCTGTAGCGTCTGTCTGCACTTGACCGAGACCAAGCCGGTTCGTCTTTGCTGAGATCGACTCGGTTCGGCCTCTGTTGAGAGCAACTCGGCCATTGCCGAGACGAGTCAGTACTTTATATCTCAGATTCTACTCCACTTCACTTTACACCAATTCACAACTGAACACACTGTGTCCTTGGGAAGAATGACCTAAGGTTAGCTATACTATAGTTAGCTTTAGTTATTTGATAAGCGCGTAAAACGACTGAAAAATACGCATCATCAATGATGTTTTATATGTGGCCAATCTATTTTTTAGGGATGTGGTGCGGTTGCATGGTCTCCTAAGGACCATTGTGCTGAATAGACACTAGATTTCTAGGACATTTTTGGAGGTCCATATGGAGTAGGCTTGGAACAAAGCTACTCTTCTCCATTACTTGTCATCCTCAAATAAATAGACAAACCGAGGTAGCAAATAAAACCTTAGTCCAACTTTAAGATGCTTTGTTAAGAAGAGTTTGAGAGATTAAGAGGATTGGATGCCCCACATTGAGTTTTCTTATAATAGGATGTTTTATTCTACTACTTCTTATTCTCCATTTGAATTGACTTATGGTTTTAATCCCCTTTCCCATTTGATTTATTTTCTTTACCTATTATGCCTCATTGTGTTAATGATGAGCCAAATTTGTTCAAAATTTACATGATAGGGCACGACTCCACATGTAAAAGAAAGAAGAAAAATATGCAAAGAATGCTAATAAGGGGAGGAAGGAAGTCTCTTTTAAGGAAGGGGGCTTAGTGTGGGTACACTTAAGGAAGGAGTGGTTTCCTCACCTTAGGAAATCCAAGTTCCTTCCAAAAGGAGATGACCCCTTTAAAATCATTTAAGAAATTGAATGATAATGCTTACAAAGTTGACATGCCCTAAGAATTTGGGGGAGTAATACTTTCAATGTTATTGACCTAACTCCTTGTGTTGTAGGTATGCAAGTTCTAAATTTGAGGAAAAATTCCCTTCCAAAAGGGGAGAATGATGCAGATACAGATTTGTACAACCTAAGGGGCATGAAGGAAGAGGTTGCCCTTGCACCTCAAGGCTTTATGACAAGGGGTATATTCAAAAGCTAAGATACATCTGAATTGGACAAAATTGGTGTCTTTAGAAAGCTAAGAGATAGATTTACAACTTTTCTATTTAGAGATCAACCTAGTTTGTACTCCTTCAACTCCAAAAGTGCATCCAAAAGTGACATCACTAAGGGCCAAGGAGGCTCACATTTTTGGGCCATTTAGCTTACATTTGGGCTTGTTGGGCCTTGGTCTTCAGTAAGTGATTTGATTAGGAATAGGAGCTGCTAATTAGGTTTAAGGATCAGCTATGAAAACTCTCATTGTAATTAGGATAATCACTTTTTGAAAAAATAGAAATTGTACTTAGCACTTTTGAGAGAATTGTCTCTTCTCTTGTCTTGAACAAGAAATTCAATTCTTATCAAGCCTTCAAGATGCTTATGCCGAATCTCTACAATCTCTTATCTAATTCTTAGGAATTAGTGGTGAACCATTCCTTTCTAATTTTTTTACCCTTTCTCTTAATTGAATTTTTGGTTTTTTATATTCTTGATTAAGTTTCCATTGTGCTTGAAGTAGATCATGATTATGTATCCTAGGCATGTAACACAACTCATGTCCATCTAGAATAGTCATTGACCATTACTAATCCATAATGTTTTCTGCCTAATGAGGCAGTTTCGGTAGGCCTAAACAACTCAATATGTAATAGTTACAAAGTTCTAGAAGTGGAAACAATGTTTTTAGACTCAAAAGATCATTTGATTTGTTTTCCTTTTTGACAGGCATCATATAACCGATTAGCTTTGTACACAAGGCTTGGTAGACCTCTCACTAGATTATCTTTTTCATCTTGGATGTAAGTCTCAAGCTTGCATGACCAAGTTTCTTGTGCCACGTCCAATGATCATTATTTATGGACACTAGACATGTTACATTTTGTTTGGTCAGGTTTGTTAGATCAATCTTATGTAGATTGTTCTGTCTCTTAGCAGAAAAATTATAGTACCTTTGTAGTCTTTAACTATGCATTCTCCCTTGTTAAAGAAAAAATCATACCCACTATTATACAATTGACTTATGCTTAATAGATTGTGTTTCAACCCTTTAACATATAAAACATTGTCTATGGACGGGAAGAGATGCTTACTAATCCTTCCTAAACTAACTATCTTACCTTTCTGATTACCTTTTAAAGTAATCCATCCTCTTTTCTTTGGCTTAAGGTCTTGGAACATATACTCTTCTACCATCATGTGATCTGAGCATCCACTGTCCAGGTACCATGATAGGGGTTTGCTTCTTGTTGTTAAACACATCTACAATAGGAATAATCATTGATTTAGGTACCCAAATTTTCTTGGGTCTTCATGGAATGAAGAACAGAAGATAAGGTACCTTATAAACTTAAAGGCTAGACACTTTCTCATGTGTTCTTTAATGAAATCATAATATAAGAAAGGTCATAGTTGCAAGTCGTCCAAAGAAATGTGAGACACTCTTGCTCTAGCTTATGAAAGTACGTCTCGGGTAAGAAACTCCAAAATTAACATGCTAATACATTAATATAAATTGTTTAAAATGGAAGATAATGAAACCATTGATCTAATGTTTGGAAGATTCCAAACAATTCTTAATAATCTTAGATCACTAGGCAAAACTTATGATAATTATGATCACATAACAAAAATTTTGAGAAGTTTTCCTAGAAGATGGAGACCAAAGAAACTCATTGAGTTGGTGTGATAGTCTAAAGAAGCTAAGTGATGGAGAATACTTAATTTTCTTGTAATTAGGTAGATTATAAGGGTTGTAATACCTGGATAGGTAGAGAATACTTGTTTGTAAGTTAGGTAGACTTAGTGAAATTCCTTAGCGTTGAAGGGACTAGACAAGCTCTATTGAAAGAGTGAACCAATATAATCTTTGTGCGTTTTCTCTCATACCCCCACTCTTTTATTTTTGCACTTCTTTGGACAGTTCCTATTTGACAACCGATTTGGATGCTCCTTTTGGATGACCATATCAAACTGTGTTTAAATCCTTTGGATTTGCGAAAAAGCTTTCAAATATCATACACACAATTCAACCCCCTTTTCTTGTGTGTTATCTTTTCCTTCAATTGGTATTAGGGCCCATCCTTTAGGGTTGAGCATTTAATAGTGTATATGAAATGATAGTGGTTAGATTTTCAATGAATGCTACATGATTGTTTCTTGTATTACTTTTGCAGAGGTTCTCTTTTTCTAAAGATAGAGAAAGGTTGTGTTAGGAAAAAGCTAATTTTCTTTGAATTTTACATGTTTTCTATTGTTTATGATTTGATGGAAGTTGATGATTTGATGAAAGCTTATGTTGGATCCTTTTGAATGGAGTCATAATCTAAGCTTCCTCTTATCAAACTTGACTTACATTATAAAATATTTTTTGTTGTTCTTCATCAATTTGAAGGCTTAACACATCCTCAAATAGTATATTTTAGGTAGACATTTGAATATTGGATTTAGACAATCAACTCTTTATACTAATGAAAGAATTCACAAAATAAGATAAGCAAGATAAAAAAATTTACACTTTTAAGAAAGATACTTCATGATTTGGAATAGTGTTATCATTATGCCTTTTGAACGATCTCTCCTTTTGTTGATAAGGGCGTGTTTGGATGTTGAGTTCACTTATGGACGATGAAATTGTTTAAAGGCTCAATGTCCAAAGCCTTCAAGGTAGAGGAATCATGTTGAAACACATCAGATGAAGATTATTTTGATGAAGATGAACTCCCCTTCATTTCAAGGAAAAATATGGAAGAATAACTTCAAGAAGCACACCAAGGAAACAAAAGATAAAACGCAAGTGGTGTGTTATGAATGTAAAAAACCTGGACAGTTCAAATTCGAATGTCCTAACCTTGAAAAGGAGGAAGAGAAGGAGAAGAAGAAACCATTCATCAAGAAGAAGAAAAACCTCATAGCTACTTGGGAAGATCTTGACCTGTCATCCTCAGAAGATAAAGATGAAGAAGCCAACTTATGCTTGATGGTAGACACAACATCTGAAGATAAGGATGATGAAGAGATAAATTTCAATAATTTAGAATATTTACAAATAGCCTATCAACTAAAAAGAAAATTTTCAAAATTGACCAAAGATTTTGAGTCCCTAGAAAAAGAAAATAGTATCCTTAAGAAAGAAAATGAAAAGTTGAAAGAAGAATATACCAACGACTTATCTAAAGTCAACATTTCTAAAGTAATTAAACTTAAAAAAAAAGTAATTGACCTTAGACAAAGTCTAGCCAAATTTTTCAATGGTACAAAAAATTTAAACAAGTTGCTAAAATATAGTAGAAGTACACATGACAAGTTCGGCTTATGTTTTAGACGTCACACTTTTCTATGCATTGGATGAGTCCTTGGGACGTTGAGTTCTCATATTGGACGGTGAACATGTCCTTTGGACAATACGTCTTTTTTTGGACAGTGAGTCCCTCTTTGTACAATCACAAATGGATGCTAAGCTCTTCTATGGACCCTTCACTTCGTTTTTGGACATTGATTCCCTTTATGGATGCTAAGCTCTTTTTTTAGACAATGAACTTCTTTATGGACGTAGAATGTCATTTGGACAATGAGTATCATTATGGACGTTGGGAATTTCCTTTGGACAGTGAGTTAGTCTATGGATGCTAGGAGTGTCCTCTGGACGGCAAGTAACTTTATGGACGTTGAGCATGTCTTTGAATGTCAAGTTTCGCTATGGACGTTTGGAGCATCCTTTGGACGGCGAGTGACTCTATGGACGCTGAGTCTTGCTATGGACGCTGAAAATGTCCTTTGGACGGCGAGCTCCTTATGGACGCAATAGATGAACTTTTATTATAAAATTAGTTTCTTTTAAACAGATGTGTTCCAACCTTTAAGTCCAATAACCACGAATTCTTTTGAAATCTAGAGAACAACGGTTGTTATCATCAAAACACTTGAGTCATTTTAGACGTATAGACTTATGTTACAACACCACCATCACCACTGCCACCGTCGCTGTTGCTACTACCGAAGCCACCACCACCATCGCTGCCGAAGCCACAATCATTGTGGTGACCATCGCCACCACCACTATCACTGTCATCAACGCCACAACTGTCATTGCCACCACTGCTACAAGTATTGCTACTACCACCTTTATTGTCACCACCACCACTGTTGTTTGTGGCAATGATGATGGTGGTGAGAGCAATGATGATGGTGATAGGGTGGAGACAATGACAATGATAGTCTTTTAAGATATGTTTAATTTAATTGAGTTTTAATCTCAACTACAATTCTTTTTAATTTTGATCTAAAGGTCACACACACATGCACGCACACACGCACACACACGGTGGTGAGAGCAATGATGATGGTGATAGGGTGGAGACAGTGACAATGATAGTCTTTTAAGATATGTTTAATTTAATTGAGTTTTAATCTCAACTATAAATTCTTTTTAATTTTGATCTAAAGGTCACACACACGGTGGTGAGAGCAATGATGATGGTGATAGGGTGGAAACAAGACAATGATAGTTTTTTAAGATATATTTAATTTAATTGAGTTTTAATCTCAACTACAAATTCTTTTTAATTTTGATCTAAAGGTCACACACGCACACACTAAAAACAAAAAGGAAACATTGTAGTGAAATATTCAAGTTTTCAAAAATAAAATGTAATTACGTGAAAAAATAGTCAAACAACTGTTTTATAATAAAATTAAAAAAATATCCATAGTCAACGTTAGAGTATTTTGTGTTTAAATTTTTATTGCCTTGTATCTAATTCCGTATTTTTTTATATGTATATAGCTAAGTCAAAATAGAATAAACCGTTAGGAATAGACTTGTATCTAATTCCGTATTTTTTTATATGTATATAACTAAGTCTAAATAGAATAAACCGTTAGGAATAGACTCTGAGGTATAGTTTCTCTCATTACTGTTGAAACTTATATCTTGTTTTATTGTATAAAGTCATATGCTGTTTTAGTTTATTTCATTCTTAATTGTACATCCTTTATCTGTTGAGATGTTTGTTCTTAAATTTCCAAAGTTGCAAAAACAAGGAAAAAAAAACTATGTTTTTACTTTTACTCCTGTAAGTGCGCGCCTAGTTACTCAACGAGAGCACACGCTTATGTCAAATTTGCTATGCGACATCACATTTATTCAATAATATATGTAGTACCCCAAAACTGTCCGGCCCAAACAACCACAGTTGACTTTCCTTTAACTGATAACAAATAAAATCCTGAAGATTTTATATGTTATCAACAAACAACCACAAGCTGGTTTTCCCTTAACTGATAACAAATAAAATCCTGAAGATTTTATACGTTATCAACAAGCAGGGGATAAACCTGTTAAATATTCAAAATTCAAATATAAAATAATAAAATATTCTTCTATCCCAAGAATTAGGGGATAAATCTGTTAAACATTCAAATTCAAATATAAAATATTCTCTTCTCCCAAGAATCAGGGGATAAACCTGTTAGCTTTTCAAAATTCAAAATAAAATATAATAAAATATTCTTCCATCCCAAGAATCAGGGGATAAACCTGTTAAATATTCAAAATTCAAAATATAAAATATAATAAAATATTCTCTCATTAGGAGAGAGGTCCAAGCCCATTTCACAGCCTATATAAGACCTCACTGCGAATGAGCAGGGGTCGAAAAATTTTTTCTACGGGAGTGGAGCGAGACTTTCCACCAGGAAGCTAGAAGAGGAAGAAGTCAGGAAGTCGGAGGAAGCATCCTAGACCAGGAGGAGATGACGCCGGATATCAGGTTAGTAGTAACTGTCTGAATTCTTATTTGTGAAACCTTAGTTAAGTTTCCTCCCCTCTCTACAAAACCCAAGCCAAGTATCTCACACTTCTCCCTCCCAAGCCTCCTTCTTGCTAAGGCCAAGTTCACCTTGGCCTAAATACAACCAAGCTGGTATTGACCGGCTTCACCTTCTCTTAACCTACAACCCACACTAGAACTACATGGGCTCTGAATCCTCGCTCTTCGAGGTACGTAGGCAGAGGGGGCACACCCCTTGCAAGTCCGTCAACCCAAGAACCCCAGACTTCCCCTTAGGAATAGACATTAGATAGAACTGTCCATTTGATTGCATGATCATTTTAACTGCTTATTTATACATCATGTATCTTTAGCGCATAATTTGTGTACATCTTATCACTCTAGCTTAACCTTAGGTAACTGCCGAGTGACAGATGTGTTGGGGGCACCCTTGCCCCCGACGCGTAACCAACTTCCGAACCCATCCATCTGGTTCCCAACCTAGCCTTATCCATCCTTGGTTTCCCAGCGTTCCTAATCAAAACGCTGGTGGCGACTCCCATCCTAAAAATTTTCCCATGTCGCTTTGTCACAAATCTGGTTGTGACAATATACAATTAAATCAAATGATATTATTAAATATTATATTTATTAAATATAATATGTTTATTAAACATATGATTTTTCATCTAAATCAAGGAAGTAAGTATCTAAACACAATCCATTGCATCACCCAAATAGAAAACTTTCCTTTTTCTTTTGATACATCATTTATTTGAACAACATCCTTTTGAAAAAAGCTTACCAATATTTCCTCATTCTTGATTATTTTATCAACTAAATACAAATATTAATAAAAAAAACTAGTAGTTAAAACCATTATTAGTGCATTTGTCCATACCATTAGATGTTCCGTACAGCTTCAATATAAACCTTCAATGCCACTTGAAAAATATTGAATGAGGACAATGACAGAGTTCAACCATGTACTAAAATTGATCACTAACTTCAATTCCTAATACATGTTCCACAAGTAACTTCATTGAAACTTGTTACCAACAATGAAAATATAAACAAAAAGAAACATAACTTATTTTAATTTATAAGAACCTGAGAATATAAGAATAGAGATACATAATTTATTTTACAATAAATGATAGCATTACATTCTTTTAAACAAGTTAAAATTAATTGAAAATTATAAATTTTATCGGTCTATCATATTATTTAATAATTTTCTCATAATTTTATAATTTTTAATAAATTTTAACTAATAATAAAAAAACTACTAAAAGGAGTGGTTTCTAATCGGCTTCTTATTTTAATTGATCATAGATGATGAAGAATAAGATCCTGGCAAGGAGTTAATCTAATACAAGATTTTGTAGAAGAATTTTTTAAATACGATGTATACACAAAAAATACCATATATACGTTATGAAGGTTGATTATATTATGTGATTATATTACGTAAGTGCTCATCATATATAACGTGTGTCTTTTTAAGGTTGACATAATTTATTTTAATTTTGAATTTTTATTTAAGTATATTTATTTATTTTATAATTAATATTTTATTTAACTTTACTTATTTATTTTTAATTAACATTTTATTTATTTTTTAACTTTTAGTTTATTTCTTTTAAAAAATTTAATTTTTTGAAAAACACCATGTGGAAATCCATTTAGTAGACTTTAAAAAAAATTATTATGTCCAGTGTGAATTGTCCCATGGAATTGCCAAGTGAATAGACGATTTTTATACATGTCGCATGAGATGCAGATTCTCTAAAAATTCTGAATTCTCACCTTTGTATTCGATTTGGTTTTCAATAACATAACTGGTTTGCAATTCTATCTCTTGATTATAATTCCTGCATTTTAATCTACTTTTGGCTTTACTGTGACATATTGTTAAGGGTAGATCACGTTAGACTAGGGTCGGTCGGAACTAGTGTAATAATCTGATTAGGTAGAGAACCTAAAATCAACCAAGTACATACTCCCTGCCAACTGATGAGGTAGCGATTGTGTAAATCCTGGGTATGGCAACGGACAAACGTTCGACGGTAGTCGTAAGAATCTAAGGTTGATTCAGAGTATAATTCTAAGTAAGAATGACAACCTTTTGTGTGTTGATTTCTGAATTGGTACAATAGTCAGCATAAATTAGTTTAGCATAGTTTAGTTTACTTTCAGCACTTAGTTTATTTTCTACACTTAAACACAAAACCCCCCTTATTTACTGCTTTCTAGAGTCTGAGATTGAGTCAGTCCAACTCCGTCGCGTCTATCCAAGACCGAGTCGGCATTCTGCAGTAAATGTTTTTCTACATTAACTCTGATTTTCACACTTAACACAATTTGAGCATACTGTGTCCTTGAGAGAATCGACCTAGGTTAGCTATATTATAGTTAGCTTTAGTTTTATTTGATGCGCGTAAGACGACTAAAAACCCGCTTATCAGGCAGGCTCTTAGCATATAGCCTAAGGAAGATGGTGATGTGGAGGCACGTGAGCATATTTCTCACAATAGGTGCCTTGTTCAAAGAAAAGTGTGCAACATGATTCTAGATGGAGGGAGTTGCACCAATGTGGCTAGTACTATCATAGTAGAGAAAAGAAATTTGCATGCTGCCAAACATACTAGGCCTTATAAGCTACAATGGCGTAGTAATATTGGAGAAGTAAAGGTTGACAAGCATGTTGTAGTGCATTTTGCTATTGAGAAATACAAAGATGAAGTACTGTGTGATGTGGTTCTTATGGAGGCAAGGCATATACCTTTGGGCCGCCCATGACATCTCGATTGCAAGGTGATCCATAATAGGTATATCAATTGTTTGTCTTTTATTTACCAAGCTTTGACTATCCTCTCCTTTCACACCTTCAAAAACATATGCACAAATGATCAATAGGACTTTTCGGGCTTGTAACGTGGCCAAGGTAAGGTAGGTTTCAGGATGGTAAAGTGAGCTTTAATAACCAGAGGGACAAGAGGAGCAATGAGGAATGAATATGTAAGAATGGAGATTATCTCCTTCGGACATTACTAGTTTCTTGAAAGCGTATTTGTTCACTGTCCTACTTTTCCCTTTGTATTTTTCTCTTTCTTTTTCTCACTTTTTTTTCTTGCAGCTTTTGTGTTGCAATCTCACTTGTAATCTTTTCTTTTTGTTTCCGCTACTTTTTCTTTCTTTTCGTATCATTTTTCTTTTCTTTTCATCAACCTTTTTTTCTGCACACACTTACTCTTTTCCAAATATACCACTCTCGCAATGCCTCTAGGTGTCACCCCTACACTTATTAAAGATCTATTCCCAAAACAATTCCAAAGCTCCTTCGTTCCCTAAGGTTTAGGTTGATTATGGTTTTTCCAACTTTAGGCTTGTAATGAGTTGTCATATCAAGAAACAGTTATAGGCTCAAAGGGGTAACTAAAGGAATTATTCACAAGGTAGGCTTTATTTGGCTAAGTAGCTGTAAAGAAAGATGGCCTAGATCATATCATTCCTGCATGTGAAATGAGTTATATCCAAAGAATCAAGGCAAAACCTAGAGTAACCAGCAACATGGATGCAATAATCACATAAGAAATGAAAGAACGGCAAGATACAAAGCCATTCATGCAAGGCTCAAAAGTTCTCACACGGTTAATTGCTTTGTCACTAATGGTTAATCTTTTCAGTTTCTCACTTACTCACTGCCTAAGGACGCAAAAATTTCACTCCTTGTCAGGTTTAAAAACCTCTCATCCAGGGTTATGCATTGCTTCATACTGTTTCATTAAACTTAAAGAAGTCCATTCAAATTCTTTTTCAAAATAGTTTTCTCAGTAATTGGCAATCTGAAATCAGAAGTCAGCTAGGAAAAACAAAATAAAATGAAAATGAAAACAAAAATTGAACAAAAAATAGTAGAATCAGAATAAAAAGAAAAGAAACAAAATGAAATAGAACAGTAAGGAAATAAAAACAAAATAACAAAACTAAAAACAAAACCAAACCAAACAAATAGTCACCCTCCTAAGGAACACCCCCCAACACTTAAATGATGCATTGTCCTCAATGCAAAGCATATGTGCACAAAGGAAGGGGTGAAATAGAAAGACTGCTATTTTTAGGGTGGACAGAATGTGCAAAATCTGATATCCAGTATTTTTGCTCCGCTCTTGTTGTCTACAGCTTGGGGGAGCTTTCTCCTCATCCATTTTGATAGTTTCAACATGATATCCTCTAGTAGCTTCTTTGCACTTTTTCCTATAACTCCTGCACTGGGATTAGTGTCATTGCTGCTTTTCACACACAAAGAAGATTTAGTTAATCTAGTATAAGTACACTCATAATTAACAGAACTTTTAAAATCCATATTTCCAAAAAATTCAGAGCGTTTAGTCAATTCAAAATGCAAATTTACTAAGGCATGGAATGGTTGCACTATGGATGACACTGGTATTGATTCTGCTGCTAGTAAATGAAGTAAAGAAGGTTCATTCATGGATTCCTAACTTGGCTGCCGAGAGTGGATACGGCTTTTCGAATGTAGAGTCGGATGGTCACGTGTCATCTCAATTGTCCATGTGTAGATGTGGTTACTAGATATAGTCTCGGCATACGTCAAGTTGCGGCATCGGCTACTAAGGACACATTCAGACTTTTCTTGATGTTGGTTTCGACCTTGATTATCGAGAATGGACTCGGCTTCCACATTTGGGTCAGACACATATAGTACTTGCTTGTGGATTCTATTGTCTGAGATGGAGTCGGACGTGGCATATGTCTCTTCACACGAGTTGGTTTTGTCTCGTCTCGACTTTAGTTGGCCTATTCAGTCAAGATTCGGTACTTGGGTTGCTGAGTCGGTCTTGGCCTTTAGCTGCTTCTGACTTTGTTTGTCTGAATCAGATTCGGTATCTGTCTTATTGTTCGAGTCTCGACAGTTAGGCATCGGCTCATTCTCGGCCTGTTTATGGTTGCGGCTCTTGAAATTGGGCTTAGTGGCCTCTTGATTATTCGACTTGGAACCTGCTCCTTCTAAGTTGTTGGACTTGGCTATGGCTTCCTCCTGGATGTTAGAGTCGATTGTCACTTCGTCCCGTTTTCTAGAGTCGGCAAGATCTAAAATTGCAATCTTATCAGGAAGATCCATGCCCTCAATCTTATCTGAAATTGTCCGACTTATCAACCATAAAATCAACATCCTCGGCCCCTTCAACAAAAGTATTATCAGCATTAGCATATCTGGGATCGGCTATCTTGGCATCAGCACACATGGGATTAGTAATGTCAACATCAACACATGCGAGATCAGCTATCTCAACCCTAGTAACTTGGTCCGAAATCTCATCCAATGTCATATCAGTAAGACCAGTAACACCAGTCATAGAATTTGCAATCTTAACCACATCAGCCAGATCAGAAACAGTTGGCATGTAGTCGTCAATCTCAGCCATCTTAGTAGAGTCGACAGCAGCAAGCATGGAGTTGGCAACATTATTGGAGTCGGCAAAGCCCAACACAGTGGTTGAATTCTCTGAATCCGGATTTCCAGAAAATTCATATTGCACTTTTAGTGATTGTTGTTGCGACAGCTCCATGTCACTCCTCATGGTTATGCCACTTATATGCTCATGTGGACTAAGAATGGCTTGAGAAGGAACCTATCCAAAACTTTCAAATTGCAGTTGGTTTATCATGGTGATCAGTTGACCAATCTGTGCTATCAACTCTTGAACCATGGCAATTATATTTTGTTGAAACTACATGTTGTTTTGCTGAATCTGCATGGTATTTTGTTGAAATTGTTGTACCAAATCTTCTAAAGAAGATGAATTGTGAAGCTGCTGCACTGGTTATTGTGTGGCAGACACATTCTTTTTCAATTGAATATTATGCATGGCCAATTGTTTCATTAAATCCTCTAAGGAACTTTCTTGTACCGGTTGTGGTTTGAATAAAGGTGGTGGTTCTTGCAAAATGGGACAATCATTGAATGAATGTCCTATAGAACCACACATGCGACATCCATCTATATATCCTTCAAATCTCTGATTGTCAGTAGGAGCAATCTCATTCCTTCCTCTGAATGTCATGGATCCCCCATTGTCAAAATGGTGAATGTTACCTGCAAAATCATAAAACTCAGGCAGCATAGTTGTTAGCTCAGATGGATAATTCTCATATGACCAGGCTCCATCCCATTCGGGATAATGAAGACACCACGGTTGATACATCATGGCATCAATGTGCAACTAATTCCTTTCTTCATTGGAGCTAGGAGCAGAATTATCAAGATTAGAAGAAGTAGGAATAATACTAGTATCAAAATGCACAAGTGTTGTTAACAAAATTAAAAATCATTAAGAAGAACAAAAAGATAACAGAATTAGAAAAATAGAAAAACAGAAAGATAATTGAATTAAAATAGAAAAACATCAGAGAAGAATAGAATTAAAAACAGAAAAACAAAAAAATAAAAGATAGAGAGACAAAAAAATAGAAACAGAAAAATATATGAGAAAAGAAATAGAGGCACAAAAAGGCAACAAAATATTGAAAAATAACAAAACAATCATAAACTGGTCAGAATGTTAAAAAAAATTAATGCATAAAAATGGAAAAAAAATCATACAAAGAAATTGCATAATGAAATATGCAGAAAAATCGATATCGGTTATGCAGAAGAAGTAAGAGTTAGTTATGCAAATCAGAAAATAGAAAACAAGTAACTATCAGAAAGCAAAATCAATTATGCAGATGTAGTTAAATGCAGTGATGCAGGGATGGTTGTTGTTGTTTTTTTTTTTTAGTAATGTAAAGACTCACATAAACAAAAATTCAACAAACATACACAACAAAAATTTAACAAATATTCAACATGCTATATTATTTTTAGACTTGACTCAAAAGAAAACAAATACAGACTCAATAAACTCGACAGACTCTATGACTTAAACGATAAACACAACATTCCACAGACTCGGGATTCGGCTTAACTCAGTTTTGGCACACAAAGACACAAAAGAACTTGTGTCCCCGGCAATGACGCCAATTTGATAAGCGGATTTTTAGTCGTCTTATGCGCATCAAATAAAACTAAAGCTAACTATAGTATAACTAACCTAGGTCGATTCTCTCAAGGACATAGTGTGTTCAAATTGTGCTAAGTGTAAAAATAAGAGTTAATGGAGAAAAACATTTAGTGCAGAATGGTGACTCATTCTTGGATAGACGCGACGGAGTCGAACTGACTCAATCTCAAACTCTAGAAAGCAGTAAATAAGGGGGGTTTGTGTTTAAGTGCAGAAAATAAACTAAGTGCTGAAAGTAAACTAAACTATGCTAAACTACTCTATACTAACTACTGTATCAATTTGGGAATCAAAACATGATAGTTTACTATTCTTACTTAGAATTGTATTCCGAATCAACCTTAGATTCTTACGACAACCGCCGAACTTTTGTCCACTACCATATCGAGGATTTACACAACTGCTACCTCATCAGTTGGCAAAGAGTATGCACCTGGTTGATTTTAGGTTCTCTACCTAATCAGATTGTTAAATTAGTTCCAACTGGTCCTAATCTAACGTGATCTATCCCAAACAGTGTGTCACGACAAAGTTAAGAGTAAGATTAAAGCACAAAAATTATAAGAAAAGTTAGAATTGCAAACCAGTTGTATTTATTGATATACCAAACTAAATACAAAGGTGAGAAATCAGAGTCTCTAGATAGTTCGCCTTCCATGATGACCGCAAATGGAAGAACGACAGTGATGCACCAATGGGGGCCAGACATTGAGGTTTCCGCCCATCAAAGAGCGTCGGCTATACTGAGCGATCACCTTTGAAGGCTTCCAACTTCCCAAATCTTGGTCCTGTACCTCCTCGACCGAGAGAGACACCGTATTGAAGCTTCGTGTACCACTGTACTAGCTTGGAGTGTCTACGATTGTTGACGGTGCTAGCTCTAGATTCTGCTGAAAAATCCACACTGAAGACGTGGCTTGACGTGCTTTATTTATACACAAGCTGGCTAAATCTAAATCTAATCCTATAGAATCACTAATTCCTTGATCCCAGCAAATTTCTTGCTTAATTACCTGAATTACATATTTCTCTGATCCTAATAGATTTCTTGCTGAGTTACCCGAATTAAATATTTCCTTGATTCTAACAGATTTCTTGCTGAGTTACCTGAATTACATATTTCCTTGATTCTAATAGGTTTCTTGCTAAGTTACCCAAATTACATATTTCCTTGATTCTAACAGATTTCTTGCTAAGTTACCCAAATTACATATTTCCTAATTTAGTCTTCCAATAATCATGCGTTGTTCCTTGTTTGTTGGAGTGATTTCTGCCACTGGCCGGGATCGCGTCTTCTTGGCCAAGATGCTCCTTTTGGGCCGAGGTACTCTCAGCTTTCAGGCCTATAAAACAAGTCCAATCTTTTATGAGTTAAAATCCTCATTTTAGCACATATTTGCATTTCTCCTGTTTTTAGGCCAATAATTCAAATCTCGATTAAGACAAGACTTTTAATCATTAAACATTCTTAACAACAGTCATCTTAAGCCCTTGTGAGGTGTATAAAATACAACTCATCAGAGCTGTCACTTTCTACCTCCCCATTATCTTTCGCAATCATCACCCTCTTATTGGGACATTAAGAAGCTATATGTCCCTTCCCTAGGCACTTGAAGCACTTGATACCACTAGTCCTAGGGTCCATAGGAGTAGGGGTAGAAGTGGTCTCTCTATGTCCACTAAGGGATTTACTCTCCTTCTCAGGGCTTTTCTCCCTCCTAGCCTTTTCCTTCTCCTTATCCTTATCCTTCCATCCACTAGTACCACTATAGGTCTTTCTAGATATACTCCTTCTCCTAATTTGCATCTCTACCTTGATAGCTTGATGGACTAATTTGCCAAGGGTCCTATAGTGTTACAACTCCACAATATCTTGGACATCTCTATTTAGGCCATGAAGAAACCGAGCCAAAGTGGCTTCTTCGATTTCCCTAATTTACGCCCTTATCAAATCCATTTTCATCTCCTTGTGGTACTCTTACATACTCCTAGATCCTTTATAAATCCTTCGTAATTTATTATGTAAGTCCCTAGTATAAGAAGGTAGGACAAACCTATTCCTCATTAAACGCTTCAAGGCTACCCAATCCTCACAAGGATCTTTAACTCCTATCCTTATATCCTCTACCACTTGAATCCAACATACTAAGGCATAGTCACCAAAGTCAAGGGTGACACGCCTCACTACTTTTTTACCGTGGAGGTTAAAACAACTGAGAATTTGTTCTACTTTAAGCTCCCAATCCACGTACACCTCTAACTTGCAATTCCCCTAAATAGAGGGATCTTGCATTTGGACATATCCAACTCTTCCTCCCTTGATTCCTCACCCCTTCTCCCACGTCTCTCCCTTCTTTCTTCCCTCCTATTCCTTTCCACTCTAACATGTCTCTCACACTTCTCTCCTATAGATAACTGTGAGCTCATACTACTATCATTCAAGTTCCTCCCTTCAAAACTCCCTTCACTCTTATGCATAGATGAAACTTTAGGCTTCTTATCCTTCTCCCTACTTAAGGCCTATACTTTGGCATTGAACTTTGAGTGTCTTTTTGCACCGAACCCAGCTCTTTGCCAACCTTACCTAACTTTTCCCTAAGCTCCCTAATGTAGCTCATCACGAACTTAAACTTAGGGGACAAATTTTCTCAATCTACACTAGGCCCTTCCATCTTTCTTTCTTAATTATTTTCTCCCAAAATAACCTTTTATCCTTCTAAAAGATACTGCAATAATATAAACAAATAAAAAACCAAGGAAATAACATTAATCTCACTACACTCCCTAAGTGTTTCACTCCTCACTTTTGTGGCTTTCTACTAGTGATCTCTTGGAAGATTCCTAAGAATTAGATAAGAGATTGTAGAGATTCTCCAGAAGCATCTTGGAAGCTTGATAAGAATTGGATTTCTTGTGCAAGACAAGAGTTAGTGAGAATTCTCTCAAAGTGCTAACACACAATTTCAATTTCATCAAAAAATAATTACACTAATTACATTGGAGGCTTATATAGACCTTCCTTAATCCTAATTAGAGGCTCCTAATCCTAATTAAGTTAAACAAAAAAAGCCTAAGCCCAAAGTCCTTAAAACACAAGCTAAGTGCCTTACTGGATTTGCAACCAAACTAGAGACAAATTTTGCAACCGGTTTAACGACGAAAAAATGACAAAATGGAAAGTGAGGAAATTGTATTTGAAAAGGGATTTGGCCCAAAGCTAAGCTATGCTATCAAAAATGTTCCTAAAATACTACAAAAATATAAGAAAAATAAGGTCAGTCCAACCCTAAACAATGCCACCTTGACAACTAGAAAAATTATACAAGTTTGGTGCGCATAGTGCTTCTCTTGACCCTTAAGCATGACTAACTTTTGATGCACTTCCTCTTAGATCCTTTTGAGCCTACCCCTAGTCATAGGGCCTTCAAGTGTTGGGGTAGCTTCCAAACCTCGTCCTCTTGGTTGTGGCTTCCCATATATGCATCACTAGGTGAACTAAAATTGTGATGAATCTAATTAGTTTAAGGATTAGGATTTAGGATTTAGGTTTTAATATTTAGATCTTATTGTATTAATTGTGAGTAACATTATTGTATTAATTTTATGTACCTTCCTACAAATTTTCAACACAATCGGAGACACTAACTTTTTTGTCTTTATTTTGCCAATTTTTGGATTTTTTTGCTCCCTTTGTTTTATTCATTACTAGGTGAACAAAAATTGAGATAAATCAATTTAGTTTAAGGTTTATGAATTATGGTTTAAGGTAAAGATCTTGTATTAATTGCGATAAATCTTGTTATATTAATTTTATTTACCTTTCTACCAATTGTTACCAATTTTCAGCTCAATTGGAGACACTAACTTTTTTTCCTTTATTTAGTCAAATTTCATTTTTTTCTTGTGTTTGTTTGGTTTATTACTAGGTGAATTAAAATTGTGATAAATTTGTTTAGTTTAAGATATAGGGTTTAGGGTTTTACGATTTAGATCTTTTGTATTAATTGTGATTGATAACTCATTTTTAGTCGTGTTTTGTTTATCAAATAAACTAAAGCTAACTATAGCATAGTCAACCCTAGGTTGAATTCTCTCAAGGACACAAAGTGTTCAAATAGGACTTAGTGTGAAAACTAGAGTAGTGCAGAAAACACTCAAGTGGAGAATGTCGACTCACTCTCAGCAAAGACTGATCCGATTCGGTCTCGACTAAGTACAAAGTTGGATGCAATAGAGTCAGACTGACTCGGTTTTAAACGTGACAGAGTTGGACTAGACTCGATCTCTAACTGGAATGCAGTAAGTAGGGGGGTTTTGGTTTATAGAGAGAATAAAGGCAGAAATTAAGCTAAGTAGGAAAGTAAATGCAATCTAAACTAGGCTACCTCTACTGTTATTATTGTACTCGTGCTAAGTCCCAACAAACAAGGCGGTTCCATTCCTTTCACTCAAGATTGTGCATCCGAATCACCCTGAGATTCTTCCTATGACAATCGCCAAACATTCTTCCATTGCCATATCAAGGATTTACACAATCGCTACCTTATCAGTTGGGAGGGATTAAGCGCGGAGTTGATTTTAGGTTCTTTAATCGATCACCTACTGAAGTTGTTAAACTGGTTCCAATCGACCTAGTCTAACACTGGTCTACTAAACAATGTGGAATCGCGACATAGTAAAACATATTAAATTGCAGGACTCACAATCAAGAATTAAGCAATAGAAACTACTCATATTATGGGAAATAGAGTACAAACACAAGGTGTGAATTTAATGAATCTACCTTCCACAAAGATCGCCATGGAAGGATGGAGATGGTTCACCGTTGATAGCTAAGATGCTGAGGATCAAGTCCACCAAAGTGCGATGGTAAGCCAAGTGGTCCCCTCTAACAACCTTTGGCCTCTCAGTCCTTGACCTGCACCTCTTCGATCAAGAGAGACACCTCTGATAGCACCGTGCAGCACTGTGAGAATGGAAATGTGAGCGAGAAGATGAAATACAATGGATGCGATTATAATTCTGAATTCAACAATGATTACAACATGCTCAACACTTCCTATATATACATGAGCTGGTTCGCACGCTTCCTCTAACGACTACCCTAACAGAATTACAAATTGAATTTCCTAATCTACCCTTGTGAAGATTCTCCTTGTGCTGCAAGCTTCTCCAAGGGTGACATGGCAGCCGAGCTGGATAGAATTGCGTTGGCACCTAAGCTGGGTCGCCTATGTGAATTGCATGATTGGGCCGCTCGATTTGGGTTGCTGAACTGTAGAGTCAATCGGTCTAGGAACGAGTCGGTCTGGCCGGGATGGCTCTCCTAGGGCGAGACTCTCTTGATGGGCCAAGATTATCTGGATTTGTCCTGTAAAGAGGAGTGAATCTTTTATTAGCTAAGACCCTCAAATTAGCATAGATTTATACTTTCTCTATTTCTTGGTCCATAATATGAATCTTAGCTAAGACTCAGTTCTTAGTACCAAATAATCTCAAAAACACCCATCTTACATCCCTGTAAGGTGTATAAAATATGATTCATCAGACTCCCCACACTTACACTTTTGCACTCCTGGGCAAAATCAGATTTTAATCATCAAGGGAAATTTCCAAAAGAGAAAAAGAATTTTTCAAATGAACTTCTTAAGCTTAAATAAAATAGAGTCGGTACTTATTTACCCCAAGATTGAGATATTCAAACAATCCATGAAAATTACTTTTTTCATATCCAAGGCAAATAAGTGACCTACAAACATCAAAGGATGACCGAGAGTGGTAAAGCTCTCTCTCAGGCAAATACTCTCTCAGTCTTTCAATTGTTTGGGTTTGTATATACACTCAACATACCATGCAATTGGTACTACCAAACCTTGACTAGTCTCTCCTTCCATACCTTCAAAAACACATGCAATCATGATCAAAAGGACTTCCTTCTCTATTTGTAACATGGTCAAGGTCAGAAGGTGGGGTACAAGATGGAAAAGTCAGTTTTTTAACCACAGGGAAGAGAGGAGAAATGGGGAGTGAGTTCGCAAGTATGGAGGATATCCCCAGGACACTGTGATTCTATTTGAAGCATTCTTGCTCACTTCTTTTCTTTCCCTTTTTCCATTTTCTTTTCTTCTTTTTCTCACTTCTTGTTTTGCAGCTTTGTGTTGTACTTTTGTTGCAGCTTATAACTTTTGGCTGCTTTCCCTTTCTTTGTTTCATCCTGCACTTGTTTTTCTTTCTTTTTCCTTTTCCGACCCCTTTTTGGATACACTACTCTTGCTATACCCTTGGTGTCTCCCCCACACTTGAACGTGACCTACTCCTAAAAACAATTCCAAAGCTCCTTTGTCCCCTAAGGTTGGGGTTGATCATGGTTTTTCGGCTTTAGCTTGTAATGAGCTTTCATATCAGAAAAATGGTTATCCAAGCTCAAAGAGGGTAACTAAGGGATAAAATTTTCAAGGTAGGTCCATTTGGCTTGGGCTTATTAGAAACATGGCCTAGTTTATCTCATTCTTGCTTGTGAAGGTAGATATATCTAAAGAGTCAAGGAAATATCTAGAATACATAGCTAACACGAAGGCAAAAATCACACAAGAAAGGAGAGAATGACAAGATGCAAAGTCATTTATATGTACACAGGCTAAAAAATTATCACATAGATAATTGTTCTACCACTAACAATTTATTTTTTTTTATATTTTTAATCACCTACTGTCTAAAGATGTAGAAATTTTACTCCCTGTCAAGTTCGAAAAAATCTTTCCTCCAGGGTTCTGCATTGCTTGTTCCTGTTTCATCCAATATTAAAGAAATTGATTTAAATTTTTTCAAAGCACATTTTCTCAGCAATCGAAAATCAGAATTCCATCAGGGAAAACAAACAAAAGTAAGAATAAAAGAGAAATTGAAACTAACTCGACCGAATCGAAGTCGGTCCAACTCTGGCCGAGATGGAGCCAGAATCAGAACAAACTCAGCTTGGACAACTTTTTATTCGAAACAAAGGAAAATGATACTTACACAAAATTAGACCGAAATAAAATCGAAATGAAAGCTAAAATGGAAAAGAAAACTAAAGGTAACAAATAAACACAAACAGTTAGGAACAGAACGGAAAATTTCAAGAACAGAACAGAAAATTTCAAGGACACACAAGCCTTGGATGGCTACGCTCTTCCGCCCACACTTAAATGTTGCATTGTCCTCAATGCATGGCATGAATACAGCGGGGCACCTGAGACTTGCTCAAGGTATGTCATCCGGCTGAGCCAGTTCCATTAGTGAGATGATCTCTGTCTCACCCACTATTGGTGCTGGACCTTCATGGGATAGCTTGATCTGATGCCCATTGACCTGGAAGGTGTTGTTGGTATGTTCATCCTTTAATTCCACTGCACTATAGGGAAAAACATTAGTGATAACAAATGGTCCATCCCATCTAGAACGGAGCTTACCTACAATGAGCTTTAACCGTGAATTGAACAGGAGTACTCTCTGGCCAACTTGGAACTCCTTCCTTAAAATCTGTTAATCATGAAATTACTTGACTTTCTATTTATAGATCCGAAAGTTCTCATAGGCTTCCAAGCGGAATTCATCCAGTTCCTGTAGTTGGAACTTCCTTTGCTTCCATGCTTGGTCGTAGGCCAAATTGCACTACTTGAGTGCCAAGTAAGCATTATGTTCTATTTCAATCGGGAGATTATAGGCTTTACCGAAGACAATTCGGTAGGGAGACATCCCTAATGGAGTTCGGTATGTAGTTCTATGTGCCCATAGAGTGTCCTCAAGGAGTCGACTCTAGTCCTTCTGGTTGGGATTGGTCATCTTCTGCAGTTTTTTTAATTTCCCTATTGAAAACTTCAGCTTGGCCATTTGTTTGGGGGTGATATGTTGTGGCAACTCTATGCACCACCCCATACTTGTGGAGTAGAGAGGACATGGCTCTGTTGTAGAAGTGACTACCTTGGTCACTTATGAGCGCTTTCGGCACACCAAACCAACAGAAGATGTTGGATTTCAGGAAATCCACTACAACTTTAGCATCGTTGGTTTTGGTGGTTATGGCCTCTACCCATCTTGATATGTAGTCTACGACAAGCAAAATGTATGAATAGCCATTGGAGACCGAGAATGGCCCCATGAAATCAATACCCCAAACATCGAAAACTTCGCAAAATAAGATGGGTTATTGGGGCATCTCATGCCTTCTGCTTATGGCCACTCCAACTTTTTGGCATTTTTTACAGGTGAAGACGAAGTGATAGGTGATAAGGCTCGTTTTAGTCGTCTTAACAAGCATCAAATAACTAAAGTTAACTATAGTATAGTCAACCCTAGGTTATTCTTCTCAAGGACACAGCGTTCTCTATTGTAACTCGGTGTGAAGTGGAATGACGTAGAATTTGAGGTGTAGAGTACTGACTCGTTTCGGCCTCTGGCCGAATTGCTCTCAGCAGAAACTAAGCCGAGATGATCTCGGCAGAGATCATCTGGTTTGGTTTCGGTTGAGTGCAGACAGACGCTACAAAGATGGACTATCTCTGTCTTTGGACTGAAAAGTAGTAAATGAGGGGGTTTGGAAAACAAGTAAAGCAGGAAGTAAACTAGAACTATGAATGTAGTGAACATATACTAATGCTACTGGTTTTACTAATACTATTATTATTATATAACTCTGTTCGTGTTCAGTTCTATTAGTCCAAGTCCAGTCCAATTTCCACACTCCAATTCTTAGTCCATATCAGCCTTGGGAAGTCTTATGGCAATCGCCAAAGGTTCGTCCATTGCCATACTGAGGAATTACGCAATCGCTACCTCATCAGTTGGCAGGGATTAAGTTCAGTGCTGATTTTAGGTTCTCGATTAACAATCGTTAAATGATTACCTACTGAATTAGTTAAACCAGTTTCAATCGGCTTAGCTTAACATTGTTCACAATTCAATTGTAGACGCGGATTAAATCATGAATTAAAGGAGAGGAAGGAAACGGAGATAAGAAATGCAGAATGAAATTGATTAATAGAAAATAGAGTACAAACACAGTGGTCTGAATTTAGGTGGATCCATCTTCCACGATGATCGCCATGGTTGATGGTGGTGGTTCACCTCCAATAGCCGAGCACTGAGGATATGATTCACCAGAGTGTGTTGGAAATCCCAATCAGTCCCCTCTGAAAAAGTTCGGCTTCCCAGTCTTAGGCCTGCATTTCCTCGATCGAGAGAAACGCCAAAGCAGCACCGTGCACCATCGTGAAAATGGAGAGAACGAGAGCGAGAAAATGATATAATGAGAGTGTAATCAGAGTGAATTCCAAGACGCATGAAAAGTGCACAGCTCCTCCTATATATACACGAGCTGAGTAGCTAGATGACGCTACAAAATATCCTAACAGAATTACAATATGAATTTCCTATTCTACCCTTGTGAAGATCTTCCAACGTGACGTGGCAGATTCTCCAAGAGTGACATGCCAACTGAGCTGGTGCTGAGGTGGCCTCTGAGCTGGATAGCTGACCTGGACAAGCACAATTGGGCCGCTCTTTATTGGGTTGCTGGACTGCAAGGCATGGGCTGCCGAGACGAATCTGGCTTGGCCGAGATGGAGTCGGTCTGGCTGGGACGACTTCATCTCGGCTGAGACTCTTCTGTTGACCCTGGTCAACTCGGCTTGACCTGCAGAAGAAGGGGTGAGACTTTTTATTAGCTAAAACTTCTTAATTGACACAGATTTGCATTTTCTCTATATTTAAGCCCATAAACTGAATCTTAGCTAACAATCCATCTTTAAGCACAGAATAGTCTTGCAAACACCCTTCTTAGGTGTCTAAAAGATGTATAGTTTGTGACTCATCAAAGGTTCATCAAGAACTTCAGCACACTGGCCTTGCCTCTGTCCAAACTACTACAGAAGGATATGGAATTCAACTTTGACCAGCCCTGTATTGAAGCATTCCAGGAGCTGAAGACCAGAGTCACATCCGCCCCTATCTTGGAAGCATCGAACTGGGGCCTACCATTTGAATTGATGTGTGATGCATCCAACTCGGCATTAGGAGCTGTTCTCGGCCAGAGAGCTAGAGCTAGCCAACCGGTGCACGTGATTTCCTATGCATCCAGAACTATGGATCCGGCTCAGCAAAACTACACAACAACTGAGAAGAAACTCTTGGCAATTGTGTTTACCTTAGACAAATTTCGCTCCTACCTTCTCGGTTCCAAGATAATTGTGTTCTCTAACCATGCTTCTTTGAGATACTTGCTGAAGAAACCTGACGCTAAGCCAAGACTGATCAGGTGGATGCTTCTTCCCAAGAAATCGATTTAGAAATCAAAGATAAGAAATGTGTTGACAATTCTGTAGCAAATCATCTAAGTAGAATTGAAAAAGGAAGCGAACTAATGCCTATCCGAGATGAATTCGCTGACGAGCAGCTATTGCACATCCAGACGGCTACACCATGGTTTGCCACATCTGTAACTACGTGGAAACATCTCATTTTCCACCAGAGGCGTCGAGGGCTCATAAGGATAAAATCCGAAGTGATGCCAAGTACTACATTTGGGATGATCCCTACCTTTGGAGACTGTGCAATGACAAGGTCATCCACCGATGCATTCCTGATGCCGAGTTCAATTCGATCCTCCAGTTCTGCCACTCAGCACCTGGAGGCGGCCATTATGGATCAACTCAGACTACCAGGAAAGTGCTAGACTATGGCCTTTACTGGCCAACTATCTTTAGGGACGCGCATAAATTCGTCTCCACCTGCGAGAAGTGCCAAAAAGCAAGATTGGCCACGAACCGAAGGCATGAAATGCCCGAGCAACCCATCTAGTTCTGTGAAATTTTTGATGTCTAGGGAATAGATTTCATGGGGCCATTCCCTATCTCCAATGGTTACTCATACATCCTGCTGGCCGTGGATTATGTATCAAGATGGGTAGAGGCCATTGCCACCAGAACCAATGACGCAAGAGTGGTTATGGACTTCCTGAACTCCAATATTTTCTGTAGGTTCGGTGTGCCAAAAGCGCTCATAAGTGACCAAGGCAGTCACTTCTATAACAGAGCCATGGCCTCTCTTCTCCAGAAATATGGGGTCGCACACATAATTGCTACAGCCTACCACCCCAGACAAATGGCCAAGCAGAAGTGTTTAACGGGGAAATCAAGAAAACACTACAAAAGATGACAAATCCCAACAGGAAGGACTGGAGCCGCCTCCTTGAGGACGCTCTTTGGGCACACAGAATCGCATACCAAACACCGTTAGGGATGTCTCCTTACCAAATTGTCTTCGGTAAGACTTGTCACCTTCTTGTGGAACTAGAGCACAAAGCCTACTAGGTTGTCAAGCAGTGCAATTTGGCCTATGACCAAGTGGGAGAGCAACGAAAATTTCAACTACAAGAACTTGACGAACTTCGCTTGGAAGCATACGAGAATTCTAGGATATACAAGCAAAAAGTGAAGAAATTTCATGACCAAAAGATCCTGAGGAAAGAGTTTCATGTTGGCCAAAAAGTCCTACTGTTCAACTCAAGACTCAAGCTCATAGTAGGTAAGCTTCTCTCCAGATGGGACAGACCCTTTGTCATCACTAACATATCTCCCAATGGTGCAATACAATTGCAAGATGAACATAGCAGCAGCACCTTCCAGGTCAATGGGCATCAGATCAAACCATTGCATGAAGGTCCAGCACCAATTCCACATGACATAGAGATCATCTCACTGATGGAACCAGCTCCACCAGATGGCACTGCCTTAGCCAACCCTGCCCCGCATTGAGGACAATGCAGATTATAAGTACGGAGGGATACTATTGCCGTCACACAAATTCTTCTGTTTCGCTTTAATTGCTTTGATCATTTTGCCTTGAATTTTTGCTTGTGTTTTGAATTCACTTTAGTCTTTCATCTATTTTCAATAAAAGTTGTCCAAGCCGAATCCATTCCGACTCTAAGCCATCTTTGCCAGGTCTGGAGTGACTTTAGCTTGGCAGGATTTCAACTCTATCATTTTGTTTTATGTTAATTTCCTTCTAGCAGAATTCCAAAATTGGCTTGTCAAAAAAAATTTGTTTCGAATTGATTTCTGAATTGACTTTTGGGAAGTTTGAAAAGATAGTAGGAAGTAATTCTGCAACTCTAGAAAGAGATTTATCTAGCATGAAGGAATGAAACTTTTGTGCTCTAGATAGTGATTGACTGAAAAACTAAAAAGGAAAACTTATTGTGACAGAGCAAAATAACCCGTGTGAGATTTTGAGCCTTTGTAAATATTCATGGCTTGCATCTTGCCATTCTCCTTGCTCTTGTGTGATTTTTGCATTCATGATTAACTATGTATTCGATGTTTTGCCTTGACTCTCTGTATACAGCTGTTCTCACATGCAGGAATGACATGATCTAGGCCATTTTTCTGATTACCTCTGAGCCAAATAAAGCCTACCTGAAGAAAGTTCTCTCACTTGTTTACCCCCATTGAGTCGCATAACCGTTCTTTCTTACAGCTCATTATAAACCAAAGCCAGAAAACCATGAATCAACCTCACCCTCAAAAAGCATAGGAGCTTTGGAATTGTTTTGGGAGTAAGTCATTATCAAGTGTGGGGGAGTCCCCAGGAAGCAGAACCTATTCAGCATCTTTTAAAAGCTCGAAAATACGAAGAAAGAAAAAAAGTGAGGGAAGAAAAGAAAAAGAAAAAGTTGAAGCAGCAACTGAAAAATCCAAGCTGAATTAAACAAAGAAAGAAAATAGCAAGCTGCATGAATATCAGAAAAAAAATATAGGTATAATGAGAAAAAGAAAGGAAGTGAGCCAGCAACAACAAAGGAAGGAAACCACAGCATCCTAGGATATCCCTCATGCTGATGAAGCTTACTCCCCATTGCTCCTCTCTTCCCATGGGTCCTGAAGCCAGTTTCTATATTTTATCCTACCCATGACCCCAGCCTCACTACAAGCTGAAAAAGAAGTCCTAGTGATCATAACTATGTGTGTTTTTGCAGGTGTAAGAAGAGAGCTCTGGCAAAGTATGGTAATATCAGTTCCATGAATGTTGAGTGTAAATACAAACCCAAACACGTGAGAAGTGAGGGAGTTGTTTGCCTAAAGGAGAGCTCTGTCACGCTTGGTTACCTTCTTCTATTTGCAGGTCATGATTTTTCCTAGAGCACGGAAGAAGTAATTTTCAGATAGTTTGAGTATCTTGACCCTAGGGTGAATGAGTGCCGACTCTGTCTCAGTTAAACTTAAGGAAGCCAATTGGAAAATTCTTTTCTATCTTTAAAAATCTCCCTTGTGTATTCCATTTTATTTTGCCCAAGAGTGCAAAAGGTTAAGTGTGGGGGGTCTGATGAGTCATAAATTATGCATCTTTTATGGACCTAAGAAGGATGTTTGCAAGACTATCTTGTGCTTAAGAATTGAGTGTTAGCTAAGATTCATATTATGGACCTAAAAATAGAGAAAACACAAATCTGTGCCAATTCAAGGTTCTTAGCTAACTCTTCTATTCTTGCAAGATCAGCCGAGATGTTCTAAGGTCCATCATAAGAAGACTCAGCCGAGATGAAGTCGTCTCAACCAAGACCGACTCCATCTCGGCCAAACCGGATCAGGCCAGGCTTCACGGCCCATCAGCCCAAGAAGGAGCAGCCCAAAGATGTTATATGCATCAGCTATCCAGCTTAGGGCCACCTCAGCTCCAACTCATCTGCCACGTCACTTCTAGAGTAGCTCACTGCGCAAATTACACAAGGATAGAATAGGCAATTTACGTTGTAATTCTGTTAGGAAATCGTTAGGAGTAGCAGGTCACAACTCGTGTATATATAGGAGGAGCTGTGCACTTTTTAGAGATCTTTGAATTCACTCTTAATACACTCTCATTAATTCCATTTCTTCGCTCTCGTTTCTCTTCCTTTACGGTGGTGCAGGGTACTTCATTGGTGTTTCTCTCGATCGAGGAAATGTAGGTCTGAGACTGGGAAGCCGAAGTTTGTTAGAGGGGACTGATTGGGATTACCAACACACTCTGGTGAATCTGATCCTCAACGCTCAGGCTATTAGAGGTGAACCACCACTATCAATCATGGCGATCGTCGTGGAAGATGGATCCACCTAAATTCAGACCACTGTGTTTGTACTCTGTTTTCTATTAATCAATTTCCTTCCACATTTCTTACCTCTGTTCCCTTCTTCTTCTTCAACTTATGATTTAATCCGCGATTGTAATTGAATTGTGAGCAATGTTAAGCTAAGCCAATTGGAACTAGTTTAACTAATTCAGTAGGTAATCATTTAACGATTGTTAATCGAGAACCAAAAATCAGCTCTGCATTTAATTCCTGCCAACTAATGAGGTAGGGATTGCCTAATTCCTCGGTATGGCAATAGACGAATATTTGGCGATTGCCATAAGACTTCCCAAGGCTGATATGGATTGAGAACTGGAGTACTGAAATCGGACTGGACTTGAACTGATAGAACTGAACATGAACACAGCTACATGATAAAAATAATAGTAAAATCAGTAGCATTAGTATATGTTCACTACATTCATAGTTTAGTTTACATTTTGCCCTACACGCATTTCAATGCCCCTCATTTACTGCTTTTCAGTCCGTGACAGAGATAGTCCATAGCGTCTATCTACACTCAGCCAAAACCAAACCAGATAGATCTCAACCGAGATCATCTCGGCTTAGTTTCTGCTAAGAGCGACTCGGCCAGTGGCCAAGACGAGTCAATATTCTACATCTCTATTTCTACGTCATTTCACTTCACACTGAATCACAATCGAGCATATTGTGTCCTTGAGAAGAATGACCTAGGGTTGACTATACTATAGTTAACTTTAGTTATTTGATGCCCGTTAAGACAACTAAAAATGAGGTTTATCAACAATCAATAAACACTCTGAGCCATGAAATCCTAGATTCTGACGGCACGGAAGGGAGCCTAGCCAGCTTGGTGGAGGTAGCGGTCCTAGGACAGGATGAAGGCCACCCACTTGAACCGTTAATCTTTTGCTAAGACCCTATCTACCAGTCTCCAACACCGCTAACCAACCAAGTCCCCGCAAGGCCTGCTTATAAAGACAATCACGCTGTGCCATGGCGGTTTAAGCCCCTGTTAAAAGGAACATCAATGGAATCCAAGGATGATAGCCTCATCAAAGAAGTCACCAACATAGCAGGAGCCGGAGGAATGAGGCGGAGCGAATGAGTTTTTACCCTTGAGAATCTGGGAAAGAAAAGTCTGGCCCCTCAGAAGACCGCTAAAGCCCCAAAAGACACTCCAAAGGGGAAGGAAGCTGAAGAGTTTTTGAAGCTCATTCGGTACAGCGAGTATGAGTTGCTGGAACAAATGAACAAAACCCTAGCACGTATTTCACTCCTCTCCCTACTATTGATCTCAGAAGGTCACCATGTAAAGCATTTAGTCGTCATTTTTCATAATTTTATATGCTTAGGGAAGAACTAAAAGGCAAACTTAATCGTTGGAACCTTAGTGAGGAAAATTAGACGTTAAACCATGAAAGTAGATTTAATCCTTTAAGGACTGAATAGATTAACAAAGAACTTAATAGGTCTAATTGAATACAACTACTACAAAAGTATAAGTCAATTCAATTATATACACCTATGTATCTTGAAAGAGAATGAATGTTATCTTAGGTTAAACTACCTTTAAAGAAAATCAATAAGAACATTTAGATAAAAAGATTAGGTAAATAAGAAGTTACAATGTGAATCTCAATCTTAAAAGCTTTCTCAATATTAAATTTTCTTAATTTCACCTGCTTGTTTGTTTCTTATTTGAATTTAAATTTTCAACCAACCTTATCTTATTTCAAATCTTTTCTCTTCTAACTAATTTCTTCAAAGTCAATTTCTTTTAAATTGTAATAATTATGAAATCAAACATGTAATCATTGTGGTTTACGATCATTAAAAAATTATACTTAACGACAATCATACAATTGCGGTTTTTCCTATCAAATTTTTGACATCGTTACTACGGACTATGTATATTGATTTTAATAATTATTTTTATTTAAAAAAATTGAATAAAATCTTTTTTCTTTTAATTTTTCTTTCAAATTTAATTTTTTAAAATTACAATAATTATAACATCAAACATGTAATCCATATATATATATATATATGATTTTAAAAACAAAAATTACTTGACAATAATTGTACGCCTACAATTATCTCTTATCATTTGATAAGTGTTTATAACGAAAACATCTACTTCAAAATAAGTTTTATTTATTTATGATTATTCTTAATTTAAATTATGATTATCTCTATCTAATAAATGATTAGTAATAAAATATATTTATAGAACTATTTTATATGATTAAAAAGTTAAAACATACATGTTAATGTAAGAAAATAAAAAACAAGAAAAACCAACTATTACCAATAAAAATGGTGGAACACCACTGTACCACCAACTTAACTACTTCACGGTAGAAGCGTCCTCAAATTTCCTTGCAGCAATGATGTTAGTTTGTTAACTATATTCAATTTGAGTCGCAAAAGTTAGACATGCTTTTTGTCTCCCTAGTGACATCATTATGAAAAGTTACAATAATAAGAAAAGACATTCTGAGGTTTGAGTGGGCCAATTTAACAAGGAAGAACGAGAATTAGTTACTTTTGGTGCTATCTTCCACTTATCAAGATCATAAGTAATCATTTCATAAGATGGTCATGGATTTCTTAAACACTTCTAGGGATATTTTTTTAATTATAATTAGAATTTACATTGATAATCTAAATAATAAATTTTGACATTTAAGATATGGCGATTATCAAGATAAAACTTTAATTTTTATTAAAAATAACACTAAAAATACCTAAGGAATTAGACCTAAATCTTATGCTATCTGATAACCCATTATCACCATCATCATAAAGAAAATATTTTGTACCAGTAAATCAATGCAGACAAAGTAGCTGAAATAGAAGGAAAATGCTGGGCGAGGAACATTTAAGGTTGGTGAAACAAAACATGGGGCAATCCTTTTCCAACTTCATCTTTGTCCCTAAATTGATTCTACACACTAAAGCTATTTTCATCAGACGTATCAAAACAAAATATTCTTCAGCTTCAAACCTCCCCCTTTGTGCAGTAAAAAAATAAGATGTTGTAGAAATTTTTAATTGATTACAGTGAAACATAATTTATTTTAATTAATTGTAGTTGCTAAAGGATATGGTGCCTGATGGCAAGGAGTTAATGAAATATAGGAAGATGTTATAAAAACATTTCCAAATACAATATATGCGTTATAAAGGTTGGCTATATTA
The DNA here is from genome assembly GCA_025330945.1 of Mucuna pruriens. Lineage (NCBI taxonomy): Eukaryota > Viridiplantae > Streptophyta > Magnoliopsida > Fabales > Fabaceae > Mucuna > Mucuna pruriens. The sequence goes on from JAENHJ010000317.1 coordinate 695,409, forward strand.
TGTAAGTCCCCATGATGTATGATGTGTGCCTTTTGAAGATTGACTTTATTTATTTAAATTTTAAATTATTATTTAAATTTATTTATTTATTTTATAATTAATATTTTATTTAAGTTTACTTATTTATTTTAATTAATATTTTATTTAAGTTTATTAACTTATTTAATTGATATAATATTTAAGTTTAGTTATTTATTTAAATTTTGAATTTTCTTACTTAGGTTTTTATCTTTTAGTAAAATATTAATAACAACACCAAATTTGTATAACTTTAAAAATAGAATAACGTAATTAACTTGAAAAAAGTTTACAAGAACAAAAATTGTGCTCAATGATAACTAAAAGGGTCCAAATAGGCAAATAGCAATTAAGCCTGATTATTACATACATCAATGATATTTTGAAGTAGTTTTGAGGAAGATATACAGTATAAAAAATGTCCAAAATACCATTATATCTTTTTTTATTAATGCACATCAATGGTATCTATTAACTAATATAGTTAAAGACTAATTTTTTTTTAAAGCGTAAAATTCATATTCTAACTTTTTTTTCCTATACACATGGCTTGAAATTAATCCCAATTAAATGCTTAAACAATCTCGTTGCTTTTCATCCATACAAGACTAACATGCTACTATATCATCACTTAGGCAGCCAATCTATGATATCAAAACTAATGCATTAGTAGCCCAACATAGCAATGAAGCTTTTATACATATTATATTCATAAAATAGACGACAGATGATAAATTAGAAGTTTCGATTACATCTTCACTGTTCCCTAACTACCATGCCTTCAAATTTCCTTGCAACAATGATGTTAGTTTGTCGACCATATTCAATTTGAGTTGCTGGACCCTAGGCATAAAACATTGGTAAGTTATGTCGAACTCAATAACCCGAATTGCAAAAGTTGGCACTTTTTTTTACTTGCTTTTTGTCTCCCAGTGTTTGTCTCCCAGTGACATCATTATGAAAAGTTTCATGTTAGAAAAGACATTCCGAAGTTTGAGTACGCCAATTTAACAAGAACAAGAATAAGGTATTTTCAGTACTATTTTCCAATTATGGATCATTATCAAGCTATTCATAAGATAGTCATGGATTTCTTAGGTACTTTTTGCTTCTATTTTTTTATTAGAATTAAAATTTCATCATATAATAATTCATACACAAAATTTTGACACTCATGATTACGGTTAATTATCAAGATAAAACTCTAGTTTTTATTAGAGAACGCTAAAAATATTTAAAGAATTACACCTAAGTTTTATCATATTTGATAAACGATCAATTAGGATATAAACTCAAATTAGTAAAACTCCCTCCACCATCATCATCGTTGTCATAAAGAAAATATTTTATACCAGTAAATCAATGCAGACAAAGTGGCTGTAAAAGGGGAAAAAATGCACGACGAGGAATATTTTAGTTAGCTGAAACAAAATACGGAGCAATGCTTTCCCAACTCCATACCCTAAACCCTAAATTGATTCTATAATAAAGCTATTTTTAGTTATGTATCAAAACAAAATATTCTTCAGCTTCGAACCTCCAACCTTTGTGCAGTAAAAAATCCCGATGCCAGAGCCCTCACAGAGAGAGATGTCCTTATATATTAGTCATTTGCTTCCCATGGTTTAATATAGTCAATGCTGCAACTTCACTTGAAGTGTAGTCAGCATATGTTCTCAAATTTTGTTGTGGAAGGTTGCACTTTATTCTCTCTGAAGGCAATAAAAGCTTCACAAACTTCTGGGCTGCAATTATTTGTTCTTCACGACAACCTTTATCATGTATTAATTCTCTGTAATATAGAGTCAAAAACAGATGTCAAACATTCTGACAAGAACTACTGCCCACAAGGCCACTAATAAATTCTCAGCTTTTGAGACATCTCAACTTTTTTATTCATGTTCTTCTAAAATTAGTAATGCAATTGAAATAATTTGAATATTGTTCTTACTTGAGCATCAAGGATAGGTTTGCTGGTTTGCAAGATTGAAAGAGTGCTTCAGGAATAATGGCCTTGTCCAAAAGAATATTGGGAAGTGATATGTATCGAATCTTTGCTTTGTATCGAATAAGCCATTCTGTCAAAATATGGGCACGATATGCCACAACACAAGGTAATCTTGCAAGCTGCAACTCCACAACGACTGTCCCAGATGTGCATAATGCAACTTTACTTGCCTACAATGCAGCCTTCATGCATAAGCAGAAAGAAATGGCCAAACTCCCAATCTAGTTAAAAATTTGGACAGAATCACTGGCAAACTTTTGGGAAAATCAACAGTTATAACGTCATTGCAAGTTTAGATTCAAGCTAGAGTCTGTAATCATTCTACAATGGATCATAAGAACAATTGCCAGAAGCAGATGTCTAGTTCAGAAGTATTAAACCAATTAAATAATATTTGTTTTGTAAATGGAAATCTTGTAGGACAAAGGGGCTTACACTAAAAGCATCATATCTCAGTTGTGTTCTTCCACCTGGAATCAATACAACAGGCACAGGCCATCTATGAACAGCACCAGCTATGAAATCTTCGACATGCTCATTAGGTGCTACATGAATGACTGTCACCAACTGTGGAACCATGTCTTTCATCAGTTCCACCGTGTCTGAAAAGATGGGAAGCATCCGACTGACTTCTTGTACTCTGCTTCCAGGAAGCAAGCTGATGACAGTGGCTCCTTTTAAATTTAAAATTGATGTGGTGATAAAGCAAATTATGACTTCAATGTTAATCAAAATAGTACAAACTATAACCAGAAAATGGCTTTCATGTCCCTGTTCTTTTTAAACTACAACTTCTGCTTTTAAAGTCTAGATTTTGGGACACTATGCTAAAGCAAATATCCGCATAGAGCAAGAATAAAAAATCACTAAACTGATAAAATGATAAACATGAGCTCATATATTCAAGTACCGTAAACAATAAATAAGTATTTTAGTACACTTTTCTTAAAGAGAAGTATGTGAAGTTCTGGAGCTTCATTTTCTTAGAAGTACCTGCTGGCACCGCATGCTTACTTCGGAAGTCTTTACCATTTCCTTCAGCCCTCAATTCATGAATTGAGGAATTGTTTCTCTGAAAATTTAAGCTTGGCAAAATTAGGGAAAGGAAATCAAGAAATTTGGACTAAGTAAAATTTAATAAGTATGAAGAAGAAAAAGTTTTGGTTAAAGATCAAGATTTCAAAGAGAGATGAGAGAACTACTTTTATAAGCTTTTTAATGATGAGCAAGGATCAGGTTTAAATATGGAAGGAGAAGGATTGGAAATTCAAGAGGACAAGCAAAATTTGGCTTATTATTGTAGAAGAAAGAAGAATAAAAAATATACATAATAATCTAATAAACTAATCCATAAAATTACTAATAAACACATACAAGCTTTACAATAAAGCTAGTAAGAGCATTGTCAAATAATGCAAGCTCATACCAAATTCAATTCCAGAAAATCTTCTAGGACAGGATGCCCAACAAATGTTGCATACAATCCATTCAATCTACATATTCTGTCCTCATTTGGAAGTATGCACAATAGATGATCCACAAATTCTGCTAGTCCTCTGAGTCTCGCTTCACCACCTTTCCATGCCCAAAATGATGGTGCTACATAGTGAAAGTGTACTGGCAAATGCAACTTTGTCTGACCGTATCTAGCTGCAAAAGGCATTCCCCTATTTGCATATAGCACAACTCTAAAACCAAATATGCAGCAAGAGTTAATCTGGTGAGGAGAGTGCAATAGTAGTAGTACCTCTAAGCTGTTTCAAGAACCGAAAAGAAAAACCCTTAGAATCCACAGTCAATACAACATGAGGTTCAAATAGAGCAGCTGCTTCGACAGTTTCATTCAGCTTCACCTGAAAATTAACACACGAGTAACAAATAGAATTTTGGGTAACATAAAATTCAAATGTAATTCAAAATATGGTAAAAATGATTTGGTGTTCCTTGATTAATGAAAATGGCAAAGCAATCAAGGAAGAGCAGACACTTTCACCAAAAATGATCCGATATCCATGTTAGACACTTCTCGGACACTTTGAAAGCTCCTATCTCCATTTAACACTCTTTCTTTTAATGTTTAAACTTTTATACATAGATAAATGGAAGTATTACATAATTTGATAATTGAAGCATTTCACTATATACACAATGAGTCGTAATTCTCTCTTCTGATTTAAAATTTGTGTCCATATTGATTTTATATTAATTTCATATATTTTCGGTAACAACCAACCAAGTACTATATTCTATATCCAAGACTTCAGGCTATAACACACTGAACAGATTCTCAAGCACACATTTAGTAGAAAACAAATTGAAAGCCATAGCTACTGTTTTCGGTTTAGAAATCGCACTAATTATTAAATATTCGAAGAAAGCGAAGCACTCACTCTGATTCGATACAAATGTGGCAATAGCTCCCAAAGTCCCATTACCGAAATATCCTTAATAGGAAACAGAGACTGCAACCCTTCACTCGCCATCTTAGCCCTGAAATTGAACAAATATTAAACTCATAACTAGGAATTAAAATTGAGGAAGGATAACTGCTCACGATTCTCACCCTTTATTTTCTTGAAATGTAACTAATATGATGCATCACTCTCGTTAGAATTAGATTTGCAAGAAAATGGAAGGCGAGAATAGATAGTAATTTTCAGAGTTATTTTTTAATAACTTTTAAAATTTTCTTCGAGATAAATCTATTTAAGAAAAATAAAAGTTAGTTACCCGCCAATGCCAGCAAAACGAAGAGGGAAAGGGGAAAGGATTTTAAGCGAAGCCATGAGACGAGAAGCGATGGAGTCTCCAGAAACTTCGCCGGCAACAAGGAAGAGCCTCAGTTCGCCATCTCTTGCGGCCATGTCGGCGACGGCTTTCGGCGATGAAACTGAGAACCATTGCACGGTCGCGCTACTCCATTTCCTTCTCAGCCACATTGGAGGGATACACCTAGAGAGCATGGTGATGGTGTGCACTGCGCAGAGTCAAGGCATGGCTACGCTGAATGCTGTCGTTTGATTATATGCACTGCCGGCCTCTAAGAGAGAAGCAGGGATGGCAACCGGCGGCTGTAGTCTCCTTGTATTAGTCTGTACGGGTACTCGTTACCTCCCGCATTTATACGGATAGAAACATATTTATAAATTTTATATATAACAAGTATATAAGAATATTCGTTAATATTATTCGGCATAGCATTTAATTATAATTATTGTTAATATTTTTTAAAATATTTATTATAAAGTCAATTACTTACTATAATTGTTAATATAAATGTAAAAGTCATTAAATTAAGTTGTAATTAAATAATTATATAAAATTTTTATATTATGCTATCTATATTTTTTACTTTTTAGAAAAAAAAAAGTACTGTAAGATTATTTGGGTGGTTGTAAATTTTTTATTTTTAGTTTTTCTATGTAATTTTTAAAACAAAATGAGTTAAGATAATATTAAGCTAAAATTATTTTTAATTCAATTTTCAACTAGTTTTACCTTATTTTTAAAAAAAAAAAAATTGTAAATTTGATTTATTTTTAAAAAAATCTTACGATACATTTAGGACTTTATTAGAGGGGTATACAATTTTCAAACACAAGTTACATTTGGCTAAAATAGTGTTGAAATAGTTTTTAACTCAATTTTAAACCTATTTTACATCTATTTTCAAAATAAAGAAAATTTGTAAATTTGATTTTTAGTTTTAAAAAATACTTTTGTACTACATATAACAATTATAATTATTGTTAATGATGTTGTTGTCATTATTATTCTTGTCATCAATATCATATTATCATTATCTTCGCATCCATTATTATTATTTCTATCGATACACAAACACACCCTTAAACTAATTTTAACAAAAATAAAAAAAAATTAAATAAATTTATTTTAAAACTAAAAAATTAATTTTTGAAAAAAAAAACTAATACTACAAACTTTAGTTTTTAAAATTTGTAAAACTTGTAACTAAAAATTACCCCGACCATTCCCTTAAATTTTGGATGTTTTTTATATATAAATAGGCATTCAAAACTTTAATTACATCTTGATTATTTTTTTATATTCATTATTTTTTTACCATAGTTATTAAATATAATTCTTTTTGCCTAGTTATTAAAATCGAATCGACTGGTTAATCATAAAACCGGTCAATTGTCCGGTTCAAAATAACTACAAAATCCCTTTACAATCAAATCGATCAGTGTGAAAATGGCAAAACCGATCACAAACAGGTGGTTTTCAATTTTAACCGGTTTGTCTAAAATGTTTGCAACTGAATTACAGGGAGCCATGACGTTACACGTAGCCCTATGCTAAGTCTTGAAATAGCTTCCTGTTTTTATAATAGAAATGCTTTTCCCAATGGCACACAACCAATGCGAGACTAAAAATTCAGTCGGATAAATATTTTTAATTAAGGCATCACACAGTGCCTTTTGTCCCCACCTCCGTGGGACTAGCATTTTGAATGTTGAAAACATCTTAAACATTTGCAGAAAGGCATAATAACACTCACGAAACATACCCCAATGTGAGTATAACTGCACTGTAGCTCCTTTAGTTCCAATCAATGTGGGACTAACATTTTGAATGTTACAAGTTCTAACCATCTTAAACATTTTCACGCAAAAGCACAGTAGACAAAATCGATATAGGAATAACTAACGGAACTATTAAAAGAAATATAATAACATAATATACACTAATAGAAGATAACTTATTTTCTCTTATTTTCTCTTAACAAGTTTAATGGTGATGTCTTCATAATGTAAAACAAGTTTACGTTTTTATTTAGTAACAAATCACCGTTTGAAAGACTACGTTAAAATGTATATTTATTGGTTTAGTTTATCTATCATGTCTTAACAACGTAATATAATATTATATAAGTAGTCTTAATAATAATTAAGTTTTATTTTTTTTTTTATTTTTAAAATATTACACTAATGTATAAATGACTTTTTATATTGGTTATAATCGACTTTTTACATTAATTTTCTAATCAATGTAGGATCAGACAATGTAAAAAATATGAGTTTTTTATTGATTATAAAATTGATGTAAAAAATGAACTTTACATGTGTTAATTATAGAACAATTATAAAAGGTTCACTTTTTATTTTTTTTTTATATTAGTTATACACATTACGGATGTAAAAGGTCATGTTTTTGTTAATATTTAGTTCATTTCTTGTTACATTCATTCTTACAAAATTGGTCTCAATGCACAATAAACCTCACACAAAAAGTATCCAACTAAAAACAAATGTATATATATTATTAGACCGGCATGACGATTGTTTGATTAAGGACCAAATGGCGTAACTAACCAACTGACCTTTAGTACCTCTATACAACCTACATTTAATGCTTATGGGAAAAACCGCCTAACACTAGGAAGCAAGGCCTAGGTAGTGTGGCCCTAGGTAGAGGGCGCCTCCTAACCTGGCAAAGCCCAAGTGGAACAGGCGACGTTCAAGCATAACCTAGGAGAAGTTTTCATGTCAATTCACACAATTCGAGGACAGTGACCCCTCGACAACTATAAAGGATGTTTGGGGACTCCAAAGGAGAGGATAAGAATTGTAACTTGATATGTGCACTCTATAAATAAACTCTAATTACAAACATGAACATTGACTCATTGTCATTTATTTGTCCATTCCTCACCAAGCCAATGGAAGGTACGTCCAATGTCATTTACTTGTCCATTTATAGTGAAGCGATCATTGCAACTTTGGTCCAAGAAATAGGAAAGCACCAACACCTGGTATACTTCGTCAGTAGAATTCTTTAGGGCATGGAGGCCCAATATCAAAAGATAGAAAAGGCATCCCAAGCCTTAGTGATCATAGCCCGAAAATTAAGGCTATACTTCTAGAGCAACCAAATAATCATCCAAACAGGCCTCCCAATTAAGCAAGTTCTGAGGAAGCCTGATTTGGTGGGTCGAATGGATTGTTGAGATGTCGGAGGGAAAAGAGGCCACATCAAGGTACAAGTGTTGGCCGATTTCATCACATAATTGGCTCTAATTGGAGAGGTCAATGAATCCACCAAGGAATGGATGTTGTCGGTTGATGGAGTATCGTAGTGGAGCAAGCATTATTTTAGAAAGTCCAAACGGAGTACTGATCAAGCAATCTCTTCGTTTTGAATTCAAGACAAGCAATAATCATGCTGAATACGAGACATTATTAGCTAGGATGAAACTAGCCGAAGAAATAAGAGCCTAAGTGTTGATGGCCAAGACTGACTCCTAGTTAGTAACCAGCCATGTTAATGACAATTATTAGGTGAGAGACCTATAATTAATTAAATTTTGGAACATGGCACAACGATTGGCGGCATCCTTTAAAAGCTTCACCCTCCTCCATATCCCTAGAGAACAAAACGAGCAAGTTGACTGTTGGAAATCTTTATTTATCCTTAGGGTTCCTTATTATTTCTTATTCCTCTTCAAGATTTTCAACCCTTAGGTTCCTTATAATCTATTACCGTTACACTAGATTATCAAAGCCATAAACAAGGGTGTATAAATAATTAAATACCTGGATCCATTTGACGGAATCTTCAATGTCACTAATCTGATTGAGAATCGTTGGTTTGTAGTCTTCAATGTCACCAATCTGATTGAGAATCGTTGGTTTGTGGTCTTCCTCAACCAAACCACCTTAATTCCTTCTAGAGACCATCCCTTCTCTTTTTTGATGGGGAGATCAAAGAATGTGTTTTTGGTTTGGTGTATTGGGGACCATAACCTTTCCTAATGTGTCAGCCTACATATAGGGTTCCCATTATCCCCTAACGGGCCAACCTGGTATCCACTCATTAAGCACATATCAAGTCTTATCAGGAAGTCTTTTTTGATTACTTAATTGGATCACTTAATATTATAATCACTTTAAATAAATAGCTGATATAATTGTATTTAAAATATAAAACCCATATGATTAAAAGAAATTACAAATTTCTAACAATCTCCCACTTGGGCTTCATATTTTCTTCAAACAATTATATTACCCAATTCCTTAGGCGCGCCAGTATGCTATTTATTTTAGACTTCCTCTTGATACAATCTGGTCCATCTTGTACATTAACAATGGAACCATTGCATCTTTAATCACAATTTAAGCGTGATTAATAACGATGATCACCATATTAACATACTTAATGATATAGATCAAATATGGATGAGTGGCATGGAGATCACATGTCAAACATGTCTATTTCCAATTGGTCATTATTTTTAATCTTTATGGAGATCAACTCAAATTCTTGTAAAATAATTACTATATACAAGAAAACATAAGCGAGTTCAAAATATAAATATAAACCATCAACTTTATTTCTGCAGAAAATAAATAACAACAAATTGTTCAAATTGAAACATAAAACATACAGGCTCCCACTGAACTAAAGTATCCTAAGGAATAATACCCATACGAGCAGTGTGCTCATGAAAGACCTTAGGTATTAGTGCTTTAGTCAATGGATCAGCTAGCATAAAACTTATTCCTATATGTTCTATGAAAATCCTTTTTATTCGAACTCTCTCTTTAACAACCAAAAACTTGATGTCGATGAACTTTGACTTCGTAGTACTCCTATTGTTGTTGGAGTAAAGAACTGCTGAATTATTGTCACAGTATAGTTTCAATGGCCTTTCAATGTCATTGACCACCCGTAAACCAGTGACAAAGTTTCGCAGCCATATCCCTTGGTTGGATGCCTCAAAGCAAGCCACAAACTCTACAGCCATGGTTGAAGGGGCTATAAGAGTCTGTTTAATAGACTTCCAAGAGATAGCTCCTCCAGCCAACATGTAGATGTATCCAGATGTGGAGTGTTTGCTGTCTTGACATCCTGCAAAATCGGAGTCAGAGTACCCGATGATCTCCAAATCCTCAGACTTCCGATAAGTGAGCATGTGTCCTTTTGTTCTCCTTAAGTAACGCATCATGCGTTTCACTGCCTTCCAATGCTGCATTCCAGGATCACTCAAATACCTGCCCAAAACTCCCACCACAAATGCAATATCGAGACGAGTACAAACTTGAGCATACATTAGACTCCCCACTGCTAAGGCATAGGGAATCTTTTGCATCTCATTTCTTTCAACGTCATTGTTGGGGCACTATTTTAGACTAAATTTGTCTCCATTAGCTATTGGGGTGTCTCCTGGTTTACTATCTTTCATGTCGAATCTCTTTAAGACTTTGCTGATATAGTTCTCTTGTGACAACCTTAGGATACCTTGAGAACGATCTCTTAGTATTTGAATGCCTAACACAAAAGAAGCTTCCCCAAGATCTTTCATCTCGAAATTCTTCGTCATAAATCTCTTGGTTTCATGCAACAAGCCTGTATCACTACTAACAAGTAGTATATCATCGACATATAATACCAAAAATATGTATTTACTCCCACTGAACTTGTGATATACACAATCATCAACTGCATTTGCCTCGAAACCATATGAGGTAATGACTTGATGGAACTTGCGATACCATTGACGAGAAGCCTGTTTTAGGCCATAGATGGATTTCTTTAGTTTGCATATCATAGACTTAGATTCGTTTGAAACAAAGTTTTTAGGTTGCATCATATAAATCGTTTCGTCAATGTCACCATTTAGAAACGCAGTCTTAACATCCATCTGATGTAGCTCTAAATCAAAATGAGCTACTAGTGTCATTACGGTTCCAAAAGAATCCTTTGAAGATACCGGAGAAAAGGTTTCTTTGTAGTCAATGCCTTCCTTCTGAGTAAAGCCTTTAGCAACTAGACGAGCCTTATATCTTTCGATATTACCTTTAGAATCCTTTTTGGTTTTAAATATCCATTTGCAACCAATAGGTTTCACACCTTTAGGTAATTCGACGAGATGCCAAACGTCATTGTCTTGCATAGACTTCAACTCATCTTTCATGACATCAATCCATTTTTTAGAGTTAGAACTTTGCATAGCTTGACAGAAGTTGATTGGATCATCTTCTGTTAAACCAATGCCATCCTCATGTTCTTGGAGAAAGACAATGTAGTCATCTGGAATTGCATGTCTCCTCTCTCTAATGGATCTCCTTAACGACACTTGTTGAGGTTGTTGAGGTTGCTCTTTTGGTGTTTGAGGAAGAGCCTCATCATAGTCTTGTTCTGGAACAATGTTAGGAACAATAGTTTGAACATTGTCTCCTATTACTGGAGTTGTTTCTTGAACAGTAATAGGCACAAGGATTTGACCAACATCATCGACAGATTCTTCCTCAAAGACAACATTCCTTATGTTCTCTTCCTTCCCAAACTCAACTTCCTCAAGAATTCTCGCATTTCCTATTTCAAAAAAAAGGATCTTGAAGTGGGATCATAAAACTTATAGCCCCGAGAGCGTTCAACATAGCCAACAAAATAACAGCTAACTGTTCTTGAATCCAGTTTTCTTTCATGTGGCCTACAAGGTCGTGCTTCAACTAGACAACCCCAAATGTGAAAATGATTGATGCTTGGCCTTTTGCCAGTCCAAAGTTCATAAAGGTTTTGTTAACTGCTTTAGTCGGTATCCTATTAAGGATGTGAACTGCGATTTTTAAAGCTTCTCCCCAGAGTGACTCTGGTAAAGAAGAATGACTAATCATGCTTCTTACCATATCCTTAAGAGTCTTGTTTCATCGTTCTACCACACCGTTCATGCTAGGTTTGCCTGGCATGGTGTATTGTGGAACAATTCCACACTTTTTGAGAAAAAGAGCAAAAGGTCTTGGACGTTGTTCTCTTGATCCGTCATATCTACCATAGTATTCACCACCACGATCAGATCTGACGGCTTTAAATTTCTTTCCAAATTGAAGTTCAACTTCAGCTTTAAAAGACTTGAAAACGTCTAGGGATTGAAACTTCTCATGTATCAGATAAAGGTAACCGTATCTAGAGTAATCATTTATGAACGTAATAAAGTATTGTTGTCCATTCCATGAAGCTGTAGGGAAAGGACCACAAATATCTGTATATATTAGTTCTAAGACATCCTTAACTCTTTAGGCACCTAATTTTCTTTCAATGAGAAGACTCTTCCGCAACATCCTTAATGTTCTTCCTTTTCTTATTCTGAGAGGTCAAAGCAAAATGAGTACTTTCAGTCTTAGCTCTCTGTAACCTCTCTTCCTCTTGCACACAGTGATATAACTTCACTTAGAGACCATTTGTCCTTTCCTTTCTAAGTATTATACCTCACTTTGAATTACCCAAAGTGTGTGGGAAGTGAGATCAAAACCAAGTGCACGATCAAGTCTTCACCAGACTCTAACTTGAGTGACTTGAGCTTTGTTGTGATATTAGACATCTCCATTATGTACTCTCTTATATTTTCTTTACCTTTGATTCTCAAAAAATAAAGCCCCGAAATGCTTCTAAAATCAAGCGCTTCATGATCATAAGGAACATTTCTTGAAGGTTATCCAAAGTAAGAATAGGTTTCTCTACCCGAAGCGCTAGATCCAAATCCATACAACCGAGTACTATTGCTACAACTTCCTTCCAGACCTTGAAATTCGTCTCATTGGGCAGATATATTGACCACACTAGTAGCAGCAATTGAAAAGAAAACATTGAATGTACAAAACACAATTAATCTTTATGAAAAATTTAAAGACCCAAATAAGATACCTAGTGCACTATTAATCCTCAATCGTTGGATTGATAGAATTGACTGCAAGTGGTACTCTCAATGCAATGATCAAACGTTGGTGATAAGTGATGTCTTTGGACACTCCATTGTTCACATAGAAAAACAACCTTATAATCACCACACATTTACCATCGCAAGCATGTAATTATTCGGTCAAATTGCGTCTTTCTTTGGGTCGATCACAATTCACATGAATAATCCCACACAACATCTATGTAAATTTAATTAAATTAATCTACACAACAAATATTACTTTGACAATATGTTGTTTCAATTAATTTAACAATTATTACTATACAATTTAATCAAATGAGAGGTCTTAAATTTATACAAGTTTCACGCATACGTGCAAAACCCAAAACTATATGCTTATTTCACCGCCTAGCGGTTAGATACTTTAAGTATGTAAGACATAAAGTATATAGCAAGACATGTGTAGATAAACTACATAACGGACCCTTTGCAAGATACCTACCACAACATTAATTTTTAGTCTTTGGATAGAAAAATTAACTTATAAGCGGTACTCTCAATGTAATAATCAAATATTGACAATTAGTTCTGTCAAATAATAACCTTTCGTTGCACCGACTATTATTCACATGAAAAATTAAAAATTTATAATTGTCACATATTTATTATCACAAGTATATTATTATTTGACCAAACTGTGTCTTTCGTTGGGCCGATCACAGTTCGCATAAATAATTTTATATGTCTATGTAATTTAAATTAAATCAATTTTCACATCAGGGATTACGTTGACAATTTATTCCTACAATTAATTTAATTTTTAAAAATTATTAGACTACCAAAATTAATAAGAGTCCAAAATTCATCAAAATTATATAGTAGTATGTGTCTTTTATATCATATATTATTATTATCATATATCCAATAATAATAATAATAACAATAATCTAATAAATAAATTTATCGTAACTGGACCTAATAATAATAATAATAATAATAAAAGCTGCATTGCCCTTGTGCATTACCGAAAGAAAGGCACTTACGAGAAGCAAAACTTCACCTAAATATTATTTAAATACATGATGCACGTATCCCGAAGAAACTGCAAGCCACAATAAAAATCAAAACGCAGTACACATGAACCCACAAAATCGACATTTTCAAAATGCAATTTATCCGTGTAGTTTTTTTTCTCACAAAGCCAACAATGCACGTCTCCGAAGCAGAAGCCACTATCCATTTCCAAAACCCGCAACGCTGCATGACTCCAAGGCGGAAGCTAGCAACGCACGTTTCCAATGCCAGAAATTCACAAAAGAGAAAAGAGAAAATAAAAATAATAATCAATTAGGCCTCGTGGGACACGTGAGCGGATGGGTTTAAAATTTAAACCCCTGAAGAATTTTAAACCTCCCCTTTGATAACGAGGTGACCGCTCTGAACTAAAACGCAGTCCATCGAATGCTCCACGGGTACACATCACGTCTGGATCCAATTGCCCACGCTCCACGTATTGCGTGAAATTTCACCACTTGCGTGCTCCCAATTTCCGATAATTTTTCGATAATTAGCCGCGGTGGGGAAAAACCGCGGACAGTGGGAAAAGAAAAAAATATATCCAGCCAAAATGCAGGGAAAAAATTTGTTGCAGTTTTAAACAATTATTATAAACTCCGCATATTTGGGTGAATTCTTGTTAAGAATATGTTAGGTTACTATATCTCCTTATATCCTTCAAATCATTATAAAATTCATATAATAAAAATAATAGGAACACATCTAACATGAAACATTCATTCCAAAATAAAATTCCATGCATTAAAGAAATCAACCTTATTAAAACCTAATAATCTAATGCTAACGGAGGCTCTGATACTACTTGTTGGAAATCTTTATTTAACCTAGGGGTTCTTTATTATTTCTTATTCCTCTTCAAGATTTTCAACCCTTAGGTTCCTTATAATCTATTACCGTTACACTAGATTATCAAAGCCATAAACAAGGATGTATAAATAATTAAATACGTGGATCCATTTGACAGAATCTTCAATGTCACTAATTTGATTGAGAACCGTTGGTTTGTAGTGTTCAAGGTCACCAATCTGATTGACCATAACCTTTCCTGATGTGTCACCTACATATTAGGGTTCTCATTATCCCCTAACGAGCCAACCTGCTATCCACTCATTAAGCCCATATCAAGTCTTATTAGGAAGTCTTTTTTTATTACTTAATTGGATCACTTAATATTATAATCACTTTAAATAAATAACTGATATAATTGTATTTAAAATATAAAATCCACATGATTAAAAGAAATTACAAATTTCTAACACTAACTTGTTATCCAAATTGGTAAGCACACAGAAAGGTGGATTTAGCCGATTGGTCATCCAAGAAGCACTTTTTTGGCCAACCATTGAGGAAGCAAGTATGTGTTGTGTTACTTTATGGATGAATCCCATAATAACATTCCTCCAAAGAGATGAAATACTAACTGATCCTCTCGATGCCAAGAAACTTAGAAGAAAGGCGTCAAAATACGTCTTGGTCGCCCAACAGCTCTAAGGAAAGGGATTCTCTTACCCCTTGCTAAGATGCATGGATCGAGACGAAGTAGGGTATGCCATGAGAGAAGTCCATGAGGGAGTGTGTGGGACCCATATAGGTGGTCGAGCACTAGCAAGCAAAGTAACCAAGGTTGGCAATTATTGCCAACATTGAAAAGGGATTGCATGGAGTTCATAAGGAGATGTGACAAATGCCAATGATTTTCAGATCTACACAAGGTTCCTCTAGAGCCCTTCCACTTAGTAATGTCCCCATGGGCTTTTCATATGTGGGGAGTAGATACTTTGGGGCCTTTCCCCCTAGCTGTGGGACAAGTCAAGTTTCTCATAGTGGTCATCAATTACTTTACCATATGGGTGGAGACAAAGCCGATCGCAACGATCTCGACCGAGAGGATCAAACAACTTTACTAGTTACTAGAAGAAAAAATCGTGTGTTGCTTTGGGCTCCCAAGCATCAGAGTATTAGATAACGACACACAATTCGCATCTTGGTTAGTTGCTGATTTCTGTTCACAACTTGGGATAAAACAATCTTTTACCTCGGTTGAACACTCACAATCAAATGGCTAGGTAGAGTCGATGAACAAGGTAGTGCTTCATGGCTTGAGAAGAAGGCTAGAGGAAACTACAGGACGATGGGCGGAAGAGCAACCTTAAGTCCTCTAGTCATACCACACCACCCTTTATTCCACCACCTAGGAAACCTGTTTAGGCTAACCACTCGGGATGGACGCGGTCATTCCAATTGAGAATGGTGAGCCGTCCTTAAGAGCCTCTTTCTTCCAACCGACTCAGAATGAAAAGGAGATAAGAGCAAACCTTGACTTACTCCAACAGGTTTGAGAGGTGGCACACGTCAAGGAATTTGCAGCCAAAGGAAGGGCGACCTAGCGATACAACGTAAAATTCTTCCCCCAAAAACTCAAAAAGAAGGACCTAGTGCAAAGATGAGTTCTCAAGGATGGCACTACCAATAAGCTAACACCAAACTGGAAGGACCCTACAAAATCATCAAGGAAGTAGGGAAAGGTGCTTTTAGGCTAGAACACCTAGACGGGGAGAAACGTACCATGCACTTAGAATGCGGCAAGTCTACGAACTTATTATAGTTAATGTATAATTTTAATATACAAACCTTGTTTAAATAATAAAGTGCAGGATACCTCCAAAAAGTATAGCAAAAATTAAAAGCAACAAAAACCTAAGAGAGGTTGTCAACTAGCATTCCGCCAGGCAAAAAAGACCTTAGAAAGGCGATTAGCCAACGGTCCCTCTAGGCAACAAAGAGCTAGGAGAGGCAATCAACCAATGATCCCCCATGCAACAAAGACCTAAGAAAAGCGATCGACCAACTATCCCATAGGCAACAAAGACTTGAGAGGTAGTCGACCAATGATCCTCCCAAGCAACAAAGACCTGAGAGAGACAGTCGACCAACGACCTTCCCAGGCAACAAAGACCTAAGAGAGGCAATTAACCAACAATCCCCCAAGCAACCAGGGCCTAAGAGAGGCGGTCAAACAACAATCCCTCAAGCAACAAAAACTTGAGAGAGGCGATCGACCAACGAACCCCTCAGGCAAAAAAGACCCGTGAAAGGCAGTCAGTCACTAAAACAACCGAGACCCAATTAAAAGGACTCATAAGAGGTAGCCGATCAATGATTAACTGGGACAGCTGAATAAATTGTAATTAAGATGCAAAATCCCCTAACCAAGTAATCTTTATCAAATAAATGCGACATTGACTGTGCGAAAACATAACATGTCATTATAATACACGAGTAATTTGTGATAACGAGCCAACAAATTTTTCATCTAAATCAAGAAAATACGACATGTTTGAGTAAAGCACATTATTTTTAAGCATGTCTTAACCATGAAATTCGAAATGTTTAAAATACAACAAGGTGCATTATTATGAGCAAATGAAATTCAGAGAACAAAGAAATATAATCATTAAAACCATGTTCAAAACAGTCAGAGGGTAGAATTAGTCGGGGAGGCACTTTCGACCAACCGACTACCCACAATGTCCTTATACATGTTGACTTTCAATACATCTATTCTAGGATGAATAATGGCCACTTACTCTAAAGCATAATTGAAGCCACCTTCAAACTAATCAAGAAGAGACAAGTCTTTCTTAGCAAGAGCCTTGTCCTTTTCAACCAAAATCTTATCCTTCTTGACAAGAATTTTTTCTTTATCAACAAGCAACTCCCCTTTACGTGTAAGCTCGACTTTAAGAATGACAGTCTCCTTCTCAAAAAGGGCAACTCGATTCTTTAGGAAGGACACCTCAATAAGCAAGGCTTGATCTTTCTCCTCCAATCGATCTTTTACAACTGAGTATTTGGCCATATCCTCGATAGCCAATTGAAGCCAAGCTTGGAGGTCGACCAACTTCATCTCTTTCTCCTTAAGGTCCTCCTTCAAGTGATATATCTCAACATTGGCCTTTTTGGCATGCTCGATCATTCTTTTTCTTTAGGCCTCGAGATCATTATATTTAAGCTCAACAATTTGAGAAAATGCCTTAAGAACTTTGAAGACCTCCCCTAGTCCAAGAGTATCCACCTTGCCACTATTAAACAAGGCGGTCAAGTGTTTGTCAAGTATGGACTTCCAACCGAGGACAGTATTAAGAGCCCCATCAAGAATGGACTTCCAACCAGTCAGCAAGATCACCTTTGTGGAAGGAGGAGCAACCACCTCAACAACCTCTCAAGAGCTCGAGGAAGGATCTTTGCAAGGCCGCTTATCGTGGCTATTGACCGGGACATCCTCGACAGCAGCAAAGACCAGCATGGCCTCTGGGATCGTTGGAGCAACAACACAAGTGAAAGTAGGAGTAGAAGTTGAAACCACCTTTGGCACCACGGTAGAGGATATATTGCTCACTACATGTATTTTCTTCTGTAGAGCCCAGTGTTGGAAGGCTTGAGACCTACAAGAAAGGCACGAAATAATCAATAAATTGTAGCAATAAGGAGGAGGAAATAGATAGATCAGAAAGTCACCCTTCTTCACAAGATCCACACAGAAAGACATTGGTCGACTCCTAAGCTCAATAATAAACTCTTCCTCCCAGTCCTCCACATAACCTCTCTCCACCTTAACGGCGATTGTTGGATCCTTGGTCCAGAATGGAGAGAAGAATGGTTGGCTGGCCCAGTCAAAGAAAATGTTGGGGTTGTCCCTGACACATCAAATGCGAAACAATCAATTTTAAAAAATTTATAACTCTTGCAAAAAGGTTTGAGAAGAGAATGACCTGATTGACTATTCATGGATGACCAGCCTAATTTCTCGTTCTTTTGAATAAAAAAACAAAAGAATACGTTCAGGGAAGGAAGTCTTCCCATTTCATCGCACAAAATTTTGAAAGCTCACACAAACACCTAGCTATTGGGATGAAGCTAGGTCGGAGCCACATTAAGGACTTTGAGAACCGAGCATTTGAAGGCCAAGAAGGGTACCTTAATACCCAATTTCAAAGCCAAGGTGTCGTACAAATAAGTGTAATATTGCTCTCCTCCACCAACTCCTTCATAAACACCTTCGTCAACCCTTCCCAAACACTCTCATTAGGATGGCAGGGGAGTACCTTTATGGACCAAGGTCCCATAAGACGGATAAAGCCAACAACCCCCTCTAGCAACTGCAAGTTGGTAAAGACCGAAGATACCTTAAGAATACCATCTACCCAAGAATAAGACATAGCATCTCCTAACTCCCTTATAGGTTCTCTAGAGGAGCTTCCCTTTTCCATTTGTCGGTACCAGCAATGCAAAGGGAACTACCTTCCTTTGTCATATCAGAGGAACCTCTGCCCTCTAAAGAGGGGCTGGAAATTACCTCTACATCCTTTGAGGGGGAGGTGCACTGCCCTCCAACGAGGGCTATTCCTGCAACAAGAATGACGAAAAAACCACACAGCTATTGCCATAGGGAAAGAACCTACCAAGCATTCTCTAGAAGATGAGACTAAACAAATAAGGAAAGAAGAAGGAAGAAGGAGTAAGAGCGATACCTTTGGGTGCACTAGCCATTGAAGATGACTGAAGTAGGAGAGAGATTAAATGGCAATGCCATAGAGTTCAGAGGAGCACCAAGGTAAGGGACAAAGACAAACGTGTGAGGAGGATGCATAATGAAATGTCTCGAGCCTACCCAAAATTTCAAACTAAAAAAGGGAGAGAAAGGAAAAGAGAAGGCCAATAGTTTGATCAAATGAATCACTATCCAGCAGTTACAACCATATTCTCCATCTAATAGTTGGGAGCTCAGGAGCCAACTATCGCAATCAATATTAACACATGTCACCCCCCCCTCTTCATTACCATGCATGGGAAAAGGAGCAACCCATCATTATAATAGCGAATCCCCCAACACCACCCACAGCTAGAAGGCCACGCCCCTCAAGAAAGGCGCCTGACTCAACTAAACGACAAGACACCAGTCACTCAAGTGTCTAATCTTGTCTCGGCCTTCAAACAATCTAGAATGACCATCATTTCACTCGACATTTAGGGGTTGTGAATTGGTCTATTAGCTAGTGACCAGCCTAAGGTCGTTTCGCTCGTCTCGACCATCAAGCAATTTGAAGCACACATTGCTTCGCTCAATGCTTATGGGATTATGGACTAGCATGACAATTAATTGATTAAAGGCCAAATGGCGTGACCGACCGACTAAGGTCATACCACTCGTTTCAATCACCAAGCAATCTGAAGCACCCATCAATTCGCTCGGCGCTTACGAGACTATGGACCGACATGACAGTCGATTAATTAAGGGTCGGGTGGCATGATCAATCGACTAACCTTTAGTGTCTCTGTACAACCTGCATTTAATGCTGGAAAAAACCGCCTGACACTAGAAAGTAGGACCTAGGTAGCACGACCCTAGGTAGAGGGTGCTTCTTGACTTGGCAGAACCCAAGTGAAACAGACGTCACAACATAACCTAGGAGAAGCTTCCATGTCAGTTCACACAACACGAGGATAATGACCTCGTCTGGGGGGCTCCAAAGAAGAGGATGACAATTGTAACTTGATATGTACACTCTAATTACATACATGAACAATTATAAATAATAAATCTATAACAAATATAAAGTAGAAAAGTTGTAATAAAAAATAGAAAATTATCCTTTTCTAGCTATCTAACAATTCAAGATTAATACAACGATTAATCATTTTAATGATCGTATTGATTCCCAATTAAATGCTTAAAGAATCTGGTTGTTTTTCATCTATATGAGAGTTGTATGGTTTAAAAGGCTATTATATGATCACTTAGACAACCAACCTACGATATCAAAACTAATGCATTAGTAGCCTGACATAGCAATGAAGCTTTTATACATGTTACATTCATAAAATAGACGAAAGCTTTTATACATGTTAAAACTTTCAAGTATATCTCCATTGTCCCCTAACTATCGTGCCTTCAAATTTCCTTGCAAAAATGATGTTAGTTTGTTGACTATTTCAATTTGAGTCGCTGGACCCTAGACAAAAAAACAAAACATGGTGAGTCATGCATGTCGAACGCAATGACCAGCATTGCAATAGTTGGCACTTATTTTACATGCATTTTGTCTGCTAGTGACATCATTACGAAAAGTTACAAGTAATAAGAAAAGACATTTTTGAGGTTTGAGTGCGCCAATTTAATATTGGTGCTATTTTCCAATTATATCAGGATCATAATTAAGCATTTCATAACATGGTCATGGATTTCTCAAGTACTTTTGCTGAAAATTTTCAACTATATTAGTTTCAGATACATACAATAAATTTTGACATTTAAGGTCATTGTTGATTATAAAGATAAACTCTAATTTTTATTAGAAAACAACACTCTTATTTTATCTTATTTGATAACCCATTAATTATTATATATATCATTAGGTCCCATTGGGAAAACTCAATTAGTAAAACTAATACATATCAGAGTGAGCAGATTTAAATGCCACAAAATACTCTCCACGTTTCTCACCCCTATTCTTTACGTGTCACCCTGTGTGAACTTCTCCCTCCTAACACCCACATTTTCACTATCATAATTCCTAAAAAAGATATTTTATACCACTAAATCAATGCAGACAAAGTGGCTGTAATAGAAGGAAAAATGCAGGACGAAGAATATTTGAGTTAGCTGAAACAAAATATGGAGCAATGCTTTCCCAACTCCATGTTGGTCCCTAAATTGATTCTACACTAGTGAAAGCTATTTTTATCAGTTACGTATCAAAAGAATATATTCTCCAGCTAGTGAAAGCTATTTTTATCAGTTACGTATCAAAAGAATATATTCTCCAGCTAGTGAAAGCTATTTTTAACAGTTACGTATCAGAAGAATATATTCTCCAGCTACAAACCTTCAACCTTTGCAGTAAAAATTTCCAATGCCAGAGTCCTCACAGAAAGAAATGTCCTTAGATATTTGTCATTGGCTTCCCATAGTTTAATATAGTCAATGCTGCAACTGCACTTGGAGTGTAGTCAGCATATTTTCTCAAATTTTGTTGTGGAAGGTTGTACTTTATTCTCTCTGAAGGAAATAAAAGCTTGACAAACTTTTGGGCTGCAATTATTTGTTCTTCTCGACAACCGTTATCATGTATTAATTTTCTGCAACATAGAATAAAAAACAGATGTCAAACATTCTAACAAGAAATACTTCGAATAAATTCTCAACTTTGCTATTCATTTTCTTCTAAAATTAGTAATGCGATTGAAATAATTTTAATTTCATTCTCACTTGAGCATCAAGGCAAGGTTTGCTGGTTTGCAAGATTGAAAGAGTGCTTCAGGAATAACGGCCTTGTCCAAAAGAATATTGGGAAGTGATATGTATCGTATCTTTGCTTTGTACCGAATAAGCCATTCTGTCAAAATATGGGCACGATACGCCACAACACAAGGTAATCGTGCAAGCTTCAACTCCACAGCAACTGTCCCAGATGTGCATAATGCAACTCTACTTGCCTGCAATGCAGTTAATTTAAATCAACTAGGCACAAAATGCAGCCTCCAAGCATATCATATAGGGGACTAAGAAACAGAAGGAAATGGCCAAACTCACAATCTAGTAAACAATGTGGATAGAATCACTGGCAAACTTTGGGGAAAATCAACAGTTATAATGTCATTTAGATTCAAGTATTATTCTATTTAACTGTCCACTAGAATTCGAGTATGCTAGAATCTGTAAGCATGAATGGACCATAAGAACAATTGCCAGAACCAGATGTCTATATCAGAAGTATAAAACCAATTTCCTACTACTGCTATGTTTTGGCAAAATGAGTTAAAAATTATTTGTTTTGTAGTCTTGTGGGACAAAGGGGCTTACACTAAAAGCATCATATCTCAGTTGTGTTCTTCCACCTGGAATCAATACAACAGGCACAGGCCATCTATGAACAGCACCAGCTATGAAATTTTCCACATGCTCATTAGGTGCAACATGAATGACTGTCAACAACTGTGGAACCATGTCTTTCATCAGTTCCACTGTGCCTGAAAAGATGGGAAGCATCCGACTGACTTCTTGTACTCTGCTTCCAGGAAGCAAGCTGATGACAGTGGCTCCTTTTAAAGTTAAAATTGATGTGATGATTAAGCAAAATCTGACTTCAATGTTAAACACAATAGTACAAACTCTATCCAGAAAATGATTTTCATGTTCCTTTTCTTTTTAAACTACAACTTCTGTTCCATACTATAGAATTTTTGAGACATTATGCTAAAGCAAATATCCGCACAGAGAGCAAGAAAGAAAAATCATTAAACTGATGAAATGATAAACATGAGCTCATATATGTGAGTACTAAAAACAATAAATTAGTACTCTTTTCTTAAAGATAAGTATGTGAAGTTCTGGAACTTCATATGCTTAGAAGTACCTGCTGGCACTGCATGCTTCCTTCGGAAGTCTTCACCATTTCCTTCAGCCCTCAATTCATGAATCGAGGAATTATTTTCCTGAAAATATAAGCTTGCCAAAATTAGGGAAAGGAAATCAAGAAATTTGGACCAAGGAAAATATAATAAGGATGAAGAAAAAGTTTGGGTTACAGATCAAGATATCAAAGAGAAATGAGAGAACTACTTTTATAAGCTTTGTAATGATGGGCAAGAATTGGGTATAAATATGGAAGGAGAAGGATTAGAAATCCAAGAGGACAAACAAAATTTGACTGACTATTATAGAAGAGAGAAGAATAAAAAAATATACAATAATCTAATAATCTAATCCATTAAATCACTAATAAACACATACACGCTTTACAATAGAGCATTATCAAATAATGCAAGCTCATACCAAATTCAATTCCAGAACATCTTCCAGGACTGGATGCCCAACAAATGTTGCATATAATCCATTCAACCTACATATTCTGTCCTCATCTGGAAGTATGCAAAATAGATGATCCACAAATTCCGCTAGTCCTCCGAGTCTCACTTCACCTCCTTTCCATGCCCAGAATGATGGTGCTACATAGTGAAAGTGTACTGGCGAATGCAACTTTTTCTGACAGTATCTAGCTGCAAAAGGCATTCCCTATTTGCATACAGCATAATTCTAAAACTAAATATGCAGTAAAAGTTAATCCGGCAAGGAGAGTGCATTAGTAGTAGTACCTCTAAGCTGTTTCAAGAACCGGAAAGAAAAGCCCTTAGAATCAACAGTTAATACAACATGAGGTTCAAATAGAGCAGCTGCTTCGACAGTTTCATTCAGCTTTGCCTGAAAATTACACATGGAATACGCATGTGTAACAAATAGAATTTTGTGTACATAAAAGTTCAAATGTAATTCACTATATGGCAAAAAATGATGTGATGTGACGTTTGTTGATTAATAAAAGTCACAAAGCAATCAAGGAAGAGCTGACACTTTCAGCAAAAATGATCTGATATCCATGTTAGACACTTCTCAGACACTTTAAAAGCTCCTATCTGCATTTAACATTTTTTTCTTTTGTTCTTTGAACTGTTATACCTATATAAATGGAAATATCCTAGTAATTTGGCAGCTGTAGCATTTCACTATATCGACAATGACTCGTACTTGGTTTAAATAAACCAATTCTCTCTGCTGATTTAACATTTGTTTCTATGTTGATTATACATTAACGTTACACTAGTGTTATAGCTGTGGTGTGTCCTATTTGCTATCCGTGCATGCAACCATTTTTTTCAGGTAACAAGTAACAACTAAGTAATATATTCTATATCCAATACTTTAGCTGCAAGTCTGGAACATATGGAACAGATTCTCAAGCACACATTTAACGGAAAACAAATTGAAAAACAATGGCTACTGTTTTCAGTTTAGAAATCGCACTAATTATTAAATGCACGAAGCCAGCGAAGCACTCACTCTGATTCTATACAAATGTGGCAATAGCTCCCAAAGTCCCATTACCGAAATATCCTCAATGGGAAACAGGGATTGCAACCCTTCACTTGCCATCTTCGCCCTGAAATTGATTAAATATTAAACTTATAACTAGGAAATAGGAATTATATTTTCTTTAAATATTTTAGATATATTTAATTTTCATAGAATAGCTAGCTTTTAAAATTGAGTTAAATAAAAACTAAATTCTAAGATGATATTCCTAACAATTGTTGTGTCTATAGCGTGACCGTACACAACAATTTATTGGGATCAAACTGAAGTTTGCAGGATTGGAGTATCTGATAAAGGTCTGATGCGTGCGATGCGACAGGCTCAGCAATGATAATGTCATCTTAAAATTTGAGTCTAGGCTAACGAATTACTCTCATTATATACATTAGTGGATGGTAGATTTGAAACATATTTTATGAAAAAAATAAAAGGAAGAAGAGAGGTTTGCTTACCCTCCAATACCAGCGAAGCGAAGAGGGAAAGGGGAGAGAATTTTAAGCAAAGCCATGAGACGAGAAGCAATGGAGTCTCCAGAAACTTCGCCGGCAACAAGGAAGAGTCTCAGTTCGCCATCTCTTGCGGCCATGTCCACGACAGCTTTCGGCGATGAAACTGAGAACCATTGCACGCTTGCGCTGTTCGGATTTGGGTTCCATTTCCTTCTCAAAAACGTTTTGGCTCCCAACCTCATTGGAGAGAACATAGAGCTACTTGGAGTGCTGTGGTTTCGGATGCACTGCGAGTTTCTAACCCCACAAAACCCTCTCGTGGTGTCCGTGCTCCTGAAATTACTAATGATCTCATGCTGAGATAAAAAAAAAATATAATTAAAAAATAATAAAATTGATAAATAAATAAAAAATCCAATGGCTCTTACTACTATAACCTCCCGACCAAGATTTTTTTCTAAACATTGAAACTCAAAAAAAATAAGAAATTGTATTGATACTAGGTATAAAAAAACATAGTAATAGTAAATGAAATAGGATATAGATAAAAAAAAAGAAAAAGGTAGGTTTCATTGTTTCTATCTTTTTTTATAAATGACCAGGTCCTCCCTATACACTGGAGCTTTTTTTTTTTCATTTTATATTTATTTTATTTAATTAATATTATTGTTAACTTGTGCAGTTCACACTCTTTGGCTCTATCCATAATTAGAATTTATATTAATTTATTTTTCTGAATTTTGTCTTGACTCTTTTTTTTCTTTTGTCTCATATGCATGATTAATAAGATCTAGGTCTTTTTTTTATAGTCACTAGTCAAATTAACTTACATTATATTGATATCCTTGTTTATCTTTTTGAATTTGTTTATCCTTTTTTTTTATATTATAACTCATTACAAACTCATAAAGTAGAAATTTATGATTCACACTAATTTAGGAGTTAAAAGAGTTTTGGAATTGTTTTTGGAAATGAGTTTCAAATAAGTATGGGGTGATGTCCCAAGGTTTTGCAAATAGTATCTTTTTTGTTTATAAAAGAATGTATGAAAAGAAAAAGAGATAAATAGGAAAAGGAAAAGAAAATAAAACATAAGGTTGTAGAAAAAAAATGCAACAAAAAGTTATAGTGATACAAAAAGAAGTGAAAATAAAATAAGAAAGATGAAAAAGTTGAAAGGAGACAAAGTAAACTTCGCTTGTCTTGCATTGTTTTCAGGAATAGTTTTCATGTTTATTAACTTATTCTTCATTGCTATTGTTCTCTCTTTGGTTCTGTACCCTTAAAAAATAACTTCCCATAGATCATCTTATCTTTGACCCTATTACAACCTTAATAAAAGTCTTTTTGATAATTAATTGCACGTGTTTCAAGTTATGAAAATTAGAGGTTAGTGAAAGTTTAGTAGTGCTAGTTAGTATAGGGTGCTTGAGTATAAACACAAACTTAGACACTTGAGAGATTGAGAGTATGTATGTTGAGAGGATTCTATCATTTGTGAATCACTCTTTAATTTGTCTTGATCTCTTGTTTGCTTAAGATGCTAAAAATGCATTTATACGAATCATGGAGGCCAAGATAAGCCAACCAAGGATGTAGGTCAAACTTTAGGGGAAAGCCTTCAAGGACCCTTAACTAGGGGCAAATTGAAGAAACTGGAAGTTGAAGTGTAGAAGAATGTGGCACTTTTTAGAGGACAAGGAGTGTCCAAAGAAGGAATTCATCTATTTGTATTGTCCTCATGTACATATAGTTTTTCTTTCATTCTTTGTAATAGATAGGATGACCTCGTAAGGCTAGAAGAATGTTTGAGCCCCGTTTGGACGCGCTTGAGTCCAATTGACGACTTAGGTCCAATGAACACACTTAGGTCCAATGAACACACTCTTGAAAGACAACATGCATTTGGACATAGAAAGGCTACCTTCGATTTCCCTGTTCCTTAACTCCAAGTGCCTTTAGTCACGGACCCTTTAAGTCACTTTGGACCTTGGACCAAGCTTGAGGGCCTTTGAACGTGACCATAGTAGCCACTTTACCTTTGGACACATGGATCAAAGTTGGATTTTTTTTAGAAATCTAGTTAAGTTTCAAGTATGATTCATAACTCGAGGCCCACATAGGCTAGTTTCTTATTTTTACGTGCCAATCCCTTGTATAAATAAGCATCACATAGGATATTTTGTCAACTTTGGTTCATTTGTGAAATTGAGTTACTTGGTTAAACATATCGGAAAGGATTCTCCTAACTTGCTCTTGAATTAAAACACTTTATTCATCAATCTCTTTAAGAGGCTTGTGGCGAATCTCAATTCCTCTTATATGATTTTCTTAGGAAAATCTATGGCGAGCTATTTTTTAACTCTTTCTGTTTTTCTACTTCAATTCCTTTGTACTCTATCTTTAGTTTCTTCTTTACAATACTTTGATAAAAATACTAAAAATTCATTATGATTTTGGTTTTTGAATCCAGAGCATACTATGGATTCCAGTGCAGGTTCATTCAAACCCAGCTTCGGGGATCCAAGTTCGTATCATGCATGTGTAGATTGTTTGGCACCTTGATACTTAGGATGTTTGTACTCTTATTCCTTTTTATAAACTTAGATTAATTGAAAAGTATTGCACTTTACTCATATTTGATTTTGTTAATTTCTTTTTTGTTTTGGGTTTTGATTGATTTTGCTCAAGAATGCAAAAGTTCAAGTGTGAGGGAATTTGATAAAGCTCTTTTGAGTCACCCAATTATGTTTGACATATTTAACATATTTTTTTTGGCTAATATTAACACATTTACTAAGTATTAGTGTTAGATCCTCAAAGACATTTTGAAGCTGAAAAACAAACTTATAAAAAGAGTGTCATGTTTTTAATATACAAAGACTTTCTTTAAAAACTTAGCAAGCACATTGTTAATGCTTCATCTATACCATCAAATGATACCTACATTGCAAAGTTTGTGAAAATCACATCGTCTGTCATTGCACATGATTCTTTTATCAATAAATGATAACCTATGAAAGAAAAATGTAGTGTTTCATTAAATGAAAAGTGTTCCTAATATTTTAATATACTAGTAAGCGTTTTTAGGAATATCTTTTTAAAGCAAACCAAAATATGTCACATCAAATCACTTTCTCCAATAACTCTAACCAATATACCTTTTAAGGAATAACATAATAAAAATAGTATGCCTACGTTACTTAAAAGGGAGATAATCACACTGCTTTATCATATCAAAGGTACTAGTTGGTGAAAGACATTTAATATTTGCACAAAATGATTCAATGTTTCTATAGACTCTAGAAGAAGGTTTGAAATCACAAGGAAGAGCTCTAGAGATCCTTAATGATTATATCCTTGAAGAAGTTCTATAAATACCTCAATGGTAAAAGAATGAAGAACAAGAGACACACAACAAGTTATTAGCAGTACATTCATAAAGATCTCACTTGTTCCAAGTTAAAAGTCCTAGACTCACTCTTATACATTCATACATCTTAACAAACGACGAGAGTCAAACATTTTATACACTTACCTATAAAGAGTGTTGAGTCTGAAAAGACTTATTGTAAAAAATACTTGGGAGATTACTTGAAGAGGCAATTCAAATAGTACTTAGGTTATTGCTAGGAGAAGCAATTGAAAGAATACTTGGGATAAGTCTAGGTAAGCTTATTAAGTGGTTTGTTTGTAAGCAAAATAGCTCTTGCTTATAGTGGAAATCTTAGTAGTTTAGCTAAGGACTAGACGTAGTCTTTTAACAAATGAACTAGTATAAAATCCTAAGTGGTTATCTCTTCCCTATCTTTATTATTTCATCTATCTTCTCTTTTCAAAAAGCATTTTCAACATTTTTAACTAAATGGTTTTGTATTGTCTGGAACCCAACAAATGCAACGTCTTTAAAAGATTTGCAAAAAAATTTAAAGAACACAATTCAACTACTCCCATTCTTGTGTTCAAATGTTATAATAATTTGGTATCAGAGCTCAGCCTCTAGAGGGTTGAGAACTTTGCAATGTTAGAGGAAAAGATCCTTTGATGGAAAGTCTCGAAGCTCAAATCATTCCTGAGGGGGCTTCCCTTCATGACCTCTTGCTTTCATAGGAGAAGACTATCTGTATTGCAAAAAATCGCTTGAAAAGTATATCAAATCCACTCAATACAAGTTTATCTATTGCGTCTATAAAGAGCTCACCGTCCAAAGGATGTATTCAGATTCATAAAGAGACTCACCATTCAAAGGATGTAATCAACATCCATAGAAGAGCTCAACGTCCAAAGATGTAGTCAACACCCATATAAGATCTCGACGTTCAAAGGTGTAGTCAACGTCCATAGAAGAGCACAACATCCAAAGACATAGTAAATGTCCATAGGAAAACTCAGCATCTATAGAGAAACCTATCGTCCAAAGTAGAGATCATCCAAAATGGAACAACTAGATTGTTCCATTTAGGAAGTATCTCTCGAAAAGCATAAAAAGTTGTTTAAGTTATCTAACTTATCATGTGAATTCTTTCTTTCATATAAAGAGCTTGTTATCATGATCCAATATTCAAATTTCTATCTAATGTATTATTTTGAGAATGTGTTAGGTTTTCAAAATGACTAAGGGTTACATCAAATATTTTATATTGCAAGTCAAGTTTGATAAAAGGAAGCCCAGATTATGACGCATCTTAGAAGGAACCAATGGAAGCTTTCTCCCTTATCAATTAGTATATGACATGTCAAATTCAAAGAAATATAGCTTTTCTTTAACATAAATTTTCTGTCTTCAAAAAAAGAGGAACCTTTGTAGAAGTACAGTCGAAAGCAATCAAGTAACATTTAATGTTGACTCAACCACTCCTCATGCATAAGCAAAATTTAGATTTCTACATGCTATAAAAAAGGATTGATCAAGCTCGAAAAAAAACAAGAAAAACAACGTGAACAAGAAAGAAAAAGTGATATATTTGAATACTTTCTTACACTTTAAAGTCACTTTGGATGACACTCTTATTCATTCTTTGTAAAACTTTCTTTTCTCAGCAAAATTAAGTCTCTATGATTTGTATTGTAATAACTCACTATGTGAGTTGAGTTTCTTGTAAAAACTCATTGAGTTGGTATGATAGCCTAGAGAGGCTAAGTGACAAAGAACACTTGATTTTCTTGTAATCATGTAGATTATAAGGGTTCTAATACCTAAAGAGGTAGAAAATACTTGTTTGTAAGTCAGGTAGACTTAGTGGAAATCCTTCGTGTTGAAGGAATTGGACATAGCTCTATTAGAAGAGTGAACAAATATAAAATCTATGTGCCTTCTCTCTTACCCTACCCTTTTACTTTATGTACTTCTTTGAATGACCTCTTTAGACGATCCCTTTGGACGACTATCTTAAATTGTGTTTTAAATCCTTCATTTTTGCGAAAACTTTTAAAAATCACACATATACACAATTCAATCCCATTTCTTGGGTGTTACATGTACCTTCAATTGGTATTAGAGTTCATCCTCTAGGAGTTAAGCATTTCATAATACAGGGGAAACAATCCTAAAAGGTATGGAAACCAAAGGACACACAATGAACAAATCTCCACTATTCAAAGGCCAAAGCTACGACTATTGGAAACAAAAAATGATGACATTCTTTGTTGCATGTCACATCAACATATGAGACATAGTAGAAAATGACAATTACATCCTTACCAACAAAGAAGGAGCATAGATTCTGAAATCTTCGTTGAACAAAGAATAAAAGATAAGGTGGGACACATGTGTGCATTAACAAAATCAGAATATGAGAAAGTCCACAGTCGCAAATCATCCAAAGAAATGTGGGATAGTGATAAGCGGTTTTTTAGTCGTCTTACGCGCATCAAATAAAACTAAAGCTAACTATAGTATAGCTAACCTAGGTCGATTCTCTCAAGGACACAGTGTGTTAAATTGTGACTAAGTGTAGAAATTAGAGTTTTGCAGAAACGCTAAGTGTTGTGAAATGTCGACTTATTGCCGGTCGGCTTAGATAGACGCAACGGAGTCGGACTGACTCAGTCTCAAACTCTAGAAAGCAGTAAATAAGGGGGGTTTTGTGTTTAAGTGCAGAAAATAAACTAAGTGCTGAAAGTAAACTAAACTATGCTAAACTAATCTATGCTAACTACTGTACCAATTCGGAAATCAACACACAAAAGATTGCCATTCTTACTTAGAATTATACTCCAAATCAACCTTAGATTCTTACGACGATCGCCGAACGTTTGTCCGTTGCCATACCAAGGATTTACACAACCGCTACCTCATCAGTTGGCAGGGAGTATGTACTTGGTTGATTTTAGGTTCTCTACCTAATCAGATTATTACACTAGTTCCGACCGGCCCTAGTCTAACGTGATCTACCCCTAACAATGTGTCACGGCAAAGCTAAAAGCAGATTAAAGTGCAGGAATTATAATCAAGAGACAGAATTGCAAACCAGTTATATTATTGAAAACCAAATTGAATACAAAGGTGAGAAATCAAAGTCTCCAAATAGTCCACCTTCCACGACGACCGCCAATGGAAGAACGGCAGTGATGCACCAACAGTGGCCAGACGTTGAGGTTTCCGTCCAACAAAGTGCGTCGGCTATACCAAGCGATCACCTCTGAAGGCTTCCAGCTTCCCAAATCCTGGTCCTGTACCTCCTCGATCGAGAGAGACACCGTATTGAAGCTTCGTGTACCACTGTACTAGCTTGGAATGTCTGCGATTGCTGACGGCGCTAGCTCTAGATTCTGCTGAAAATTACACACTTGAAGACGTGGCCTGATGTGCTTATTTATACAAAAGCTAGATAAATCTAAATCTAATCCTAATAACAGAAATTCAAATCCTAAAGATTCTAATTCGAATTACATATTACAATCTTCTAAATCTTAGGAGTTTCCCAATTTCCTAATTTCTAGCAGAATCATATCTGCATTCCTAGTTACCCGAATTACAGATTGACAAATCATATATGTATTACAGATTTCTTTATCTTAGCAAATCGTATCTGCATCTTAGCAAATCATATCTGCATCTTAGCAAATCATATCTGTATCTTAGCAAATCATATCTGCATCTTAGCAAATCGTATCTGCATCTCAGCAAATCATATTTGCATCTTAACAAATCATATCTGTATCTTGGCAAATCATATCTGTATTTTAGCAAATCATATCTGCATTATTGCTGGAGTGATTTTAGGCAAGATTTTCGCCATTGATGTCGGCTTGACCGGGAGCACTAGACTGGGCCGAGATGACTTGGGCCAAGATGGCTTGTTGGGCCTGCAAAACAAGTCTTAACTTTTTTGTTAGTTAAAAACCTCATTTTAGCACGTATTTGCATTTCTCCTATTTTTAGGCCCATAATCCAAATCTCGATTAAGACAACACTTTTAATCATTAAACATTCTTAACAACACCCATCTTAAGCCCTTGTGAGGTGTATAAAATACGACTCATCAGACACTCTTGCTCTAGCTTATGAAGGTACGTCTCAAGTAAGAGACTCTAACATTAGCATGCTAGTACACTAATAAGAATTGTTTAAAATGGAAAATAATGAAACTATTGACCTAATGTTAGAAGATTCCAAACAATTATTAATAATCTTAGATCATTAGGAAAAATTTATGACAATTACGATCACATAACAAAAGTTTTGAGATGTTTTCCTAGAAGATGGAAACCAAGGTGATAGCCTTAAGAGCATCCAAAGACCTTAAGAAGCTTCCTATGGAAGAACTTATGAGTACGCTCAAAGTTCATGAGATGGAGCTAAATGAAGATGAAGGACAACGAAAAGGAAATTCCATAGCCCTCAAAGCTTAGAAGGCTCCTAAAGGTTCAACGTCCAAAGCCTTCAAGGTAGAGGAATCCTATAGAGACATATCCGACGACGATTGTTTTGATGAGAATGAACTATCCTTCATCTCAAGGAAGACCAAATCTATGTGGAAGCACAAGAGAGGACATCTTCAAATCTAAATTTCCTAACCTTGAAAAGGAGAAGAAGAAATCCTTCATCAAGAAGAAGAAAACCTTATGGCTACATGGCAAGATTGTGACCTATCATCCTTAAAAAATGAAGATGAATAAGCAAACTTATGCTTGATAGTAGACACAAAATCTAAAGATGAGAATGATGAAGAGGTAAATTTTAGTAACTTAGAATATTTACAAATAGCCTATCAAGAACTTCTTTCAAATTCCTCAACTCTTTCTCTTAGATACAAAAAACTGAAAAGAAATTTTTTAGAATTGTTCAAATATTTTGAATTCTTGCAAAAGAAAATAGTATCCTTAAGAAAGAAAATGAAAAGTTGAAAGAAGAATAAACCAATGACTTATCTAAAGTCAACACTTTGGAAGTAACTGAACTTCAAAAGGAAGTAATTGACCTTAGACAAAGTCTAGCCAAATTTGTCAATGGTATAGAAAATTTAAACAATTTGCTAAAATACAATAGAAGTCCACATGACAAATCTAGCTTAGGTTTTGAAAATAGAAGGAAATAAAAGAGAAAAACCAAATATTAATTGTTCAAATTATAGAAAGTTTGGGCATAGATCCTATGACTGTACAAAATGTCCAAAAGGACTGTCCAAATCTTCAAGGACTAACCCAAAAGACCCAAGAAATTTTGAGTACATAAATCAATGATAGTTCCTATTGTAGATGTGTTTAACAACAAGAAGAAACGCCTTGTCATGGTACATGGATAATGGGTGCTCATGTCACATAACAGCAAAAAAGTCTATGTTCCAAGACCATAGGCCAAAGAAAGAATGATGAGTTGCCTTCAAAGGTAGTAAAAACGGTAAGATCATTAGCGTAGAAAGGATTGGTGAAAAGGATTGAAACACAATCTATTGAGCATAAGCCAATTATGTGACAATGGATATGATATATCCTTTAACAAGGGAGAATGCATACTTAAGGACTATAATGGTTCTATAATATTTTTTGATAAGAGACCGAATAATCTGTATAAGATTGATTTGACAGACTTGACTAATCAAAATGTAATGTGTCTAGTGTTCATAAATGATGATTAATAGATGTGGCATAAGAAAATTGGTCATGGAAGCTTGAGAGTTATATCCAAGCTAAAACAACATAACCTCGTGAGAGGTTTACCAAGCCTTGTGTACAAAGTTGATATGTTATGTAATGCTTGTTAGAAAGGGAAATAAATTAGAGGATCTTTTGAGTCCAAAAACATTGTTTCCACTTGTAGACCTCTAGAACTATTACATATTGATTTATTTGGGCCTACTTTAACTACCTTATTAGGTGGGAAATAGTATGGACTAGTAGTAGTCGATGACTATTCTAGATGAACATAGGTTATGTTCTTTGCCTACAAGGATGAGTCTTTTAAGGTCTTCTTTATATTCTGCAAATGTATTCAAAATGAAAAAGGTATGAATATTGCCTCTATCCAAAGTGATCATGGGGGAAATTTTGAAAATGAAAACTTTCAACAATTTTGTGAAGAACAAGGAATTCTTCATAATTTTTCCTAAACAAGAACTCCTTCATAGAATGGTGTAGTGAAAAGGAAAAATAGGTCTTTTTAAGATATGACTAGAACAATGTTGAATGATTTTAACTCTACAAAATACTTTTAGGCAGAAGTTGTTAATACACTTTATTATTTGCAAAATAGAATCTAGTTAAGATACATTTTGAAAAATACTCCCTATGAATTGTGGAAGGGTAGACAATCCAACATTTTTTATTCTCACTCTTTCAAATGTGAATGTTTTATTTTAACTACTAAGAACAACTTGGGAAAGCTTAATCCTAAATCTGATAAGGGAACATTCATTGGATACTCAACAATGTCTAAAGCATATAAAGTTTAAGACTTTGAAAGTTGAAGAATCCATATATGTGAAATTTAATGATTATAAGCTAGATAAAGAATTATCAGAGCTAAACAAACCTTTTGTAGAATTAAAAATTGAAGATCTGTAGACAACATACAAAGAATTGCTTTTGGACGATGAACCAAAAGCATATAAGGTTGAGACTTCTTCAAGGAATTGACAGATGAAAACCTACTGTCTTGAACTACAAATCCTTGGGAACATTGAAGATAGAGTCAAAACATGTTCAACATTCAAAGACCAAGCTTAAGTGGCTCTGCTCTCGAAAGTTGAGCCAAAGAACGTAAAAGAGGCTCTTTTGGACGACATAAGGATACATGCCACAAGAAGAGCTAGATCAGTTCTAAAAGAATTACATTTCGAAGTTGGTCTCTCTACCAAATGAGAAATCCATTATTGGTACAAAACATATATTCAGGAACAAATTGGATTACAATGGTAAGGTTGTGCGAAATAAGGCTAGGTTAGTAGCACAAGGCTATTATCAACAGGAGGGAATGGACTTTATTGAAACTTTTGCTCATGTAGCAAGGTTGGAAGTCATTTACATTTTGGTATCCTTTGTAGCTCATTATAAAATGAGATTATATCAAATGGATGTCAAATATGCTTCCTTAAATGGTATAATAAATGACAAAGATTTTGTGAAACAACCACCTGAATTTAAGAGTGATATTTTTCCAAATCATGTTTTTAAATTAAAAAAAAGCTCTCTATGGACTCAAGCAAGCACCTTATGCTTGGTATGAAAAACTGAGTTCATTTCTTATGACGAAGGGTTTTCAAAAAGGAAAAGTAGACACTACTATGTTTTGCAAGAATTATGATTCACATTTTATTATTGTAAAAAATATATGTAGATGACATAGTCTTTAGTGCTACTGATGACTCTTTCTTGTGGAGTTATGGGTTTCTTCAGCTATGAACAGGGTTCATCCTATGCTGATAAGGGAGTTTTGGACCAACTGCAAATATGATGAAACCTCCTTCTTTGGAAAAGTTTTGGTTGTGTGATAATTCATATTTTAGACACCCTATAAGGTCTTAAGATGGGTAAAATAGACTCTAATTTGTAGTTAAGAATCACGTATTAGCTAAGATTTAGATTTCCAAGGTAAGCAGGGAAAATACAAATCTATGTTAATTTACAGATTTAAGCTAACAAAAAGAGTAAACTCATTTTGTAGGTCAAACTAGAGTCCAAATGAAGTTAACCCAATTGAGATCAAAGTCAAACCAGGCTAGATGAAGTCGTCCCGGCCAAACGAGTTCCTCTCCGAGCCAACTCCAATCCATAGGCCAACTGCAATTCGCATGCCAACTCCATCTCTAGTAGTCAAGTCAATGTGCCAACTTCAATTCCTGTAGCCGACTCTAGATTCCAAAGTCGTCCCATCCATTTGGATCCCTCCCAACATCAAGACCAACTCCACTCCAATGATTTTGAACACGTGATCATTTAGAAATTAGTTAGCTAGTTTGTTATTTCTGTTATTTCTATTATTTCAGTTAGCTGTAGTTAGTTAAAACAATTATTTCTGTTAAGTTAGAAAGCTGTCAAAAAGCTGTCAGAAAGTTAGTTAGTCTGACATGTATAAAAAGGAAAGTGTAGCTCAATCATCAATTAGCCATACAACCAGAACCAAAACTAATTGCTTGTTGAACTTTGGATTAATATGCTAAATATTCGTTTATTTGTTCATTCTTAATTTTGTTAGTTGGTTTACTTTCTGTTCTGCATTTACTTTGCGGTTCCGAGTA
The DNA here is from genome assembly GCA_025330945.1 of Mucuna pruriens. Lineage (NCBI taxonomy): Eukaryota > Viridiplantae > Streptophyta > Magnoliopsida > Fabales > Fabaceae > Mucuna > Mucuna pruriens. Next base: position 732,232 of record JAENHJ010000317.1, read on the forward strand.
AAAATCAAAATTGCCCTCTCTTTACATTTTTGTATACTATCTGAGTCTACATTCTGCATTTCCGTATTTTGCATGATTCTCTGCTTTCCACACTAGGCAAATCGTATCTAAGTCTTTTACCTATGATGTCCTCTCATAAGGTGGAGCTAAAATGTCCCATATCTCCTTTGGGGATTTGCAGATATGAATTTTTTCATATTCTATTTCTGTCAAGGAACACAGAAGAAAATCTATAGCTTTAGAGTTTAGTAAGTACCTTATTTTTTTTTATCTTCATTCCAAGATGATTTTGGAATTTCTATTCCATCTTTGCTTGGAATATAGTTTCCATTCTCTACAACATCCTACACGTCAATATGACAAGCATAAAAGAATGCAATCATTCTTTGTTTCCACTAGCCATAGTTTTTTCCTTTGAACATAGTAGGTTTTTTAACTACATGTCCTATGTTTTTCGTTGTGCTATGTTGGATCTTTTCTCCTACACTATTAGATGCTTGATAACACGTTTTTAGTCGTGTTCCGTTTATCAAATAAACTAAAGCTAACTATAGTATAGCTAACCCTAGGTCAAATTCTCTCAAGGATACAATGTATTCTATTATGGCTAAGTGTGAAAATCAGAATTGTCATACCGAGGATTTACACAATCGCTACCTCATTAGTTGATAGGGAGTATGTACTTGGTTGATTTTAGGTTCTCTACCTCTAATTATGTGCAATCACGACAAGGTTAAAGCAGATTAAAGCACAGGTGATATAATCAAAGTTAGAATTGCAAACCGGTTATATTATTGAAAACAAAATCGAATACAAAGGTGAGAATTCAACGTTCTCTAGAGAATTCGCCTTCCACGACGATCGCCAATGGAAGAACGGCAGTGGTGCACCAGGGATGGCCAGACATTGAGGTTTTCGTCCACTGGAGTGCGTCGACTATACTGAGCAATCACCTCCGACAGCTTCCAGCTTCCTAAATCCTGGTCATGTACCTCCTCGATCGAGAGAGACACCTTACTGAAGCTTCATGTGCCACCGTGCTAGCTAGGATGCACTGTAATTGTTGACGGCGCTAGGTCTAAATTCTGCTAAAATTCCACACCGAAGACGTGGTCTAGCGTGCTTTATTTATACACAAGCTAGGCAGTTGTGGTGCAGCCTAATCCTAACATATTACAAATTTGAATTACTGATTACAGATTTCTCAATCCTAGGAGATTACAGATTCCTTGATCCTATCATAATCATATCTGTATTGCAGATTCCTAATTTCTATCATAATCATATTTACATTACAGATTCCTTAATTCTAGTATAATCATATCTCCATTACTATTTTAAAATTACTTAGAGAGAGGGAGGGGAGATTAACTTACTCTAAGTAATTTTAAAATAGTTATTTTTCTTTCTCATGTTTCATTTTTTTTTTGTAATTTAATTATTCTAAAGAGTGACATATCTTATATATATACTCTCTTATATAAAAATGAAGAGTAACTCTCTTATAATTACTCTTTGAGTAACTTGATCTTTCATTTATATATATATATATATATATATATACTTTTTTTTTCCTTTCAATTTTAGTTTAAGGCTTTCTTTAAAGTAAATGGACCTTAATATTTTTCATATAACCAAACATTAGAATGTCTAAATTATATCAACGCACAAATTGAGGAAAACTAGAAACATGGTAATTACCAATTATTATTGTAAAGTATAGATGTCCATAGGTAAATGTATTTATCATACTTAATTTTTAGTATGCAGAATATAATAGACTTATGTATATACATATAATATCAATCGCAATATTTTAAGAGATAAAATGAAAATAATATATAAAAATATAACATAATATAATATAATATGTAATAATTTATCTATTAATTTTATCTTCTATTATTATTTTTATTAAATTATTTTAAATGTAACTAGATATTTATAAAATATATTTTCAAGTAACTACATTAAAAAAATAAAATAAACTTATGTATATCCGTAATATACAATTTATTTCTTAATTTTTATCCTTAGTTATTAAAATAATCTATTTTATTTTTTAATTTAGTTGCTTCAAAATATTTTTTTTATTAATAATAATAATTAAAAATAAGGATTTTATAGATATTTATATAAATTTAATATAATTTATTTAAAATAAGAATTAAGTATATAATAATCTATATATTAGTTATAAATTAACATAAATATTGTGTATCATTTTACATTTAACTAAATATTTATAAAATCATTACTCACAAACAATGTTGTTCATGAAATATATTTTAATAACAAAAAATATATATAATAAATATCAAAATTTTATAATAAATACCATTAATACAAGCAATTTAATTCTTCAATAAATATAAGTAGCACTGTTGAATTGATTAGGTCCAATGGCAATTATAAAGTTGGAATCTCCATCAATAACTATAATAAATTATATACTTTTATTTTAAAATAAATAAACAAAAAATTATTATTTTAAAAAGATTTAGTAGTATATTAAATATAATCACATTAAAATTAAGGAATATTGTTAATTATATATATATTTGACAATTGAGCATATCTTGTTTTCAATAATATTAAGACTATTTAATTATGATTTGTTCTTTCTCCAAGTAATAATAGTGATATTTGTTGTGAATATATACTTGATTTTTGTGTGTATATATTTAATATTTTTAATTATATTTATTGTACAAATTATTTTTTAAAAATTTGTTAAAATATTTTGATTTTCATTAAATAGGTATAGTCATTAATTATTTCAAAATGGCATATAAACTTATATATATACGTAATATACAATTTATATCTTAATTTTTATCCTTAGATATTAAATAATATATTTTATATTTAAAATTTACCTTATTTAAAATATTTTTCATTAACAAAATAATTAAAAATAAGGATTTTATAGATATTTAGTTAAATTGAAAATAATTTATTTAAAATAAGAATTAAGGACAACATAATCTATCTATCTACCTCTCTATATATATTAATTATAAATTAAATACATATTATGGATCATTTTAAATTTAACTAAATATTTATAAAATCATTATTTATAAATATTTCTGTTCATGAAATATATTTTAATAAAAAAAATAAACTACATAATATATCAAAATTTTATAATAAATACCAGAAATTCAATCAATAAATATAGTTAGCACTATTAAATTGATTAGATGCAATAGGTATGGTAAAGTTGGACTCTGCATCAACCATTATAATAAATTATATACTTTTATTTGTTTTTAGTATTTTTAAATAATATAAAAAATAAAATTTATAATTTGAAAATTATTTAGTAGTATATTAAGTATAATTACATTAAAATTAAGGAATATGGTTAATTGTATTTTCAATTGACCATCTTTTTTTCAATAATATTAAGTCATTAATTATGATACTAGTATAGAAAAGGCTTTTAATATTTACTCATTTATATCGATTCACAAAATAATTTGTATAAAGTAAAAGGTAGAATGAAGAGCTTTGTTAGGATTTTTCGATCTCTTCTTAAGGTGTAAAATGAGGAAAATTATATGTTACATCCTAGTACAAAAAAAGTTAAGATAAGGGAGAGTGTTGAGTCAGTTACTATAATGGATATTAAAGGAGTTATCATAATGAGGGAAATTCTTCTTCTAAGGATAGGTTTATCTGTTCTTTAAACATGAAAGAAGGAGCATAATGAGTGAGGGAGGATTTATCAGATGAGACATGGCAAAGAACAAGTTTTATATAGAGCATAAGCAACCCTTTGATCTTTACCTTGAGATTATGGTAAGGATGAAGAATTGGAGGAATAGAGTAGTCGGTGGCATAAATTTCAGGTAGCGCACCTTAGAACAAGAAAGTTAGTTTCAAAGCCGTAGAGAATAAGTTAAAGAAGGAATGGACAAAATCAGGTTCAATTCAAATTATCAATATGCCGAAGAATTACTATATGGTGATATTTTCATTGGAGGATGACTACACACACGCGTTGTTTGAAGGTCCATGAGGATCATTATCTCCTTGTACAGAGATGAGGTTCATTTTTCTTGGCAAGTAATTGAGGGATTAATGAAGTAGTAGCATGGATTCGTATGAGCTTCCAATAATGAACGTTTTTTTATTGTAAGTGAGATCTAAACTGAGAACGATACTTAAGGTGTTAGAAATATATAATTTTTATTAATTATTTGGGCATCATATTTTAAATACAATTATATCACCTATTTATTGATTTAATGATTATAATATTCAGTGATCTAATTTAAATAATAAGATAAACTTATTAAAAAATGTGATATGAGCTTAATGAGAACCCTATATTGGCTGACACATTAGGAACATTATGGTCTCCTAGAAACCAAATAAAAAAACAGTTTTTGCTCTCCCCAGCAAGAAAAGAAACGAAAGTCCCTTGAGGAACTTAGACGATTTGGTTGAGAAAAATCACAAATCAATTGCTTGTGACTATAAAGATTCTACTGCATTCTCTCATCAAGATCTATGGATCCAAATATTTATTCAAATTTAGAAGCTTTGATAATATGACATAATGTGATACGGACGTGTGAGATTTATAAGAATAAAAAAATTCCAACAAGTGTTACTAGAGCCTTCACTATTGTTAGATTTTTAGGCTTTAAAACTAATTATTCCTATAATGCATTTTTTTTAAATTGTATGAACCCTTTTATTTATTTTTGGAAAATTAAAGAGATGATAACGATATATTTTCAATCCCCTATGTTGTACTGTGTGTGCGATTGTGTGTGGCTGAGTTGCATGTTAATGAATTGAACAATAGAAATCCACTGTTCATGCGTGTTTCCGTTTTTCTTCTTGCTCCCATTCGGATCACATGATGCGGTTAATGCATTTTGTAACTGTCATCATCATCATCATCACCATCATCATCATCATCATTATTATTATTATTATTATTATTATTATTATTATTATTATTATTATTATTATTATTATTATTATTATTATTATTATTATTATTATTGTTATTATTATTATTATTAATAAGAGTTATAGAAAGCAAATGCATAAATTATGATTATTATTATTATTATTATTATTATTATTATTATTATTATTATTATTATTATTATTAAGAGTTATAGAAAGCAAATGTAGAAATTATGATGAAAGTGCTAAAAGTTTTGTAAAGACTTACAAATTATGAAGTATTTGAAAAGGAAGAAGGAAGGAAGTTAAAAATTTAAGAAGGAGGGCTTTTGAAAGGAGGATATACTTCAGAAGAGAGGCTTTTTGAAGTGTTTGCTTCGTAATGCCTCCTCCCTTAGAGTTCCTCTCTATTTATAGATGGAAAAAGTGGTTACAATTATATGTACATACCTAAAAAGTAAGCCTAAAATCTACAATTATTGGTGCACCCCTAATAAGTTAACCTAGGGTGTCCCAATTATTGTTCTATTTGTACAGAGATATTACAACATTTCTGGATTTTATCCAGCCACGTTTTTTTTTTTTACAGAAAGTAAGGCTATACCATAGCCTTTTTAGATACATATCTTGCACGAAATTTATATCTTTATAATTTTTACACGACATTAAAGTCGGAGGGCCGACATCTTGATAAGAGAATCTCTGGCAGTAATCAGATACATATCTTGAAATATTATCTTCTTGTCTTTTTATTTATTGTCTTTTTGTGCCAACAGCTTTTATTGGTTCAGCTAGTCGAACATATCTTCATTTCTGAGATAAGGGTTAGACTGACTTGACCCTTCATCTGAGTCATACTTGGAGCTTCCTCCTTGTAATGATCTTGCCTTGCTGTAAAATTCTTCTCCTGTTGTAGAGGCTGCTAATTCTGCCATAAGTCTTTGCTTTTCCAATAAAAATAATGATTCTTTGTTTAACTTTGCTTTTGGAGGTAAACCTTTTCTGAATTTATTATTTTTTAACCATTCTGATATTTTTATCTTGCTAATTAATTGATGTTGTACCCCAAATCAGTCCGGCCCAATCTCTCAGAATGGGCCAGACCTCCAACCTCAGAGTCAACCCCGAGTCAACCCCGACCCGCCTAAAGGTCACACGGACCCAGTCAAACCAAGACTGGAAAACGTAAGACGAGACTGAGTCAATCTTACCCACGACCCCGATCCACAGCCGAGTCACCCAGGATCTTAGGTGAATCTTAACCACCCCCCACACGCTGAGCCGCCTCTGTTTCTAGCCCAACAACAACCACCATGCGAAGCCCAAGGGGAACCACCCAGCCACCACTCAACCTTATATAAACCCCTGCTACGAAGTGATAAGGGACCGAAAGAGAGGAGGAGGAGAAGAGAGGAGGAGGAGAAGAGAGGAGAAAAACAGAAACGGAAAGCTGATGATTGCTAAGAAAGGAAGGAAGCATTCCGAGTCCAGATTGAAGGGCAAGCAGAGGTGCTGGTCTACAAGCAAGAGGCATCTACTCGCTCCAGGATCCAGGTTGGTTGGTCCCCTTTTTCTTTTCATAATTAGCATAGTGTTGTTCATATCGTCAAGCACGATCCCTCCCCGAATCCCCTCTTAGCCTAGTAGGCCTCAGTTGGAGAGAAACCGAGACCTCACCCAAGGCCGAGTCTGTCTCGGCCGAAGAGAACCATCCACCCCATCACAAGCCTTTCTCCTCTTGACCGAGCATGACTCGGCTAGAAAAATGAGACCATAGTCAGCCTAACTCCCCACCCGCCTAAATACCATAACTACGTAGACTTTGAACCCTCTAAAGCCGAGGTACGTAGGCCTAAGGGGCACACCCCTATCAAGTCGAATCTCAAATCCCCAAATCCAAGGAAAACTTCAAAAAATGCCAGAACATCCTACCTGAATCCCCCCCTCTATCCAGAACCCAGGCTGAGAAACCCAACCTTAAACCTAAGCACGGTCCCCTGCCCCACAGAGCTGACCAGAGGGTAACTATCGAGTGATAGGCATGTTAGAAGACCCTAGCATGTAACCAACTCCCGAACCCGTATCCCTGACGCCAGACTAGCCTTTCCCTAGGTTTCCCTATATTCCTAAAAAATGTAGGTGGCGACTCTAGATGGCCGAAAGCAATTCGGTCATGAGTGGGGACGAGGTAAACTTGACCCCGTAGCAGTTGAGTCAGTCATGTGTAACAATTTTAGGTTGTGACAGATGGCGACTCCACTGGGGAATATATTTCATCGAGAGTTGAGCCCTGTTAGATTAGCCGCGTTGGAGGGGCCCTGTTAGATTAATGAAGGTATTGGACTTGTTGATGTTGATGATGAACTTATATCTATTTTGTGAGATCCTAGTGGGGGATCATATTGAATTTTATTCTTTTGTTTATCTGATCCCAGTGGGGGACCATAATCATCTTTGCTACTTGGTTTGGGAGCTTTTCTCATTGATACCCTGTAAAAATTCTCTTGTTAAAAAATCTGGTAAAAAATTATGTTTTCCTTTTATATGTTCAATTTCAAAATCAAAACATGATAATAATGCTTGCCATCATGTGAAAATATGTTTTGAAACTAAGTTTTGAACATCTTTTGTAAGAACACTGGGTGCAACTTTGCAATCAGTGCGAATTAAAAACTTTTTATTAAAAACATCATCTTGAAATTTTTGAACACATAAAACAATTGAAAGTATTTCTTTTTTGACAGTAGAATATTTTTGTTGAGAAGGATGCCAAAAACCCGAATGATATTTGACTACTTGCTCTTTTGAAGAGTTTGGAAGTTTTTGTTTTAAAACACCCCGATACCCAATGTCAGATGCATCTGTTTCTATTATTAAATCTGCATTAGGATCAAGGATTCCTAAGTAGGAAAACTTTTTTACTAAATTTTTAATTTCTATAATAACTTGGATCATTTCATTATTCCATTCTGAAGGATTTTTCCTTAATCTTTTATATAAAGGTGCACATATTATTCTAATATTTGGTATAAATTCTGCTATATAATTAACACATCCTAAAAATCTTTGTAATTGATTTTTGTCTTTTATTTCATTTGGAAATTTATCTCCAAATTCTATTGATCTTGAGATAGGTATAATAGTTCCTTGGTTTATTTCAAATCCTAAAAATCTTATTTTGGTTTGAAATATTTTTATTTTCTTTTCTAAAACTACTAAACCATTTTCTTTTATAAGAGTAATATATTTTTCTAAATGTTCAATATGTTCATTTAGATTTTTTGAAAATATTAATACATCATCTAAATATACTAATGAAAATTCTGCATATTTATTAAATATATCATTCATTATGTTTTGAGATTCACTAGGAGCATTTTTTAATCCTTGTGGCATTATATTCCATTCATAATGCCCAAAGGGTACTACAAAAGCTATTTTATATCTATCTTCCTCTTTTACTCCTATTTGATAATATCCCGATTTTAAATCAAATTTTTAAAATATTGTTGCATTTTGAATTCTTTTTATTAAATCATTTTTATTAGGTAATGGGTATCTAATCCATTTTAAAACTTTATTGAGAGGTTTATAATTAATAACTAATATTGGAGCTCCTCTTTATACTTCAGAGGCTTTCATTACATAAAATCCTGTGCAACTCCAAGGAGATTTTGAAGGTCTTATTATTTTTTTTTCTATGTATTCTTGTATTTCTTTCTTACAATAATCTAGATATTCTTTATTTATTTGTATTGGTCTAGCTTTAGTAGGGATTTTATTTTCATCAAAGTTTTCTATATAAGGTAATCAAACTTCATATTTCTTTCTATGCCAAAAAGCAGTTGGATTTGTTTCACATATTTCTTTTATAGTTTTATTTTCATATTTTTTAATAATTTCTTGAATTTTGATAGATTTTAATTGTTCTTCTATTCTTTTAAATTTTATTTCTTTATTTAATAAATTAATTTGGTTTTTCTTTCTATCTATTTTTATTAATTCTTCTTCTAATAAATTTAATTGTCTTGTCCCAGGAGGTTTTACAAATTCAAAGCATATTTCTTTTCCTACTTTTTCTATTATTAACCCTTTTTCAGTTACCTGAAAAAGATATAATAAGGTTAAAAAAGGAGTTCGTAATATCATTGGTGTATTAATATTTTTTACCAATACAAAAGTTGTATTAAAAAAAAATTTGATTTTTACAAATTTTTGCATGAGGTAATTTATATTGAATATGCATTCTTGATCCATTGGCACTTGTTGCTCCTTCAAGTGTTTTTTCATAATATTTTGTAGGGATTAATCCTTCTTGAATACAATTTATATCTGCTCCTGAGTATATTAAAGCTATCATAATAAATTTTTCACTTCCTAATATTAATGTTATTTTTGTATTCCATTTTTGTGCAGTTATTAAAATTAATATACTAATATAAAAGTTTCCTTGAATTTCTACTTTATTTACTTCTTCATTTATTTTTTCTTTTCCTTTTTGTTTATTTATCATATCTTCTCCTTCTAACTGTAATATCCTATATTCTAATGATATATCATTTTCTCTTAATTCTTGAATTTCTTGTTTAAGTATTTTAATTTCTTCTTGTAAATCTTTTATAGTTACAGTTTGATTATTGTCAGTACACCTATTCATTATTTCTTTCATACTAACATGACTAGATTCTCTTTTAGATTTTTCATCTTTAATAATTATATCATTAAGTTGTTCTATAAATTCATTTTTTAAGGGAAATTCTTCTAATTTTTCTATTATTTTTATTAATGAAGAAGTTTGACCTCTTGTTAATACATTTATAGTTTTACAATCATTACAACTACATAATTCTGCTCCTAAACAATATTCATTTTCTTCTGATTCTGAAGATGTTGTACTATAAGTTTCTATTTGTTCTAATTCTAATTCTTCCTCAAACTCTTCTTCATTAGAAGTTTCTTCTAAATCTGATTCTATAAGAATATTTAATAAGTTTTCTTTTAATGATTCATCTTCTAATTGATTTATTTTTTGTATAATTCTACACTTATTTGCATAATGACCTATTTTACCACATTTATAACATTTAATTTCTCTTTTTGTAGGTTTATATTTCTGTTTTTTCTTGTATTTTTGTTTAACAGGATATTGCTGATTTTGATTTTTATTAATTCTTTTTTCATTATGATATGTTCTCTTATATACTTTATATTTTTTATTATAAGGTTTTTCTTTTCTAAATTTTTTCTTATGTCTAGTACTAGGGGCTTTAATAGGTTCTACGCCATATTGATGACAAAATATTCCTAATTCTCTTTTATTTGACATACTTTCTTTTCTCATTTTATTTTGTAATCTAAAGTCAGTACATATTTGTATTCCTATTTGAACTACTATATTATGTAATTGTCCATAAGTTAATGTTTTATACTTAATAGGGTGTCCATGATATCTTTCTAAGTTTGATTTTACTTTTTCTACAAATAATTTAGGTAATCCAGCTATAAATTTTTCTTTTCAATAGTTGGCAAAGCCATCTTCTCTTAATGTTACTTTTGACATAAATACATCTTTATACCATCTATAATCAGACATTGATGGGCAATAGAGATTATTTAATTGGTCTCCAGCCCTTTCTTTAAATATGTTAGGGTCTCCTATAAAGTTTTGAATAATTGTATATATAAGTGTTGCTACGACATCTTCTTGATTAGTTTCATTTTTGACACTATTTAATATTATTGCTCTATCATTATCTGTACAAAGATTATCCCACCAACCTTTCAGTTGGTCAATAAATCCTTGTATTATAGCTAAGGCGGCTGACTTATCTGAACAACCTCTGATTTTATGGGCAGTTGCTGCCATGGTCATTTGGTAGGTTATATCTAATATTTGTTGATCACTCATACCATATATATTCCATTCTACTATTTCACTTCCAGAGAAGGAGTTTTGAACTAACTATCCTCTTTCTTCAAATTGTACATCCACTCAGGATGGTCTTGGATAATAGTTTCTAAGTTTTGGATAATTTCTCAACTTATTAACTTCTATAGTATTTATGGAGTTTTTATCTAATGTTAATTTTTCTAGTCTTTGTTTTATTTCTTCAATTTGTATATTAGTATTGTTATCTAATTTAATAAATTCTAATTCTTTTTTAGGTACATTTATTAATTTGTATATTGGTTTTATTGGTGGTTTACTAGTACTAGTTGAGGGTAAATCTTTATTTTCTAAAGCTTTTATTCCTTCAATTCTTGTTAATTGTTTAGACATTACTCCTAATACTGTATTAGAATAATTCATTTGTGAATGTAATTTTTTAATATCAGTTTTATCTACTGTTTTGTCTAAATATTTTATTGTATCTTTAAAAGGGCTTGCTTCTATTTCCATTCTAGCAAATTCTATAGTTATTGTTTATTGTGGAGGATATTCTGATCTTATTATCTCATTATCTTTTGTTTTCCAATAATTATCTATTACACCTATAGTACTTACTTGATTTTTAAAAGGATAATTTATCTTATTTTCTTCACAATATTGAGAAAACCAATCAAAGTAGTATATATTAATTTCTTTCTCTTCTAAATATTCATAAAATATTTTCCTATATTCTTCTGTTTGTTCTTTAGTAAATGTTTTGAAATACCATTCTCTAATCTCTTTATTATATTCTGCATCAAAGTCTTGTCTAATCCAAATTTTATCTATTTCAAAAGGTTCTTCTCTTATTAAAGTATTTAATACTTGTGATCTTGTTGGTGAATAATTAGGTGATTTTGAGTTTTCTGAATATACAGGTTCTACTATTTTTGACTTATTTATGTTTAATCCTTTTAAATCTAAACTTGACCCATCTACAGAATATCTTGAAGGTTGGCCTTTATAGATTACTTGTGGTTCCTTAATCATTAATGATTTTGACCTATTCATTTTTTAACCTTATACTAGAACCTTCTTGAATTATTTCGCTAATTTGATTATGATAAATTTTTGGTTCTTCAATTATTTCTTCTAATAACCATTCCTCGGGTACTATACTTATTATTTCCTCATGACTTAATTTTTTAGGTATTTGTACTGCTGATTTATTATAATTAGCTTCTAATAATATGGTTTCATTTCTAGGTGATTGTCTTAAAGCTCTATAATTATAATCTACTTTAGTAACTTTGTAATAAATTCTAACTATTATTTGAATAGGACTAGAGTCCTCATCAAATATATCATTTGGTAATTTTGTATATAATTTTATTGATTTACTTGTTTTATCATTTCTCAAGTTCATTGAGAAATTTGGATAACAGTTAAAGAAGGGAGGGCCATCATGAAGATTACTTTCTACTATTGATATTATTGAATCTTTGAATTTTTTACATCTTATGTCTCTTAGCATCATTAATATTGGACTATTTATTCCTAATCTATAGTTTGGTTTTACGGCTATTTGAATTAATCCTAAATGAATATAATTATATCCTTTTTTAATATGTTCATCTAATTCATTTTGTTTTAATAGGTTAATAATTTGATCATTTCTTGTTCCTGGATATTCATATTCTATTATGTGAATTTCATCTTGGTTTGTTGACTATATACTATGTTTTTTATAGACTTCACTTTTCTTAATAATGGGTATTGACCAGTTTTGAAGGGATTTCTCTATATCAGCTATGTATAATTCTTTTTCTCTATTATTACTAGAACTAGAGGCTTCTTGATGATCTTGACAAGTTTTTACTACTATTTGTTTATTTTTGTTCAACGAACTTCAGATGCCATGTCCTCCAACTTGAGTGTGGCCCGCAACAAATTGAAGGAGATGGAGGCCGCCTCTGATTCTGACAAGGCGACTCTATAGGCCTATAAAGAGGAAATGGAGAAGATTGCTGAGAAGTGATGAGTCATAATTTATGCATCTTTTAGACACCTAAGAAGGAGGTTTGCAAGACTATTCTGTGCTTAAGAAGGATTGTTAGCTAAGATTCATTCTATGGGTTTGAATACAGAGAAAACGCAAATCTGTGTTAAATCAGATTTCTTAGCTAATAAAAGTGTCACTCCCTCTTCTACAGGTCAAGCCGAGTTGACCAAGGTCAACAAAAGGAGTCTCAGCCGAAATGAAGTCATCCTGATCAGACCGACCCCATCTCGGCCGGACCAGAGTCGTCTCGGCAACCCATGCCTTGCAGCCCAGCAGCCCAGTAGAGAGGCCCAATTGTATTGACCACATCAGCTATCCAGCTCGGTGGCCATCTCAGCGTTAGCTCAGCTGCCATGTCACTCCTAGGAGATCTGCCATGTCACGTTAGAAGATCCGCATAGGGGTAGAATAGGATCTTTCACAATGTAATTCTGTTAGGATTCGCATATCACAGCTCGTGTATATATAGGAAGAGCTGTGCACTTTTTACGGGTCCTGTCTTTGAATTCACTCTTGATACACTTCATTTGCTCCATTTTTCCTCGCCCTCATCCTGCCGTCCCTGGTGGTGCACGGTGCTGTATTGACGTTTCTCTCGATTGAGGAAGCGCAGGTCTGAGACTGGGAAGCCGAAGTCTGCCAGAGGGGACCGATCAGATTACTGACGCACTCTGGTGGAACTGATCCTCAGCGCTCAGGCTAGCGGAGGTGAACCACCACCATCAACCATGGTGATCGTCGTGGAAGATGGATTCACCTGAATTCAGGACCACTGTAATTGTATTCTGTTTCTGTTAATCGATTTCATTCTGCATTTCATATCTCCTTTCTCTTTCCTCTTCTTTAATTCACGTTTGAATCGCGATTGCATTTGAATATGGACAATGTTAAGCTAAGCCGATTGGAACTGGTTTGACTAATTCAGTAGGTAATCAGTTAACGATAGTTAATCGAGGACCTAAAATCAGCTCTGCACTTAATCCCTGCCAACTGATGAGGTAGCGATTGCGTAATTCCTCGGTATGGCAATGGACGAATGTTTGGTGATCGTCATAAGACTACCAAAGGCTGATATGGACTGAGAACTGGAGTGCAGAACCTGGACTGGACTTGAACTAATGGAACTGAACATGAACACAGTTATATAATAATAATAATAGATAACTAGTAACAGTAGTATATGTTTACTGCATTCATAGTCTTAGTTTACTTTCTGCTTTACTTGCACTCCAACCCCCCTGTTTATTTTTTTTTAAGTCCGAGACAGAGACAGTTCATCTCTGTAGCGTTTGTCTGCACTTGACCGAGACCAAGCCGGATCGTCTCTGTTGAGATCGACTCGGTTCGGCCTCTGTTGAGAGCAACTCGGCCATTGCCGAGACGAGTCAGTACTTTACATCTCAGATTCTACTCCACTCCACTTTACACCAATTCACAACTGAACACACTGTGTCCTTGAGAAGAATGACCTAGGGTTAGCTATACTATAGTTAGCTTTAGTTATTTGATAAGCGCGTAAAACGACTGTAAAAACGCCCATCATCAAGAAGTTGAAGGTTGTAGAGTCTAAGGCCCAAGCTGATGAGATGGCCATAACGGTAGCGAAGGAAGAAGCCAAAATGGCGGAGGTTGAGGTGGAGGCCGCGAAGGCAGAGGTTGAGGCTACAAAGGCGAAGGCTACTGAGTTTGAAGCCTTAGCCTTAAACTGCCTTGGTGAGCTGGAGTAGGCCATTGTGGCTGAACACCCCAATGGTTTTGCTAAAGCTTTAAGGCAGGTGACCTTGGTTGCACCTAAGGTGGACTTTAGCAAGTGCTCCGTAGAACAAGACGTGAAAGACGAGAAGCTCATCTCTATCCTCCCTTCCGAATGATTGATGAGTCATAAAACACACATCATAAGTGGACCTAAGAAGAGTGCCACTAAGCAACTCATGTACTTAAAAGATGATTGTTAGCTAAGGTTCAGATTAAGAGCCTAAAATTAGAGAAAAACACAACCCTGTGTTAATTCAAGACATTAAGCTAACTAATTCTTTCATTACAAGGAGGTTCAGCCGAGAGCATTTCCAACTCAGCAGCCACGTCACTCTGGAGTAGCTTGCAGCGCAAGTTATAGTAAGGGTAGAATAGGGATTCCGCTTGTAATTCTGTTAAGTTAGTTAGCTTCGCGCCTTGTATAAATAGGCACAACTATGAACGATTATGGGTCTTTGGCATTCATAACCTCCCACTCGCATTAACTCCTAATTTCTCTCGCTCTCATTTCTTCCATTCACGGAGGTGTATGGTGCTGTAGTGGCACTTCTCTTGATTGAAGGAGTGCATGTTAGGGACTGAGAAGCCGAAGGTTGCTAGAGGGGACCGATTGGACCACCAACGCACTCTAGCAGACTTGATCCTCAGCATCCTAGCTATCCTCGGTGAACCATCGCCGTCGGCCATGGCGATCGTCGTGGACAGCGGAGCCACTGAAGCCAAACCCCTGTGTTTGTATTTCAATTCCAATGAACATAAGTGATTTCTGCATTCTGAATTCTGTTGCATTCCATTACGTAAATTCATTCTTTGAGTTGCGATTGCATTAAGGGATTGAATCACAATTGGATTGAACCGATTGGAATTGGTCCGATTGAAAATAGTAGGTAATCAAATGGATAATCTAATTGAGAACCTAAAATCAGCTCAAACTTAATCCCTGCCAACTGATGAGGTAGTGATTGCGTAATTCCTCGGTATGGCATTGGACGAATCTTTGGCGATTGCCATAAGAATACTTAAGGCTAATAAGGACTGTTAACCGAACAAGTGAACCAGGAACGGTTGATTATCGGAATTGAATATGAACACAGTAGTAGAAGTAACACTAGGAGTAGTTTAGCTATATTCGTAGTTTAATCTCTTCCTTCTTTTCACTTGAATCTAATCACCCTGTTTATTGCTTTTTGAGTCCGAGACCAAGATAGTCCGTCTCTGTAGTGTCTGTCCGCACTCAGCCGAACCCAAGTCGGATAGGTCTCTACCGAGATCATATCGGCTCAGTTTCTACCCAGCCGAGTCAGAACTCTATACCTCAGGTTCTACATCATTTTTCTCCACACTGAATCACAATTGAACACACTGTGTCCTTGAGAAAAATCGACCTAGGGTTGGCTATACTATAGTTAACTTTAGTTATTTGATGCCCGTTAAGACGACTAAAAATGAGCTTATCAATGATGTATTTTTATATTTCCTTTTTTATTTAAGTGATGATGTAAATAATCTCACGCATCTTTAATGGAATGAAGGTATTTGACAATTCGATGTGTTTTTACATTTCTGCCTTTCTTTTACTTGTTTTATTTTTCTAAGTTAAGACCAACATAAGGTTGGGCCTAACTAAAAGGAAATGACGAATATGACAAGACTGATAAGTAACTAAGGGTTAACGAGAAAGGGAAAAAAAGATAAGTTATGGACCCTAAACTAAAAGACTCGTGTGACTTAGGGAAACAGAAGCGAAAACATTAAGTTAACTGGTATGACTTCAGGGTATCATGATGACAGTTAATACTAAGTTAACAGACTCGAACTTGATCCTTACCAAGGCTTTCTAGCCTAAGTGTAAAGTGAAACGTGGGGTTAAGATGAATTCATCCGACACGGAATCAGATTGAATACCTTCGACATGGAGTCGGTTTGGATTAAGTTCACGACATGGAGTCGGCTTCGACACGGAGTCGGTTTAGGAGATTTACACATGATAGTCTTCGACACGGAGTCAGATTAGGATTCACAACATAGAGTTGGCTGGGGATAGAGTCCACGACACAGAGTCAGCTTGAATTGAGTTCATGACATGGAGTCGGCTTCGACGCAGAGTTGGGTTGGGATTCATAACACAGAGTTAGTTTTGACACGGAGTCGGCTTGGGATTCACAACACGGGGATGGCTTCAACATGGGGTCAGCTTGGGATTCACAACACGGGGTTCGCTTCAACATGGGGTCGGCTTAGGATTCATAACACGGGGTTGGCTTCGACACGAGGTCGGCTTAGGATGATCAACGACACAGAGTTGGATTCAACGACACAAAGTTGGATTAGGGGGATCAATGACACGAAGTCGAATTAAATTTGGATTCAACGACATGGAGTCGGACTAAAGTTGGGTTCAACAACACGGAGTCAGATTGTTGTATTATGCATGGATGAGTGTTATGCATGTGGTGTTCCCATTCTTGCCTTGTATGCATATGGGATTTTTGGACAGATGCTAATGCTTCAATATATGCATGAGATGCCTCTCATACCCTTCCCTTTTTTTATATACGTGTGGGATGTTTTCCTTAGGCTTGCAATACTTGTGTTGCAGCCTTCGGTTCTGGCTTGTGTTTTTGGGATACTTTAGTTATTAGGGCAGACTTAGCTACTTTCGCGGATTTTGCTTTAACCTGGTGTCAGGGATTTCAAACCTCTGGACATGGCTAAAGTGTTCTCCTCCCTAGTCTTAGCGTAGAAAATGCATTTCTATTTTTCTCTATTTTTCTCTTTTGTTATTTATTTTTTTCCTTCTTAGATTTGATAAAGTAGCATACGCTGCGCAAGAAAAAAGATGCTTATTGGTGATATGGGTTACAAATATGAGTCCTTACTGGGGGATCTCATTGGATTTTCTTAAGGTATACAAGACCAGCTTTTAGCCTAATGCTTTCGGCCTAATGCTTTCGGCTGGAGATTGATAATATTTCCTCTTGTGCTGGATGGTGCTAACTCCTCCATCCTAGAGACTCGGGGGTCAATCTTCCGGATTTGTCTTTGGTTGAACTCTTAAAGGCAGAACAATTTGATCGCATCCGCGTTGACTAGATGCCTGAGCTCTTGCCCATCGGAGTCAACTAGTATTATAGCTCCTCTAGAGAAGGCGTGTTTGACCACATAGGGACCCTCGTAATTTGGGGCCCACTTTCCTCTTTGATTTCTGGCATTGGGCAGGATCTTTCTGAGCACTAAGTCCCCTTCTTTGAATGGGCAAGGTCTTACTTTCCTATCGAAGGCGTTTTTAATTCTTCTCTGGTATAGTTGTCCATGGCATAGAGCCGTCAATCACTTCTCTTCTATCAGGTTGAGTTGGTCCAACCAGCTTTGGACCCATTTGGTGTCATTCAGTTTGACCTCAACTAGAACTCTTAAGGAAGGTATCTCCACTTCTACTAGAAGGACTGTTTCTATACCGTACACCAGTGAGTAGGGGGTTGCCCCTGTGGAAGTTCGTATTGAGGTGTGATACTCGTGCAACGCGTAGGATACCATATCATGCCAGTCTTTGTATGTCACCACTATTTTCTTTATATTTTTGTTGGCAGCCACTACAGCCTCATTCATCTTGGGCCGATAGGGTGTAGAGTTGTGGTGCTTGATCTTGAATTGCTCGCACAGCTCAGACATCATCTTATTGTTTATGTTTGTTCCATTGCTTGTAATGATGTGGGCCGACAGACTGTATCAGCATATGATGTCTCTTTTGATGAATTTGACCACTATGCTTTTTGTTACACTAGCATAGGATGCAGCCTCTACCCACTTTGTGAAGTAGTCAATGGCCATTAGGATGAATCTATGTCCGTTGGATGCCTTGGGCTCTATTGGACCGATTATGTCTAAACCCCACATGGAAAATGGCCATGGGGATGTTAGATTGTGTAGGGTAGATGGAGCCACGTGGATGTTGTCAGTATAGACTTGACATTTCATACATTTTTTTACATGTTAATAGCAATCCGACTCCATTTTGGTCCAGTAATAATCAGCTCTGAGGATTTTGCGAGCTTAGGCGTGGCCATTGGTGTGGGTGCCGAAGGTCCCTTCATGCAATTCCTCCACGATTCCCTTGGCTTCTTGGTCATTAATGCAACAGAGCAACGTCCAATCTGCGCTCTTTTTGTAGAGAATCGTTTCACTTAAGAAGAAGCCGACTACAAGCCTCCTTTGTGTCCTCTTGTCATTTTCAAATGCCCTTGGCGGGTAAGCTCCCTCTTCCAGGTATTTCTTGATGTTATGATACCAGGGTTGATCATTTACTCCTACCTCGTCTTGGTCAGCTGCTAAGCAGTGGACCATTTTAGATTGATGTCGGACGTGGATGGTCATTTCTTGTTCTTTGTTTACTTGGAGCAAAATAGCAATACCTATTCCCTCCTCTGTAAACGCAAAATGGGCACTATGCGGAAGTGTAAAAGAAAAATAACTGAAAGAGTAGAGGGAAGAAGACACAAGAATTTTTACGTGGAAAACCCTCTCGGGAAAAACCACGGGACCTAGTCCAGTAAAATATCTCTACTATAAAAGTAGGGTTACAAAGTGTTTCTCTCAATCTCTGAGGTTCTCTCAATGAATCTCACCCTCTCGGATGGTATACAAACCTCTCTGTATATAACTCTCTTTCTCTCAAAGAAGAATACAGAAAAAGACACTCTAACTTTCTTAGGATTTCTTCACTTGGATATATTGTTGTTGTTATCTCTGTTGTTTCTGTCAATCAAACCCCTTCTCCTCTTATAAAGAGAAGCTAGTGGGCTTGAGAGTATTGGGCTTTTGTCCACATAATTGGGAGCCCAAAAATAACCCAATATGTTCATCCCCATTGTGACTTGTGAACCACAATTAAGGAGAGAATTCCAACAAATCTCCCCCTTCCTGACTTAATTGGGAGGCACCACAATACCAGTACCTTGGCAACAACCTTCAATCTTCTTGGTTGGCATTGACTTAGTCATCATGTCAGACCAATTCAAATCTGTATGAATTTTCTCTATCTTCAATTCCTTCATATCCAACACTTCTCGTATCCAATGATAACGAATGTCAATATGCTTTGAGCGTGAATGGAACATGGGATTCTTGGTCAGATGAATTGTACTTTGATTATCACAGTTCACCACATAATCATCTTGATCATGTCCCAATTCTCTCAGAAAATTCTTCATCCATAGCATCTCTTTTGAGGCTTCAGTGACTGCTACATACTCTGCTTCAGCTGTAGACAATGTCACACATTTTTGAAGTTTTGACTGCCAAGAAACAGCTCCCCCTGCAAAAGTAATCAAATAGCCTGATGTTGACTTCCTTGAATCCACATCTCCTGCCATATCTGAGTCTGAATATCCAATGAGCTTTAGATTTTCATTGCCAAAACATAAGCTTTTGTTGACAGTTCCTCTTAGATATCTTAATATCCATTTAACAGCTTCCCAATGCTCCTTTCCTGGGTCTGATAGGAATCTGCTCACAACTCCTACAGCATAGCCAATATTTTGTCTTGTACAAACCATTGCATACATAAGGCTACCCACGGCAGAGGAATAGGGCACCTTGTTCATTTCTTCTCTTTCTTCTTCATTCCTTGGACATTGGGATTTGCTAAGTTTGAAATGTCCAGCAATTGGAACATGAGCAGGTTTGGCATTGTGCATGTTGAACCTTTTGAGAATCTTCTCAATGTAATCTTTTTGAGATACCCACAACATTCTTTTTGAACGATCTCTAGAAATTTTCATTCCAAGAATCCTCTTTATCGCACCAGGTCTTTCATGGCAAAAGACTTACTCAATGCCTTCTTGAGAGCAGCTATTTTACTTTGTCATTCCCCACAATCAACATATCATCAACATATAAGAGAAGTATGATGGACTCACCATTTTCATATTTCTTCACAAACACACAATGGTCTGCAGAGGTCTTCTTAAAATTATGTTGGGTCATAAAAGAATCGAATTTCTTATACCATTGTCTTGGGGCTTGCTTTAGACCATAAAGGCTTTTCTTCAGACGACACACCAAGTGTTCTGTGCCTGGTTCTTCAAAGCCTTCTGGTTGCTTCATGTAAATTTCCTCCTCTAGATCTCCATGTAAGAATGTTGTTTTGACATCCATTTGTTCAATCTCCAGGTCTAGTTTTGCTGCTAGACCGAGAACTGCTCTTATAGATGTCATCTTCACCACTGGTGAGAATATTTCATCAAAGTCTATTCCTTTCTTCTGGTTGCATCCCTTCACGACAATTCGTGCTTTGTATCTTGGGTTTGGATTGTTCTCTTCATTCTTGAGCTTGAACACCCATTTGTTTTGTAATACTTTTCTTCCTTTCGGTAATTCTACCAAATCGTATGTTTGATTATCCTTTAAGGATTGAATCTCTTCTTCCATGGCTTGCAACCATTTGTCTTTGTCTTCCACCTCAATGGCTTCTGCAAAACATTGAGGTTCACCTTCATCAGCAAGATTTACATATTCATCTGAAAAATACCTTGTTGACGGTTGCTTCTCTCTTGTTGATCGTCTCAATTGGGGTTCTTGCTGAACATTCTCAATTGCTTGATCTTCTATCGTCATGTTAGGTTGATCTATCTGATCAGGTTCTTCAGTCATCTCATCAAGTTGTCTCTCCTGAACGGGCTCTATCTGAGGAGTCTCTCCCCTTATGTTGTTTACCACAAGAGGACTTCGATCAGTAATCACCTTGAGTGTTGGTTTCTCTATTTTCTTGATGTCTTGGATTGTTTGATCTTCAAAAAACACCACATCTCTGCTTCGAATAATCTTTTTATTTGCAGGATCCCATAATCTGAAACCAAATTCATTTCTTGGTGAACCAAGATATACACATTCTTCAGCCTTTTCATCAAGCTTTGCTCGTTCATCTTTTGAAATGTGAACATATGCCTTACATCCAAAAACTCTCAGGTTGCGGTATGAGGCCTTTTTGCCGGTCCATACTTCTTCTGGTATCTCTCCATTTAATGGTCTTGAGGGTGATAAGTTGATCAAATCAGCTGCAGTAACCACTGCCTCTCCCCAGAATGTTTTAGGAAGTTTTGCATGAGACAACATACTTCTTACCTTCTCAACAATCGTTCTATTGAATCTTTCAGCTACACCATTCAATTGAGGTGTCTTGGGAGGTACTTTCTCGTGTCTGATCCCTTGAGTCTTACAATAATGCTCGAATGGACCTCTATATTCTCCACCATTATCACTCCTCAAACATTTCAACTTTTTACCAGTTTCTCGTTCAACTGAGGCGTGAAACTCCTTAAATGCTCGAAGAACTTCGTCTTTTCTCTTTAATGGATACACCCACAACTTTCTAGAGTGGTCATCAATAAAGGTAACAAAATATTGAGCACCACCAAGGGACCTTTCAGATGTTGAACAAACATCTGAATGTACAAGATCCAAAATATGCTTTCTTCTTCTTCCACTATCAGGTCTATGGAAGGATACTTTGTGCTGCTTACCTACTAGGCAATCTTCAGATAATTCAAGTGGCTGTCCCTTTATGCTTTGGAGATGATCTTTCGCAAGGATCTCTAAACCCTTCTCGCTCATGTGGCCCAATCTTTTATGCCACAACTCCTTACTTTCTTCTTGAGCAACATTTGTCTCCCCTTTGCATATCTTTCCTTGCATGATGTACAAGAAGCCTTCCTTCTTGCCGCGAGCAACAATTAAGCTTCCTCGGCTAAGTTTCCATTTTCCACCACCAAACTGGTTGTTCATTCCAGTATCATCTAGTTTGCCTATTGAGAGAAGGTTTAGGCGTATCTCGGGCACATGCCTTACCTCCTTTAGCACAAGTTTGTTGCCATTTTCTGTTATCAAAGTCACTTCTCCTATTCCCACAATCTTGCTTGTGACGTGATTACCCATCTTTACTGTTCCAAAATCTCCTTTTTGATAAGATGAGAAGAATCCTTCATGAGGGGTAACATGAAAGGATGCTCCGGTATCAACTATCCAAGTGCAATCATCAAAAGCAACATTTAGATAATTTTCTTTACCAATAAGGAATACGTTTTCGTCGTCTGACACCACTGCTGTTGTGGTTCTCTCTTCCAACTTCTTTTTGGGGTCTATCTCGTCAGGATGGACTGATCCAGCCTTCTGATCTCTCTTCAAGAATCTACATTCTTGTTTCTTGTGGCCAATTTTTCCACAATAGAAACATGTCAATCCTCTAGGACGAGACTTGGATTTTTCTCGTGACTTTCCACGGCTTCCTTTGCTTCTATGCTCACTCCTTCCTCTATTCTCAACAACGTTGGCTTCTGAGTGGCTACTCATTCCTCTTTCTTTCCTTCTGGATTCTTCATTCAGCAGACTATCTGTAATAGTATCCAGACTAAGCTTTCCATCTGGTGTTGAGTTGCTGAGAGTGACAACCAATGTGTCCCAACTCTCAGGTAGAGAACTAAGGAGTAGAAGAGCTTGTAATTCATCATCAATCTTCATATCTGCCTTCATTAATTGATTCACAATACCTTTGAAGGTGTTTAGATGCTTGATCATATTCTGGTCGTCAGAATATTCTAATTTCACCAACCGTCTGACAAGATAAGCTTTGTTTCTAGGAGTTTTCTTTTGAATCATAGATTCAAGCTTTGTCCACAACTCATACGCGTTGGTATAAGTCGACACATGCTCAAACAAGCTTTTGTCGATGTATTTTCGAATCATTGCAACGACTTTACGGTTCAGAATCTCCCAATCTTTTTCAATCATCCCTTCTGGCTTTTGATCATTTGTGATTGGCTCATACAAATCTTTGCAGTATAGATGATCTTCCATCATTGGCTTCCAATAGGAATAATTATCTGCAGTTAGCTTGAACATGTCTCCATCATGAGCGAATGTACCTTCCATTTTGGATTCACAGGACTATGATTTTTCAAACCAGGCTCTGATACCACTGTTGGGAAATAGCAATACCTATTCCCTCCTCTGTGAATGCAAAATGAGCACTATGCGGAAGCGTAAAAGAAAAATAACTGAAAGAGTAGAGGGAAGAAGACACAAGAATTTTTACGTGGTTTTTCCCGAGAGGGTTTTCCACGTAAAAATTCTTGTGTCTTCTTCCCTCTACTCTTTCAGTTATTTTTCTTTTACGCTTCCGCATAGTGCTCATTTTGCATTCACAGAGGAGGGAATAGGTATTGTTATTTCCCAACTATGTTGTTGTGATAAAGGATCAGCCTAGCATCATGCGTCTCCCATTCCCTACGAAGCTGGTAGTTGACCAGTGCCGAATCTCCGAAGACCTTGAGTTTTTTGACTTGATGCTCCAAGGCCATTGCGATTCCCATTGCACAAGCTTCATATTCTACCATGTTATTGGTGTAGTTGAAGCCTAGCCTAGTTGAGAAGGGAGAGCATTGACCGTCTAGGGAGGCCAACATTGCTCCTATCTCGTTGCCTAATAGGTTCGATGCTCCGTCAAACCATAATTTCCATCTGTCCGACTCTGATTCGGATTCGGCCTCCTTCGTTGTCATGATGTGTTCATCTAGGAACTCATGCTGAAGCGACTGATAGTTTGATAAGGGGTGGTGAGCCAACTATTCGGCTAGGGCACTCCCTTTGATGGCCTTTTGGTTAGTGTAGACTATGTCATATTCTGATAAGGCCATTTGCCAGTGCGCAATTCGTCCTGTCAGTGTTGGTTTCTGGAAGATGTATTTAAGGGGATCCGTCTTGTCAATGAGCCATGTAGTATGGGCTAGCATATATTGTCTCAACCTTTTTGTTGCCCAGACTAAAGCGTAATAGGTTCGCTCCAACGTTGAGTATCTTTGTTTGCAGTTTATAAACTTCTTGTTGAGATAGTAAATGGCTTGTTCTTTCTTTCTTGAGGCATCTAGCTGTCCCAAGACACAACCCATTGATTCTTCCAGCACTGTCAAGTAAAGGATCAAAGGCTTCCTTGGTACTACTAGGACGAGGATGGGAGGCGTTTCCAAGTACTGCTTGACCTTTTTAAAGGCTTCCTGGCACTCCTTGTTCCACTCCATTTTTTGGTTCTTCCGAAGGAGTTTGAATATGGGGCTGCATGTGGTAGTCAGTTGAGAGATGAATTTGGCTATGTAGTTGACTCTCCCCAGGAACCTTTGCACTTCGGTCTCGGTTTTGGGAGTCGGCGTATTCCGGATGGCTTTAACCTTGTCTAGATCCACCTCTATTCCTCTCTCATTGACTATGAACCCTAGCAATTTTCCCGTTTTGACCCCGAAAGTGCATTTGGCTGGGTTCAACCTTAGTTTGTATTTTTGAAGTCGTTCAAACAACTTCCTCAGGTCATCCACATGTTGATCCGGCGTCCTTGACTTCGCGATCATATCGTCCACGTAGACTTCGACCTCTTTAAGCATCATGTCGTGAAATAGGGTCACCATAGCCCTTTGATATGTTGCTCCAACATATTTAAGCCCGAAAAGCATCACTTTGTAGCAAAATGTCCCCTATGTGGTGGTGAAGGTGGTTTTTCTTTGTCTTCTGTTACCATTCGAATCTGGTTGTATCCGAAAAAGACATCCATGAAGGAATAGAAAGCATGTTGAGTAGTGTTATCTACCAACATGTCAATATGGGGTAGGGAAGTTGTCCTTAGGACTGGCTTTGTTGAGATCCCTATAGTCAACGCACATTTGAACCTTCCTATCCTTCTCGGGGACTGGCACTATGTTAGCCACCAATTGAGGGTATTCTGCTACAGCTAGGAAGCTTGTGTTCCACTACTTCTCTACTTCCTCTTTGATTTTTAAGGCTACTTCCGGCTTCATCCACCTCAGCTGTTATCGGATCGGGACTACATTGGGGAGTAGGGGTAGCTTGTGTTCCACAATGGTGCTATCCAGACTCGACATGTCTCGGTATGACCATGCAAAGACGTCTACGTATTCTTTTAGTAGTTCAACTAACTTTTGTCTCAGGTTTGGCGCCATTTGCTTCCCTACCCGGATCTTTTTTATTTCTTCTCCTCCGAGGTTGATCATTTCCAGCTCCTCGACTCCGGATTGGAGTTTCGGTCTTTCTTGCTCTAACAGCCTTTTGAGCCACTAAAGCTTCCTCCTCCAGGCCTTCTCCCTCGTCTTGCCCACAAGATTCATTAGCATTAATGGGCCCGAGAGTCATGTTATCGATCTGAAGGGTGGTTTCTATGTTTATGCTGATATTTTTAACGCGTTTTTTGAAAGAAAGAGAAAAAGGCATTTTTAGATGTGACTCGAATTGAATGAATGAATGAGACTTTGAACGAAAAGTGAAAAATAATAAACAAGGAGGGGAAAAGAATAACTTGAACTGAATGAACAGAGCGTATATTATTTATCAAGTCTTAGAAGTGGCACTGAGGCCTTTTTACATGTATGCATTTTTATTTACATTTTCTGGGGAGCCAATTCCGGTAGAGTTTCGGTCGTCTAGTTGTCCAACTCCTAATTCAGGGGGTAGACCCATTCTGCTAGCCTCGGGAGTTGGTCCTTTATCGTTGCGATTTGATCTAGGGATATGATGCCCCCACTGGCGAAGTAGCGGTAAAGGTCTGGTTGTATCCACTTCTTGCTCTAAGCTCTCCACCCTAGTCTTCCCTCTTTGCCTACTATAGCTGAGTCCATATCTCCCTGGGTTTTCTTGAAGCGTCACTGGCTCAGCCATGCCCTCTAGCTCTTTGCCCAATCCCCTGCCAAGTTGGAAGCCATTGCTAATCAACTGGAGCCTTCTTCTTCAGCCACGACATTAGTTGTTCCCATTATCTCTAGTGCTAGGAAGGAGGTTTTAGGGGCTTTCTCATCCCCTTCAACATATTCAGTGGGGAGAGGCGTGCTGATCATCAATTCCTTTTCTCCCATGACACTGATCAGTTGTTGATCAGCTATGAATTTGACTTTTTGGTGTAGGGAGGAAGGCACTGCCTTGGCTGCGATCCATGGTCTGCCCAGGAGGTAGCTATACGCGGGTCAGATGTCCATCACTTGGAAGGTGATGTCGAATATGGTTGGCCCAATGCGTATGGGGAGCGTGATCTCGCCCATCACTTCCCATTTGGATTCGTCAAAGGCCTTGACCACCACAGAGCTGGTCTTCAAAGTAGAACCAATAGAGTACAATTTGTTCAGAGTGGTCTTGAGCATGACATTAAGGGAGGAACCATTGTCAATTAGCACCCTCGCGATCATGTAGTTTCCATATTTGACTGCTATGTAGAGGGGATGGTTGTGGCTCTTGCCTTTTGTTGGGACTTCATCTTTGGAGAAGGAGAGGTGACGACTTGTTGTAATGTTGTTGATTATGCCCTCAAATTTCTCTAGTGTGATGTCTTGTGCCACATGGGCATCGTTCAGTACCTTCAGGAAGAGGTTGCAGTGACCTTTTGAGTGAATGAGCAACGAGAGGAGTGAGACTCATGTTAGTGTTTTGTGCATTTGGTCTAGCATTTCGTACTCACTGTGACAGATTAGTTTAAGGAATTCAGTGGCCTCCCCTTCCGTCACCATCCTCTTGGATGCCTCTACTACCCTATCACCGTCCCCATATTCCGCAAGCCTTTAGGGGCAAAGATCCTTCCACTCCGGGTCACCCCTCCAGTCCTAGCTATATTTGTGACTTTTAGGACTGGGTTTTCTTTAGTTACTAGAGGTGTTATCTCCCCTAACGAGTACTTCCATGGGATTTGGGTGAGGGTTGCCACTTCCACCAACATATGCTACAAGATTGGACTCGGTTTGGCCTGGCCAACTCTGGTGGGATTCCTCCTCCACTTGGTTGGCCGAGCCTGCAGCGCATCCGATCTCGCTTTCTCCTCTTCCCCTCTTGCTGGCCCCCTCTAGCTCAGCTCTTTGTGATCCCTCATCCCTATTTTCGTGACTGATTGGGTTGATGGTCACGCCTCCGTTAGTCGGGAGAGGGTTGTTTTGTACATTCGGTCCCTGGTCTTAGAAGTCTAGGTATCCCCCTTCTCTAAGGTCTTGAACCTTGTGCTTTAACCTCCAAC
The DNA here is from genome assembly GCA_025330945.1 of Mucuna pruriens. Taxonomy (NCBI): domain Eukaryota; kingdom Viridiplantae; phylum Streptophyta; class Magnoliopsida; order Fabales; family Fabaceae; genus Mucuna; species Mucuna pruriens. The sequence continues at coordinate 759,898 of JAENHJ010000317.1, forward strand.
ACCTTTCGGTGGTATGGCCAATGGTCCCACCATGGTAATTGCACCTAGCATTGGGGTCATAACTCCTTGGGTATGGAGGTTCCAAGGGCTTGAAGGGGACTATTTCCAACAATTTGTCCTTCAGCAGGAGGGGAAGCAGCTCTGTGTATGTCATTGGGATTGGGGCCAGCATCTTAGGAGCTCTTCCTGTATTTTGTTGCACTAGCCTGGAGTTGGCAGCCGCTCTTTGATGGGTCATAAAATGCACATCTTAAGTGGACCTAAGAAGGGCACCATTGAACAACTCACGAGCTTAAAAGATGACTGTTAGCTAAGATCCAGATTAATGGCCTAAACTTGAAGTAAAACACAATCTGTGCTTAATCAAGATTTTTAGCTAACCATCTCCTCATTGCAGGTTCAGCCAAACTTAGCCCGCCATCGGAAGCCCAGGCCGAGAGCCTCTCGGCCAGGACGGGACTCAACTTATGCAGAGAGCCCAATCGGCGTGTCTAGGTGGAACTCACGTTAGCAATCGAAACACCGTGGATCCAGCTCAGCTTCACGTCACTACCTGGAGTAGCTTGCAACGCAAGTCACAGCAAAGGGTAGAGTAGGAATTGTTCATGTAATTCTGTTAGCATCGTTAGTTGTGCCCACTCATGTATAAATAGATAGAACTCTGAACGAATAGGGGCTTTTGGCATTCAAACTTTTTCCGCGTTCACAATTCTCTTCTCCTCCGCTCACGGTGGTACAAATAGCTGTTAATGGCGTTTCTCTCGATTGAGGAAATGCAGGCTGAGAACCGAGAGGCCGAAGGTTATCGAGAGGAGACCGATTGGAGCACCAACGCACTCTGGTGGACCTGATCCTCAGCGTCTTAGCTAGTTGAGGTGAATCATCGCCGTCGTCCATGGCGATCGTCGTGGAAGATGGAATCATCGAATCCAGGCCCTGTGTTTGTATTTTGCTTTCAATATTATGAGCATTTTCTGAATTCTGAACTCCATTGCATTCTGAAATCTAAGTTCAATTACTGTGTTGCGATTGCACCTGGTAGCGGAACAAAGCTAAACTAAGCCGATTGGGACTGGTTTAGCTAATTCAGTAGAGTAATCACTTAACGATTGTTGATTGAGAATCTAAAATCAGTTTGAACTTAATCTGCCAACCGATGAGGTGGCGATTGTGTAAATCCTCGGTGTGGTAAAGGGACGGACCTTTGGCGATTGCCATAAGAACACTAGAGGCTGATGAGGACTGTAAATGGAGTGATTAAAGCAAAAAGAACTCGATTATTGGAACTAACCATGAACACAGTAATAGTAATAGCATTAGGAGTAAGCGTAATTGTATTCGACACAGTTAATTTCTGTTTTGATTCCAATTGCATTTCAAACCCCCCCTGTTTACTGCTTTCTAAGTCTGAGACAGAGACAGTCCATCTCTGTAGCGTCTGTCTACATTCAACCGAGACCAAGCCGGATCGTCCCTATTGAGACCGACTCGGTTCAGTCTCTGTTGAGAGCAACTCGGCCATTGCCGAGACGAGTCAGTACTCTACATCTCAGATTCTACTCCACTTCACTTAACACCAATTCACAGCTGAACACACTGTGTCCTTGAGAAGAATGACCTAGGGTTAGCTATACTATAGTTAGCTTTAGTTATTTGATAAAGCGCGTAAAACGACTGAAAATTACGCATCATCAAATTGGCGCCGTTGCCGGGGACACAAGTTCTTTTGTGTTTCAGTGTGCTAAGTAAACCGAGTCGAATCCGAGTTGTAAGAGGTTTCGTTTAGAGTTTTTGAGTTTGAATTTGTCAATAAATCTCTACGTGAATTCATTGATAAAATAAAAAATAAATATATACATATAGACATAGAATAAATTCTCAATTCTGCATTGCATACATTAAATTTTCTGACTCTGCATCACATTTAATTTTGCATGCATTACATTTAATTTTGCAGTAGAATTAATTGTTGTTTTAATTACTTTGAATCCCGCATGATGCATGACTAGGAGTAGCACTGACCCATTGTATGTTTTTGATCCAGAGATAGAACTAACTTTACGCAGATTGCGAAAAATTAGAAATACCACAGCAAATATCAGTAGTGGTGTGAATTCTGCCATTAACTCTTTTTGTACTGACCATTTTATTACTAGTGCTCACAATTTCACAGAGCCAGGGCAGATGGAACACCAAGACAGACGTTGAAAGAGCTAGCTACTCCAGATGTGGTGTACCAACCATGGTGTATCCAATATCCACAATTGAGCCGGCTCGGACCTATGAATTGAAGTCCTGGTTTGATACACTTGTTGCCTAAATTTCATGGTCTTGTAGGAGAAGACCCCACAAGCATCTCAAAGAATTTCATGTGGTTTGTTCCACGATGAGGCCGCAGGAATCCCAGAAGACTACATAAAGATGAAGGCATTTCCATTCTCTCCGGACGGAGCTGCAAAAGGACTGGCTATATCTGCAGCCAGCACTCTTCAACACTGGGAGATATGAAAACGGACCTTCCTAGAAAAATTCTTTCCAGCTTCTAGACTGCCACCATCAGGAAGGAAATATGTGGGATAAGGCAGCATACGGGAGACTCGCACGAATATTGGGAGCGCTTCAACAAGCTTTGTGCCACCTGTCCCCATCACCAAATCAGCGAACAGTTGCTGATCCAAGACTTTTACGAAGGACTATCAATGATGGACATGGGAGCATGATTGATGCCGCCAGTGGAGGAGCATTAATGGACAAAACACCAGTAGCAGCAAGGCATCTGATCTCGAACATGGCGAGCAATACTCAACAATTTGGGATCGAGGGCCGAATCCATCTCGGCCAGCTGAACGAAATCGGTGCAGCCTCCAACCAAAGGATGGAGAAACCAGCTAACTGAATTGACATCTCTGGTGAGACAACTGGCTGTTAGTCAACACCACCCAGCCATGGCAGCAAAGGTCTGTGGCATATGTACTTCAATGGAACATCCAACTGATCTGTGCCCCACTCTCCAAGAAACCGAGTCTAGCCAATCAGAAAGTGTTGGAGCCGTAGGAGGATTCCAAAGCGGGAAGCAGCCATACCAGAACCGCAGTTCGATAATCAACCATATGGGAGACAACCATTTCGGCCTAGCCCACAACAAGGACCATATGCAGCTCAAAGAGCCGAACCATGCCAAATGTACCCTATGGAGTGGCTGGTTACCCAAAGCCCGAGTCCGCAATACCCAAAGACCATCCTTCCCACCACAAAGAACAGAGAACTCCTACCCAAGGCAACTCTCCATCACTAGAAGACTTAATGAAGCAGCTGGCAACAAGCAATTTAGAATTTCAAATCAAGAAGTTCCAACAACCTACAATTCCAACAGAATATGACCGCCACCATCCAGGACCTCAAGATGCAGATAGACAGCTAGCAAATGTGGAGCGAGTTAAGTCAGCCGGCCAAGCAGCCTTCCTCCCAACCCATTCCGAATCCGGAGGAATGCCAATGCAGTAATACTTTAAGCGGCAAAAGAATTACTTCAGCCGCACAAAGATCAGTGTACTGCAGCCAGCTGAAGCCGACTCTGAAGCAATGGCCGACTCACCGTCTCAACCACAGACAACTGTCCCATTGCCATTTCCATCCCGGACCTCTCGGCACGAAAACCAGATTCTGATGACGAGTTGCTGAAGATGTTCCGGAAGGTAGAAATCAACATTCCACTTCTCGATGCGATCAAGCAAATTCTGATACGCAAAATTCCTCAAGGAATTATGCGTACACAAAAGAAGAAAGATGAAGGGGAATCGAGAACTTGGAGGTGTGGTCTCAAGCTTAACTAGGAGCCATCCCACTGCAGGGATTTCCTGTGTCTTACCAAAGAAGTGCCGAGACCCCTAAGTATCTTCTGGCCCCATGCACTATCGGTGATTGCACATTCGCTGATGCTATGCTGGACCTGGGAGCGTCAATCAACGTCATGCCCGCATCAACTTATAGGTCCCTCAATTTCGGAGATCTAGAACCTACAGGGATGACCATACAGCTTGCTAATAGAAGCATTGTGCAACCCCTGGGAATTCTCGAAGATGTCCTCGTCCAGGTAAATGAACTAATATTTCCAGCTGATTTTTATGTGCTTGACATGGAGGACGAAGCATCTGGAAAAGGATCAACATTGATACTGGGGAGACCATTTCTAATGACGGCAAGGACGAAGATCGACGTGCATGCCGGAACACTCTCTATGGAATTCGGTGACACATTGGTGCAGCTCAACATTTTTGAAGCCATGAAGCACCCCACCGAAGATCACTCTCTCTTTGGCATAGACATAATGGAACAGTTGGTGGAGGAATACTTCCAACTAGACAGTTGCAGTGAGGAAATGGAAGATCTTGCTAGAACTGCCGAAGCCAGTAGCTGCTCCAAGGCCAACCATAATGGAGTGCTAAAGCCCCCAGACTCTGAGGATGATCACAGTGACGTCAGCAACTTGGCATTTGAAAAAGAATTAACCAGGTTAATAAACCAAGTCTGCTATCCTGACCCCTCAGAGAATGAGAATAGTGCAGAGGCAAAAGTTGCCGAGACTACGAAGCCTTTACCTGCACAATTGGCAACAATATTCACGGCCGAAGTGAAGTCGGCCAAAGAAGGCCGAGTCAATGCAAGTTCAAAAGTCAACTCGGTCGACGAGTCCAACACACAAGCCGACACACTAACCGAAACCATCTCGGCTAGTAAGGACCAGACTCGAGCCAAGAAGCTCATTGCTCCATCCGGATCCAAGATCGAAGCTACAAAGGAAACCGAAGCCGACCTCAATCCGAGCCGGCCGAAGCAGTACAAGGCCGAGGCCATGACGGCAGCCCTAATGCCGAGTCTAGAACAAGCCGGCCAGACGGATCCGAGAGTCGTAACTCAGGAATCTCCAGTTCCATCTCCACCACCCATAGAGCTGAAACCATTGCCTAGCCACCTCAAATATGCCTTTTGGACAGTGAACGCAGCCCCGGTCATCATTGCAAGTAACCTCCTCTTAGAGCAAGAAGACAAGCTGCTGGAAGTCCTTAAGCAACACAAAAAAGGCAATTGGGTGGAAACTTTCTGACCTTCTAGGTATTAACCCTCCATATGCATGCACAGAATATTAATGGAGGAGGATATTAAGCCCATAAGGCAACAAAGCAACGAAGGTTGAATCCTACCATTCTAGATGTGGTCAAGAAGGAAGTCACGAAGCTGCTTGCTGCAGGCATCATCTACCCTATCTCGCAGACAGCCAATGGGTAAGTCCCTGTGCAAGTAGTGCCAAAGAAATCTGGAATGACCGTTATGAAAAACCAACAAGATAAGTTGGTACCTACATGGATTCAGAGCAATTTGGCGGGTGTGTATAGATTACGTAAGACTCAATCAGGCAACCCGCAAGGATCACTTTCCTTTGCCTTTTATTGACCAAATGTTAGAAAAAATAGCAGGGAAATCCCATTACTGTTTTTCTGGATGGATTCTCGGGATACATGCAAATACACATAGCACCGGAGGATCAACATAAGACCACTTTCACATGCCCGTTTGGCACTTTTGCGTACACCCGCATGCCATTCGGCCTGTGCAATGCGCCGAGTACATTCCAACGTTGCATGATGAGCATCTTCTCGGATTTGCTACAGGATTGCATGGAGGTGTTTATGGATGACTTCACGGTGTATGCAGAATCATTCGACGCATGCCCTGAACAACCTGTCCAAGGTGTTGAAGAGATGCATGGACACGAACCTGGTTCTCAACTTCGAAAAAAATGCCATTTCATGGTGATCGAGGAATAGTGTTGGGACACCTGGTCTCCAAAGAGGCATCGAAAAGGACAAGGCGAAAATAGACATAGTCACACGCCCTTCCAAACCCCGCTTCGTAAGGGAAGTTTGCTCATTTTTGGGACATGCAGGTTTTTATAGAAGGTTCATCAAAGACTTCAGCAAAATAGCGCTGCCTCTATCCCAACTTCTGCAGAAGGATGTGGACTTCAACTTTGACCAGCCCCCGCATTGAGGCATTTCAGAGCTGAAGAACAAACTCACATCCGCACCTATCCCGCAAGCACCAGACTAGGACCTGCCATTTGAGCTCATGTGCGACGCATCCAACCCTAAGACTAGGAGCTGTTTCGGCCAGAGAGCGAGTCGGCCAACCAGTCCACGTTATTGCGTATGCTGTCTAGAACCATGGACTCAGCCCAAAGCAAAATTACACGACGATCGAGAAGGAACTCCTGGCAATTGTGTTTGCCCTTGATAAGTTTCGCTCCTACCTTCTCGGCTCTAAGATAGTCGTGTTCTCTCGATCACTCTGGCTCTCAAGTACTTGCTGAAGAAGCCGGGATGCCAAGCCGAGACTAATCCGGTGGATGCTTCTTCTCCAAGAATTCGACCTGGATATCGAGATAAGAAAGGTGCTGAGAATTCTGTAGCGGACCACCTCAGCAGAATGAAAGAGAAAGCGAACAATTACCTATCCGAGACGAGTTCCCCGACGAGCAACTCCTCGCACCTCAAGACGGCTACACCATGGTTTTGCAGACATTTGTAATTTCGTGGCAACATCTCAATTTCCACCCGAGGCATCCCGAACTTACAAAGAGAAGATCAGAAGTGATGCTAAGCACTACGTATGGGATGACCCCTATCTATGGAGATTATGCAGTGATAAGATCATCCGCAGTGCATTCCCGATGCCGAGATCAAGCCGGTCCTCCACTTCGCCATTCCCCCGGAGGAGGCCACTACGGCTCATCTCGGACCGCCAGAAAGTGCTTGATTGTGGCCTTTATTGGCCTTCTATTTTCAGAGACGCTCATCAATTGCGTCTCCCCTGCGACAGATGTCGAAAGCAGGAATGGCCTTGAACCAAAGACATGAAATGCCCCAACAACCCATCCTGTTTTTGGAAGTCTTTGACGCCCTGGGGTATCGATTTTATGGGGCCATTCCCAATCTCCAATGGATATTCATACATCCTGCTTGCCGCCGATTATGTATCAAGATGGGTAGAAGCCATTCCCACCAGAACCAATGATGCCAAGGTAGTAGTGGACTTTCTCAAGTCCAATATTTTCTGCAGGTTCGGTGTCCCAAAAGCGCCATCGGTGACCAAGCGGAGTCACTTCTGCAACAGAGCCATGGCCTCCCTTCTTCAAAAAATATGGGGTAGCACACAGTGATAGCCACACAAAGATATCACCCCTGACAAATGGGCAAGCTGAAGTGTTTAACAGGAAATCAAGCACACTCTGCAAAAGATGACCAATCCCAAAGAGGAAGGACTGGAGTAGACTCCTTGAGGATGCTCTTTGGGCTCACAGGACTGCATATCGAACACCGCTAGGGATGTCTCCCTATCGAATTGTGTTCGGGAAAGCCTGTCACCTTCCTGTGGAGCTCGAGCATAAAGCTTACTGGGCAGTTAAGCAATGCAACATGGCTTATGACCAAGCAGGAGAGCATAGGAAGTTCCAACTTCAAGAATTAGATGAACTTCGCATGGAAGCCTATGAAAACGCCAGGATCTACAAGTAGAAAGTAAAAAAGTTCCACGACCAAAATATCCTGAGGAAAGATCTCCAGATTGGCCAAAAAGTGTTGCTATTCAATTCCAGATTAAAACTCATAGTAGGTAAGCTTCGCTCCAGATGGGATGGACCTTTTGTTATTACTGACATATTTCCCCACGGTGCAAAGGCAGCTAAGAGAAGAACAGACCAACCGCACCTTTCAGGTCAATGGGCACCAAGTCAAACCTTTCCTCGAAGGTCCAGCACCAATGGGAGAGAACACAGAGAACATTTCATTGGTGGAGCCGACTCCACCAGCTGGCAGTGCTTAGGCCGACTTGGCCTACCCCTCCTATTTAAGCATTGAGGGCAATGCCGAGATTAAGTGTGGGGGGGAGGGTTCTGTCCATTTCGGAACGGAGTTCTGTCCATTTCGGAACTGATCATTCACGTCATATCTGCCCTTCTCTTCTCTAACTTTTTCATTTCCCTCTAACTTTTCCATTTCGTTTCTTACATATCTGACATACCATTTTAAGTCTCATTAGTATTTTTTCTACTTTTAATAAAAGAGTCCCACTGCCGAGTCTGCCACAGCTGGAATGACCTTATCCTAGCAGAATTACGTGTCCAAAAGAAGAGAGGAAATTCCTTGCTGAGTCCGAGAGTCTGACAAGCCAGTAGAAGGAATCTCTCTATTTTCGAGCAAAAGCTGCTTTGCCTGAAGGGAACCAAACCTCTGGGTCCCAAGTGCTAAATGGTGAAAATGGGAAGAGGGAGCCTTCAGAGTGAAGGAACGGAATCAGCCAGCGTGAGAATTTGAGCCTTGCAACAGAGACGGCTTACACTCTGCCATCTCCCTTCTTTCTGAGTGATTTTTGCAAAGCATGTTAATTGTGTGTGCTGAATTTTGCCTTAACTCTCTGGATACAACTGTTTTACACATGCATAAATGAAATGATCTAGGCCATATTTCTTATGAGCCCAGAGCCAAATAAGCTGTCCAAAAACAAGCTGACCCTTGTCACCCCTTTTTTTTTTTTTTTTGAGCCTAAATTGACCACTTTTCTTGCAGCTCACCACAAGCCGAGGCCAGAAAAACCATTCTTACCTCACCCTCGAGAAGCCGAGGAGCCGTGGAATCGTCTTGGGAGTGAGTTAGAATCAAGTGTGGGGGAAGTCTAGGGAGCTGAAGTCGACCAAAAAGCAGTTGAAGGTTCAGAAGAAGAAAAGAAAGGAAGAAGGAAATGGAATGAAAGAAATGAAAAGAAAGTACATAAAAACAGAAAACAGGCAGCTAGAATAAACGAGCTGAAATAAACAAGATCAGCAAGCTGCATGAGTAAAAGAAAGAAAGAATGAAAAACGGCGAGTAAATAAAGATCAAAGGAGACCACAAAGAACAGGGACCACCCTCATACTGGTTACACTCACTCCCCATTGCTCCTCTCCGCCCCGTGGGTCTTGAAGCCAGTTTTCTTACATCTATTCGACCCATAACCTCAACCTCACTACAGGCCAGAAAAGTCCTAGTGATCATAACTGTTGTGTTTTGCAGGTGTAAGAGGAGAGCTCTGTCAAGATATGGTGACACCAATCCCATGCAATGCCGAGTGTAAACACAGCCCGGACACTTGAGAGAAGCGAGAAAATTGAGCACATGAGTAAAAGTTCTATCACTGGGGACACCCTTTCACAATTGGAAACCATGAAAGCCCCCTGAGAACCAAAGGAAGTAGCCCCCGACTGCATGAGCGCTTTGAACCGGGATGAAGAGAGGCCGACTCTGTAGAGTTAGCTTAAGGAAATCAAACGGAAATTCTCTCACTAAAGTCACCCTTAAATTGAGTCATATGTTTTGCCCAGTGAGTGCAAAAGGCTAAGTGTGGGGGGTTTGATGGGTCATAAAATGCACATCTTAAGTGGACCTAAGAAGGGCACCATTGAACAACTCACGAGCTTAAAAGATGATTGTTAGCTAAGATCCAGATTAATGGCCTAAACTTGAAGTAAAAACACAATCTGTGCTTAATCAAGATTTTTAGCTAACCATCTCCTCATTGCAGGTTCAGCCAAACTTAGCCCGCCATCGGAAGCCCCAGGCCGAGAGCCCTCTCGGCCAGGACGGACTCAACTTATGCAGAGCCCAATCAGGCAGGTCTAGGTGGAACTCCACGTTAGCAATCGAAAACACCGTGGATCCAGCTCAGCTTCACGTCACTACTGGAGTAGCTTGCAACGCAAGTCACAAAAAGGGTAGAGTAGGAATTGTTCATATAATTCTGTTAGCATCGTTAGTTGTGCCCACTCATGTATAAATAGATAGAACTCTGAACGAATGGGGGGGCTTTTGGCATTCAAACTTTTCCGTTCACAATTCTCTTCTCCTCCGCTCACGGTGGTACAAATAGTTATTAATGGCATTTCTCTCGATTGAGGAAATGCAGGCTGAGAACCGAGAGGCCGAAGGTTATCGGAGGAGACCGATTGGAGCACCAACGCACTCTGGGTGGACCTGATCCTCGGCGTCTTAGCTAGTTGAGGTGAATCATCGCCGTCGTCCATGGCGATCGTCGTGGAAGATGGAATCATCGAATCCAGGCCCTGTGTTTGTATTTTGCTTTCAATATTATGAGCATTTTCTGAATTCTGAACTCCATTGCATTCCTGAAATCTAAGTTCAATTATTGTGTTGCGATTGCACCTGGTAACGGAACAAAGCTAAACTAAGCCGATTGGGACTGGTTTAGCTAATTCAGTGGGTAATCACTTAACGATTGTTGATTGAGAATCTAAAATCAGTTTGAACTTAATCTCTGCCAACTGATGAGGTGGCGATTGTGTAAATCCTCGGTGTGGTAAGGGACGGACCTTTGGCGATTGCCATAAGAACACTAGAGGCTGATGAGGACTGTAAATGGAGTGATTAAAGCAGAAAGAACTCGATTATTGGAACTAACCATGAACACAGTAATAGTAATAGCATTAGGAGTAGCGTAATTGTATTCAATTACAGTTAATTTCTGTTTTGATTCCAATTGCATTTCAAACCCCCCCCTGTTTATTGCTTTCTAAGTCCGAGACGAGACAGTCCATCTGTAGCGTGCCTGTCTACATTCAACCGAGACCAAGCCGGATCGTCCCTATTGAGACCGACTCGGTTCAGTCTCTATTGAGAGCAACTCGGCCATTGCCGAGACGAGTCAGTACTCTACATCTCAGATTCTACTCCACTTCACTTAACACCAATTCACAGCTGAACACACTGTGTCCTTGAGAAGAATGACCTAGGGTTAGCTATACTATAGTTAGCTTTAGTTATTTGATAAAGCGCGTAAAACGACTGAAAATTACGCATCATCCTGGCCAGGATGACTTCATCTCGACCGGACCAGAGTCATCTCGACAACCCAAGCCTTGCAGCCCAGCAGCCCAGTAGAGAGGCCCAATTGTATTGCCCACATCAGCCATCCAACTCGGAGGCCACCTTAGCGTCAGCTCAGCTGCCATGTCACTCCTAGGAAATCTGCCATGTCACGTTAGAAGATCTGCACAGGGGTAGAATAGGACATTCACAGTATAATTCTGTTAGGATTCGTTAAGGATATTTTGTTAGCATCTAGCTGCTCAGCTCGTATATATATAGGAGGAGCTATGTACTTTTTCTACGTCTTGGAATTCACTCTTAATACACTTCATTTACTCCATTTCCTCGCTCTCATCCTTCCATTCCTAGTGGTGCACGATGCTGCATTGGCATTTCTCTCGATTGAGGAAGTGCAGGTCTGAGACTAGGAAGCCGAAGTCTGCTAGAGGGACCGATCACACTACTAACGCACTCTGGTGGAGCTGATCCTCAACGCTCAGGCTAACGGAGGTGAACCCCCACCATCAACCATGGCGATCGTCGTGGAAGATGGATTCACCTGAATTCAGGACCACTGTATTTGTATTCCATTTCTGTTAATCAATTTCATTCTACAACTCTTATCTCCATTTTCTTCCTCTACTCTAATTCATGATTTGATCCGCGATTGCAATTAAATTGTGAACAATGTTAAGCTAAGCCGATTGGAACTGGTTTAACTAATTTAGTAGGTAATTAATTGGCGATTGTTAACTGAGAACCTAAAATCAGCTTTGAACTTAATCCCTGCCAACTGATGAGGTAGCGATTGCATAAATCCTCGGTATGGCAATGGACGAACCTTTGGCGATTGCCATAAGACTTCCCAAGGCTAATATGGATTGAGAACTGGAGTATGGAGCCTGGACTAAACTTGGATTAATGGGACCGAATATGAGCACAGTTAAATAATAATAATAATAGATAACTAGTAACAGTAGTACATGTTTATCGCATTTATAGTCTGTCTATTTCCTGCATTACTTGCATTCCCAACCCCCCTATTTACTGCTTTTTAGTCTGAGACAGAGATAGTCCATCTCTGTAGCGTCTATCTGCACTCAGTCAAGACCAAGCCGGATTATCTCTATTGGGATCATCTCGGCTCAGTCTCTGCCGAGAGCCGCTCGGCCAGTGCCGAGGGGAGTCAGTACTTTACATCTCAGATTCTTCGTCACTTCACTTAACACCAATTCACAACTGAACACACTATGTCCTTGAGAAGAATGACCTAGGGTTAGCTATACTATAGTTAGCTTTAGTTATTTGGTAAGTGTGTAAAACGACTATAAAACCACGCATCATCATTCATCAACCTCATAAAAGTGGTAGGGACATTGGTCAAGACAAATGGCATAAAGCCCAAATTTTGTCTTAAAAGTCATTTTCCGTTCATCCCCCTCCCTCACCCTTATTTGATGGTATTCACTTCTCAAATCAATTTTAGAAAATATTTAGGAACCATGTAATTCATCAAGAAATTCATCTAAATGGGGAATAAGGTGTATATATCTAATAGTAATATTATTTATTGGCCTACAATCTATACACATCCTCCAAGTGCCATATTTTTTTGGCACCAAAATCATAGGCATGGCACATGGACTCTTTCTCTCTCTTACTCATCCTTTCTCAAGAAATTTACCAACTTGTTTTAGGACCTCCTTGGCTTTGTTAGGATTCATGCAACCCTATTTGGTAAGGTTGCTCCAAGAGTCAAGTCAATGTGATGTCCTATACCTCTCAAGGGTGGCAACCTATGAGGTACATCTTTGGGAACACATCTTGGAACTTCTCAAGCAAGTCTCTCATACCTGTGGGCAAAGAAACCATAGAAAAAGAATAATGTAAAAGTATATTAGTTGGTGTTCTGTTCACCAGGTCTGGATCCCCCCTCTTTTCATTAATACATATATATATACAAGGTGGCCACATCATCTGACACGGGTACAGGAATCTGTCAGAGGCAAAACAACTTTTCCAAACAATATCCTGACATGTCAGACCGCGGGGGCCTCTATCCTAGACAGGTACAGTACGGCACGTGGTCGTACTTGTGTACGAAGACTCGGTCGATCAAGCCGGCTAGTACACTCCATGTGGTTGGGCTCTCGATCGATTTGCCAACCGGTACATAGCCCCTCAAGCTTTGTCCATAGAACGTAAGCTTAATTTCTCTTCCAAGTACCTGGCTATGAGAGATCATTACCTGGGAGTGGGTTCAACTAGCCAGGGGTGAACCCTACTGGCCAAGAGGGCTCTGAGGGTCGACCAGTATACAGCCCCTCAAATCTTGATTGATGAATTGGTCGCGCCGGTCCCAGTCTTTGGTTAATTTTGTCCCAGTTACGTCTCATTGCTGGGGCGGTTGATTAACTTTTATCTTTCGGCCATGGCCATTGGTCACAGATCTTGCTCCTAGCCGATGGGTTGTCCTTACGGCTAGGGTAGTTGGTTACCTTCATGGTGCTTTAGTTATTCATGGCAGTTCTATTTTTAGTTTGCGGAGTGCCTGGAAAACATGCTCAAGGTTCCAATATATACATGGATAGGCTTCTCGTGATACACGCATGGGCTGGGTTGGTATTATTCCCTTCCTTGGTGTGGGAATAAAATTGGCATGTCCAGTGGGCCGACTGGTATGCAGCCTCTCAAGTGCCGGGTGGAGTGATAGGTAGTTTAAGGATGTAACCGGGATGATGTTCGACTAGCTGAGAGGATCTCAACTATGAAGTCTTTGGTCTTTGCGTGCGTGTCCCGGATGGTCTCGACTGACTCGTCACTGACAGGTCTTTAAATATCTCGCCTAGGATCTATGCTCAGGTCTTATGTGCCTTGGACGGTCTCGGCCGACTCGTCTCTGACAAGTCTTACTTTGTGGAATCGTCGTCATACCCCGAATCGACCTCTTCGGTCGTCCGTTAATGAGTTTGTAGAATCGTCATCGTACCCTGGATTGACCTCTTCAGCCGTCCGTTAATGGGTTTGTAGAATCATCGTCCTACCTCAGATTGGCCTTTTCGGTCGTCCGTTAATGGGTTTGTAGAATCATCGTTGTATCCCGAATCGACCTCTTCGATCGTCCATTAATGGGTTTGTAGAATCATCATCGTACCCCGGATCGACTTCTTCAATCATCCGTTAATGGGTTTGTAGAATCGTCATCGTACCCCATATCGACCTCTTCGGTCGTCCGTTAATGGGTTTGTAGAATCGTCATCGTACCCTAGATCGACCTCTTTGGCCGTCCGTTAATGGGTTTGTAGAATCGTCGTCGTACCCCAGATTGACCTCTTCGGTCGTCCATTAATGGGTTTGTAGAATCATCGTCGTTCTCTGTTCGAGATGGGGAGCTGAAACCCTTTTTGATACCTGCATGAGTTGTAGATTATAGTCATGCAAATTTTAAGATATAAATATATGTACCAAGGATTGAAATTTCTTTTCATGGCTTGTTGACATGCCGATGGAGGATGTGCGGGTACTTTTGAACTGCTCCTGAATTAGTCTCTTTTCTCTCTTCCTCTTTCATTTCACCGACCAGCTGGGATATTAATAGTTATTTACTGCTCTTGTAACAGCAAATACTGTTGGCATAGGCGGGCGTTGGTCCCTAGAGTGAAACATCCGTCCATTTGACAAAGTCAAGATCGGCCTCTTGCTCCCAAAATACATGATTTTTTCTCATTTCTCTTTGCCATTTAAAATTTGAATAAAGGTGTGACATTGACGTAATAGCACTGGACTTTTCCATCTACACTGCTGCGCCTTTCACTTTATAAAAATTTTCGAAAACAAAGCAAATAAGGGTCACTATCCATGCTGCCTTTCACTTCACAACCTCAATTAATCTGTGCCTTTCACTTTCTTCTTCTCTACTTTGCGTGTTCACCGAAGTGTCACTTGTTTCCACTTATACAGTAAAGGTTTCTAAGGAATACATGCCTCTTTTGAACATCTGGTGATAATGTACCTTTTTTTGTTTAGGACCGAAGGGAAAAAATAGAATCTGATTTAGTAATGCAAGAACGGGTTACCGACTATTCCTCGCTCCAACGAAGATCTGCCCGCAGCGGTGCACCAAATCTATGCGATGCGAGACCCGACCATCATTCTGCGAGCGACGGAGACTGATCAACGTGTGAGGGCGTGGCGGAGCTCTACCAACTCCGGTTGTCACTACCCCTAAGCGTGGTGGTCGTCCTCACTCTTCTTCATTCTCCTCCAACTCAAGACTTTGCACCAAGGCTCTTGATCTTGCGGGCGTCGGGAAAAGTTTCACCGAGCCCCACAGTGGGTGCCAATGTTCCGTTCGCCAGGTCCGGATCCCCCCTCTTTTCATTAATACACATATATATACAAGGTGGTCACATCATCTGACACGGGTACTGACGAGTCATAAATCATACACCTTAGGTGGACCTAAGAAGAGTGTTAATAAGCAATTCTTGTACGGAAAAGATGAGTGTTAGCTAAGATTCAGATTAGGAACCTAAAAACAGAGAAAACACAATTCTGTGTTAAATCAAAAGGTATTAGCTAACTATTCTTTCATTGCAGGTCCAACCAAGACTCTCAACCATCCAAGAAGGACCAAACCAAGAGGTGGTCTTCTGATCAGGCCAACTCCGTCTCGGCCAAGCCAAGTCGCTCAGCCTAGTGGCCCAACAAGCGAAGCAGCCCAATAAGGAGCAGAGCCTAGTGGCACATTCCACGTCAGCCATCCACTCAAAGGCCACCTCGGCCTCAACTCAACAACCACGCTACCTTGGAAGTAACTTGTAGCGCAAGCCATAACAAGGTTAGAATAGGGATTTCGCTTTGTAATTCTGTTGGGGACGTTAGCTTTCGCGCCTTGTATATATAGGCGAAACTATGAACAAATCGGGGTCTTTGAATTCATTCCCTTCACATTTTCATTGAGCTCATCATCTCGCTCTCACTTTCTCCGTTTATGGTGGTGCACAATGTTGTATTGGTGTTTCTCTTGATCAAGGAAGTACAGGTATGAGACTAAGAAGCCGAAGTCTGTCAGAGGGGACTGCTTGGATTTCCAACACACTCTAGTGGATCTGATCCTCAGCGCTTGGGCTACTGGAGGTGAACCACCATCATCAACCATGGCGATCGTCGTGGAAGATGGATCCATCTGAATTCGGACCACTATGTTTGTATTCTATTTTTTGTTAATCAATTTCGTTCTGCATTTCTTGCCTCTGTTCTTCTCCTCTTCTTTAATTCATGATTTGATCCGCAATTGCAATTGAACATGAACAAAGTTAAACTAAGCTGATTGGAACTGGTTTAGCTAATTCAGTAGGTAATCATTTAACGATCGTTAATAGAGAACCTAAAATCAACTCTGAACTTAATCTCTACCAACTGATGAGGTAGCAATTGCATAATTTCTCAGTATGGAAATGGACGAACCTGTGGTGATTGCCATAAGAATTCCCAAGGCTGACCTGGATTGAGAACTGGAGTGAGGAATCTAGACTGGACTTCAATTGATGGAATTGAACACGAACACAGTTACATTATAAAAATAACAGTAGTAATATCGCATCAGTAGCATCCTTGCATCTGCACTTATTTCTGCATTCATTTACTCTTTCTCATTTCTGCACCTAAAACCCCTTGTCTACTGCTTTCCGAGTCCGAGACAGAGATAGTACATCTCTGTAGCGTCAGTTCTGCACTTAGCCAAAACTAAGTCGGATAGGTCTCTACCGAGACCATATCGGCTCAGTTTTTGCCGAGAGCAACTCGGCTAGTGCCGAGATGAGTCAATACTCTACACCTCAAATTCTACGTCATTTCACTTCACACCAATCACAATAGAACACATTGTGTCCTTGAGAAAAATCGACTTAGGGTTGGCTATACTATAATTAACTTTAGTTATTTGATGCCTATTAAGACGACTGAAAATGAGCCTTATCAGGTACAGGAATCTGTTGGAGGCAAAACAACTTTTCCAAATAGTATCCTGACATGTCAGACCGCGGGGCGCCTCTATCCTAGATAGGTACAGTACGGCACGTGGTCGTACCCGTGTACGGAGACCCAACCGATTGAGCCGGCCGGTACGCTTCACGTGGTTGGGCTCCTGGTTGGTTTGCCGACCGATACAATTGATAAAGAAAATAAGGGTTCCCTCTTGACCAGGAGGACCCTCCTAACCTTCCTAGAGCTTACTAATAGGGACTCCTTTATTTTTTCCTCTTTTTTGCTTTTTCCACTAAAGGTTGGCTCTTTTGATTTCTCATTTTTCTCATTTTTTACACTTTTTATCTCCTCCTTTTTCTTTCCCTCTCCTTTTTCTCTTTTCGACTTCACTCTCCCCATCTTTCTTTTTTAATTTGCTCTTGATTTTTCCCACTCTCTCTTTTAACTTTCATTTTCTTTTGATCCTCATTCACCTCTCTTAGAGACAAAGGTTTAAGCACAACCTTTTGCCCCAAATGTATAAATGTGAAAATATTCGTGAATCCATCATGAATCACCTTCTTATCAAATTGTCATGCCCTCCCTAGCAAAAGATGTGTGGCCTTCATAGGAATCGCATCTCAAGTTACCTTATCCTTATAGCCAACTATAGTAAAAGCCACCTCTACTTGCTTATCTATAAGCAACTCTCCTTTTTCACTTAGTCATTGAAGCTTATAAGGCCTCGGGTGAGAAAAGGTAGGTAAGGTTAACTTCTTCACAAGCCTCTCAATAGCCACATTCACACAACTCCCACCATCTATAATCATGAAACATAAGTTACCCAAAACAACAGCTAGAATGGAAAATGTTTTCTCTTTGTGTCTCGGCCTCATCTCCTTCATGGCTATTCATTAATCTCCTAACCACTACTAACTCTCCTTCATAGTGACAATCATTACTCAAGCTCTGAGCGTTACTAGAGGAAGAGTGCTCTCCATGGGAACTCTCACTTTCCACCTTCTTATTATCCCTCACAACCATGGCTCTCCTATTAGGACATTGTGAGGCTGTGTGGCCTTTTCCTAAGCTCTTGAAACACTTAATAGGACTTGTCCTAGGAGCATTAGGTGTAGGGATGGTGGTCACCTCCTTTCAGCCTTGAGAAGGCTCACTCCACTTCTTAGGGATTTTCTCCCTTCTCACTTTCTCCTTCTCCTTCTCCTTCCCCTTCCATCCCCCAGACCCCCTATAGGCCTTCCTAGATGCAATTCTCCTCTTAATTTGCATCTCTACTTTAATGGATTGATGGACCAACTCACCTAAAGTGCTGAAGTGTTGTAACTCCACAACATCGTGGATTTCCCTATTCAAACCATGGAGAAATCGAGCCATTGTGGCCTCCTCCCTCTCCCTAATTAGGCCCTCATCAAGTCCATTTCCATTTCTTTGCGGTACTCTTCCACATTCCTAGACCCTTGGTATAGCCTTTGAAGTTTTTTATGTAAATCCCTAGTGTAAGAAGGTAGGACAAATCTATCTCTCATCATTCTCTTCAATGCCCCTTCTTATGTCCTCCAACATTTAAGGCATAGTTTCCAAATTCAAGGGTGACAAGCTTCCCAACCATTTGCCCATGGAGGTTAAAGCATCTCAAAATTTTCTCAACCTTAAGCTCCTAATCAACATACACCTCGGGTTTGCAATTTCCCAAGAATAGAGGGATTTTGCACTTGCTCATGTCTAGTTCCTCCCCCATTTGCTCTTCTCCTCTCTTACCATGCCTTTCTCTCTTTTCCTCCCTTCTATTTCTCTCCACCCTCACTTTCCCCTCACGTCTCTCTCCTAAGGAGGACTATGAACTCTTACTCACCTAACTATAATTTCCCTTTTCAAAAGCTTCCTTCACTTTTTTCTATAGAAGCCACCTTAGGCCTCTCCTATATACCCTTACTTAGAGCTTCTACTTTGGAATTAATACTTTGTGTATCTTTTTGAACTGTATCCATCCCCTTTCCTACTTGATCTATCCCTTTTCTTACTAGATCTAACTTCTCCCTAAACTCCTTTATTACCTCCATAATGTACTTGGACTTTAGGAAAGGTTTCCCTACTCTTGGCTTGTCTTTCATATTTTTTCCCCAAGATTTCACACCCCAAAACCTCCTAATCCTCCTTAAGAAACTGCAATACTAAATGCTAACCCCTAAGAAAAGGCTCACCCACTCTCTACGTGTTTCTACTATTCACTTGTGTATCACTCTTTAGTAGCTTTTTTTCTCTAGGGTGCTCTCTAGTCATTTACCACTCAACTCTCACTCTAATCTTGAACAAGAAACCAAATTCTTTAATCAAACAAGCCAGTTGCAAGTGAAAGCCAAGAAAATCTCAACAAGCTCTTAAGAATTCAAGGAAAGAAAACTCAAGGATAAAACTATAGAAGCCAAAGAAATTGACAAGTAAGAAAAGCTAAAGGAAAGCTAAACTTAAATGGAATTTCATAGACATATAAGAAGGCTCAAAGATTACTAAACAAATATTAAAATGCAGGGGAATTAATTACAAACATGAACATTTATGGCGTTTAACAATGCACTATAATTAATGCACAAAAACTAGTACACTAGTTTCCTGGCACTTAGGTGTAACTTGTGTTACTTTTGGACCTTCAAATAACTCTTTCTTTTGTTCTTTTTCTTTTGTTTTTATATGGCTATTCTATGTTTTACTGCACTCTTCAACCACTTGAAACCCATTTTTCTTTTTCTCTTGAACTCTTTCTACACAGTCTTTTGTTCCATAATTTCTTTTGTCAACTTCAACACAAATTCATACAGAATTTCATGCACAATTTCTCAACACAAATCATCAAACACATGGTGCATTTCTCACAAGTATAGAACAACATGTTATCAATTAGCAAATGACACAAATCAATTGAATCTCAAATCCTAATAAGGCGAAAAGCATAAGCAAGCATACAACACACAAATTCAATTACAATGCATCATATGACTTATAGAATAAAAAATCCCCAAATTTTTTGTGTAAAAACCCTAAAAATTGAAAACATAAACTAGACAAGGAATAAAAGAAATTTGAACCAAAGACATGAAGAGAAATGTTAGGTAAAGAAAACCAAACCAAAAAAAGAAAAACAAGGTTTGGACCTAGAAATGGTGAATTTACTTACCTTTTAGTGGTTCACCCAAAACCACTTGGAATTCATTGAAATGCTTCAATTCTTACTTGAATCGAGCCACTAGGTGAAGATTGAAAGCTCTTATTACCACTTGATGCACCCTTGGATCCACAATCAAGACCTAACTTCAAGTAAAATATAGATTAGCCATGGAAATTGGGACCGAAAAGGAATAAGAAGAAAACATGAAAATGGAGTAGGAAGAAGATGAAGCTCGCCACTAATTCCTAGAGAATTAGATAAGAGAAGTGAGATTCTCCATGAAGAAATGCATAAAAAACTTCAAAAGGCAGAATAAATAGCAGGGCGAAATGCTTGTGTTAGAGCAACTAAAGTCCATTACTAACGAGGTGGACAATTTTCTAGAGAAGTAAGAAGTACAACCACTTTCCCAACTTACAAAGTGCAGACTTCAAACTTCAAACTACAACTAAAACTATTACTACTCTAGAGAAAACTGAGGAGGAGCAAGTTGAAACAAATAAAAAGGAAGAAGACAAGAAGGAAGAAGTTAAAGAAATGAAGGAAGAAGTTGTTGTGGATGACCATAATATTGTTGCTAGTTAATAGACCATAAGAAAATTAATCCTAAAATCAAATTACAACAAACTCACCAACATACGCTCCTGCGCCTCACGCTCCTCATCCTTCAACCTCCGCATTTCATATTGTTTTACCTGCCTTGACTCTCATGCAACTTCATCAGCCTTCGAAAAGATAGACCAAAATATAACTAACTGTTTAAACTTTAATCAACATAGAGAAACCCCCAAAAAAAGTGAAACATTAAGCACAAAAAATTCAATAAATACATAACAATGCCCTGGAGGGGTGGGAAGGATTGTTGTCTTGAATTACACACTTAACACCCATATCTGAATATAAATTTTGTCCAGTATTCTTCAAAGTCCTTATATCCAATACTCAACAATTTAAGTATTAGTTTGATAATTACATACAAACTAGGGGAATTAGCCGTGCACACTACACAGGAAAACAATAATGAAGATCAAAACAAAATGACCATGTTTTTTAACAAAATTACAAGAATCAAGCAGGAAACTTTCTCAGGAGTGAAACTTATAGTGCAACTGGATAGTTTTAATAATAATAATAATAATAGAACAGTCTTTGGTAAATTGGCATAGAAAGAAGGCTACAGGTCATGGTAAAGAATCAAGCTAAAAATATACTCAAGTAAAACAAAATTGTACTAGTATTTAAAACAGGATTAAGAAACGATACCTGATGTTGTGCTTCCCTCGCTTGCCTTTTGATTTCCTTTTCTTTGATGTTGTAGCCTCATAATACTCTCCACCAGTAGCTTCAAATCACTCTGATCGGTAGATTCTGTTTACATGCGTACAGTTGATCACTTCAAAAAGGCAACTCAACTTCAAAAATGCTATAATTTATCTAATTATTAAAATTCTCATATGTATATGTATAAAAGCTCAAAAAGTCCCACATGAATAAGTTTCAGACACATGCCCGTGTCTGACAAGACATTGCTACTAATTGGAAGTGTGGTTCCTTGCCCTGCAATTTGTGAAAATTAATTGCAAGAGATGAAACTCAAATAATAGAGATTAAAACACTTAAAGAACTTATACTAGAAGAAGAAAATAAGAAGAAAAACAAATAAATTTTTTCATAAAGTTAAAATTAACTTATGCATAAGTTAATTTGTAAATCCTCTTTGGCAAAGTAACTTCTCTAAAAGCTAGTTTCTATCTAAATTTAGCTTTTATAAATAAGTTGATTTTATTTTTTCTTCTTATTTTCATTTTACCATAAAGTTTTTCTTATGGATAAATTTATTCAAACAATAACTAAGTTTATACAACATCTGAAATTGCAATGAATCAAACACATTGTCATCAAGTTTTGTCCAAAATGCTTTTAGTTGAATTGAAATGGTAACAAAGTTGACTAAGTCAACCCCCTCAAATAATTAAACAAAACAAATAAAAAAGAGAAGGAGGATTAGCCAATAGGGTTTAGTGATAATTATCTTCCGTTAGTACCTAAAGGAGTGGAGGTTGCACAAATAATAGAGAAAGAGAGAGAGGTATCTTTGACGAGTGTAGCATAAGCTAGAGTGAATTTTGAGACATTAACAAAGTCATTTTCCTCTTGTTACTGTCCAATCCTTCCTCACCCTGGTTGTTATCACCTTTTCTATCGCCGTTGCCACCGTCGCTACCACCAAAGTCATTACCGTTTCCATTACCGTCGGCATCACCGTCATTATTATCAAAATCGGGTTGAGTTAGGTCAAGCAAAGTGGCCTTGGAGTCGGAAGAGACAATGGCGCAAAAGCATTGAACCTGAAACACCCATCCAGCCACACCGTCTACCATTGACCTTCTCCCTTATTTTGATTTCGTTTCACCTTTGATTTTGATTTTTCTTTTTCAGAAGTTTCTTCTTGCGCTTTGCCTTTTCTTCTGTCCCCTTTGCCCCCATTTTAATCCACGGCCCAGGCCCAACGTTTGGAGCAACATGACTTGAATATAGAGAATGTTACTATTCAATAAAGAACTCTGTCCAACAATGACAATGCAAGAATAGAAAACGAAAATGAAGTTGAAAGACTAGTAAAAAGGAAACAGTAAATTTTTTTTAAAACATTATGCGATTTCTAATCTAGAAAATAAAAATAAATCATAAAAAATTATATTAAATTTGTGATAGTTAAAGCATGTATCAAAATTTATAATATTTTGTGGTGGTTTACTCTTAATCTTCACAAATAAATCACCACTAAAAATTATATTTTTTATAGTGTTTTTATAGAAGAGCAAGAAAGAGAACTCCTATAAAGGACATCAAAGCAACAATAGGGAGAACCCTAAGGACCAACGGTTTGTTGGAGTTCTACATTCCAAGTAAAGGGAGGGGGTGAAAATGTCTTGCTCAAGGGTATAGGTATAAATGTAGATAGAGGAGTTGTATGCCTTAGTTTTTCGAATGGGAGATTAAACTCTATGGATTAATTTTATGAATTGTGTATATTGTTGATAAAACTACATGTGTTTGGGTGTCTTTGAAGGAAATATTAAATTTCTTGGATTAGGATGTGAAATTATGTGTGATTGATATATTGATTAAGCTATTATGGTTATTTTGGTTGAAATTGTGAAGAACATAGAAAAACTCATAGGTTCTCTTGATAATTCGAGTTCTGGGGTGAAAATCTAGAAAATCACGACCTATAGATTGATGAGTATGCTTGTCCTCAAGATAGGCATGTTGGTGTCTAAGTTTTTGTGTTAAGCATCCCCATGCAAGACCTTTACTTGTTGTAGATGTTTGTGCTTCCAAGAGCATGCCTGTGCCAACCTAAATGTACTTGTGTGTGTGCTTATGATCCTATTGCATTTTGAATTTATATTTACTGTGTTGTACTCTACTATGTTGTTATAAGTTGTTGCTAAGTTATGATATTAGTACATGTTGTTGAGTCTATTATGAATGCATTGCATTATATTAAGAAAATATGAACATGAAATTAAGAATTGAGTAAACAAGGGTTAGTGTCATTGTGACCGATGACTTAGCCTATGAGATGACAAGAATGAACTTAGGTGATATTGACTGAGTGAGTGACTTAGCCTATAAGAGGCAATGATAGTACTTACTAATTGTGAAGGATGGTAAAGGTGTTTAGCTTGTGAGAGATAAGCATGACTTTCATCGATCCAATTTAAAAAAAGTAATAAAAGAGCTATATGTCATGTATCATCTAATAAGATTGAGGTGGAAGGAAATAGATGTAGATTCAAGTGATAAATAAGGTCACTAGACCTCTTGGGAGCTACTTGGTACGAAAATCCCACTAGTTGTGATAGATTTCACGAGCTGAAACACATAATGTAAGTGGAGTAGTACATGACTAAATTAGAAAGGATTAAACAATGTTGCCTCTAGACTAGTTCCTATATTAGAATTGGTTTCACATTGCATATGAAATAGTAATTATAGTACATTAGTATCATTTCATGTGCATTTGTGGGATGCTATCTAGTTGTTGGTAATGTATTAAATGATTATAATTGTTACTTGACTTTATACTTATACCATGAGCTTGTAGTGAGATAATTTCTTACTCTGTGTTTTTGTATTGTATGTGTTAAGTTAATATCTATTGTAAGTGACTTAAAGCAAAAACATGAAAATTGAATCGAGACTTATTTTTTTTGGATTTTTATATTCTAATATGATGTGACATCAAAATGAATTTATAATAATTTAAAGTATAATGTTAGTGGACTTATTATTTTGCTTCTTTTAATTTATTTTTGGAGTATTATTATAACATTTTAAATTATGATATTTGATTGAATAAATAAAATCTTTTGATGTGAATCTTTTATTATGATGAAGATTTAAAGTTTTAAAATTACTTATAATTTTATTAGTTTATTTATTAGTAAATAGATTATTGGGCAGATGATGTCACAACTTTAACTTAATAGAACAAAAATAAAAGAAAATATTTTTTTATAAAAGCAAAGCAACAATAAAATAAAAAAAAAAAACTTGACATTATTTTATATATACTTTTTATGTAAAAAACATTTAAACTGAAAATTTAATATTTACATAATACTTTCGTGAAAATGTTAAAATATCTTTATTAAAAAATAATTTAATTTTTATGTGATGTAAATATAAAAAATTTATACAATAAATTAACAAAAAACTGTGATAAATATAATTTTTAAAGCAATTATTATAAACTTACTATCGACTACCCTGTAATCTTTTCGTTCTGATGTGAAACGCTGCCGTTTGCAACGTTTTTTTCGTCGGGCGCCAAAACAAATAGCCGAAATCAAAGAGGCCCCTTTCGCCTCCAAACACAATCTCTCTCTCTCTCTAGCACAAACAAAACCTCTCACGTCACAAACATTCAACTTTTCCAATCCTTCGATTCTTAACCTTTTCTTTTTCCCTTTTCCTTCGAACTCCAATTCCCTCAGAAAATCCGTTGCCACTGTTTCCCTTTAAATATTTAACACCCTTTGGCGAGCGACGAAGCAAAAGGGGGTGTTAGGGTTTTCATTCTCTGCGACGCTTTCCGCATTGCGGTACCCTGCACCTTCCTTCTCGAATCGTGCGCCACTCTTTCCCCTTCCGTTTTCCGCTCTCTCTCTGCTGCGAAATTAGGGTTCATAGCTTTGTGGCTCATTCTTCTTTCGATTTGGAACCGAGTGAATCGTAGAAGATGTACGCTGATCGCGTGGAGAGTGGACCGCGGAGGTCCGTGAAGGAGCGCCTCAATGGGAACGGTATCAGTGGCTCGACTCGGCAGCAACGCCCAATCACCGGCAAGAGGTTCGCAATTCTTGCTCCTTCATGTTTTTATGATGATTTTTAATGTTTTAGACTAGGTTCTAAATTGCAGTTTCGTTACGCTTTCTAGTATTGCGGACAAATGCGGCCGATGCGGCTACAATTGTAGTCGCGGATACTCCAAAAACCGGTCGAAATCGTGCTCGTAGACCGCTTTTTAAAACCTTTGTTTTAGGTGTGGCTGTAATGGATTTAGCTGTTTGGTGATGTAAAGTTCGATTTTATGTGGATTTTTTTTTTCTTTTCGTCATGGTGGTGGGTGTAGAGGTTATGTAACGATTGTTAATTGAAGGAGGTGTTTGTTTCATATGAGGAATGATGCCATTCTTGAAAGAAATATATGACATCCCTAAAATACTATGATCATAAATGTTATTTTATAGACCAACTATGATCAGTTTTGATTCTTGCTTTTGCTCTTAGTGTTATTTTATGGGCATGTGTACCAGTTCTTCTATTTGCTAATCATTTAACTTTGCCAAAAGTTGAAGTGCATAAGTTGATATTAGCTTATAGGAGAAGTTGATATTAGCTTACCACATTCCGGTCTCAAAACTGTGACACTCTGCAATGCCCATTGAAACTATGACAACCATCGCTGCTATGATAGCTATTTTTGTGGAAGCAGCACTACAATGAAGTTTACAATAACGGATGGGAGGATTTTTGAAATGCTGTAGTGCTATAGTGCTACTATAGCTTCTATTTAACAACACTGCTCCTCTGCTGCCACATACTATGCAGTTACAAGAATTTTTCTGAGCGTGTTCCCTTCCATCTCACCTCTCACTCATGAGTCATAAATCCACTGCCATTCCCTTTATTTTTCCTCTCATAGACTTTAGTAATATGTATGAGGGTATCTATCACTAATCCCTTGAAAATTATAGATTTCTGGTTAGGTGATGCACTGATGCTGCAGTGCAGATGATGAGATGACCTAGTTGCAAAATATTGGGTGAATTAGTTTATTTTTCCTTTTCTGCTCTGATCTATTTATTAGATTTCAAACATGTGTGGAGGATATTTCAAATTTATTCTGTTGCTTTTTCACTTAAACATATTCACAGGCTTTGCTAGAAAACAGTTTCAACCATGGTGAACTTGTGTGTCATAAATTGGGCATGAACAGGGTTAGGTCATTTGTTGTTTACTTTTTTGGGTGATTACATTCTTTTGTATATGCACAGAATAAAACTATTTGTTGTTTACCTGATCATTCTGCAAATATCAGTTATATGAGTTAGTTCATTTAGCAAGTTTTACTCTGTATTCAGGGTGCTTTTGTTGGATGTCTCCTGTTGCATAGAGATAAAACTTATGTTGGATAAACCAAAGATAATTTTGTATCATTGTATATTATCATGGTGATTACAATTGGTAGAAAACATTGTAGTCAGAATGTACATATGGGAAGTTGAACTAAGTTTCATTCATCTGTTAAGAAACTGTCTTTTCAGTCTACTTGATTGGGAACTCAAGCTTCAGTTGCTATGCACCTCAGCTGTTTAAATGCCTATTGAGACAATAACATTATGGTACATTTAGTCATTTTATTTTCCTTAAATTGCAGGTCGAGGCAAGATGACAAATGGGAACATGATCTCTTTGATGATAATGAACCCCAGATTACTAGTATGGATTATGTTATTCTCATATGCAGCTATAAGTTCCCACTGTTGTTGGATGACAATAATTCTTTTTATGGGTTTTGACTGTTTGTTAATGGCTTGTGATTGTGAAGATCGCAAAGTTAGTGCTCAAGATCTTCGCCACAAGCTCCAAAGAAAAGGTCTTCAACCTGCAGCTCAGAGTGGAAAAAGTTCTGTTCCAAAGATGCGCGATCTCCGAGAAAGGCTATCTGGGACAATGACAGCTCAACCTACAAATGCTGATCCACCAAAGTCAAAAGTTGTTAAATCAAGCAGTAAAAATGTCAGTGCTGGGGCCCCTGCAGTGCAGATCAAAAGGCCAGCTGACCCAGCTTCTAAAAAGTTGTCACGGAAGGTATACTTGTGAATATTTTTTTAATTGTCAATTAGAACTTTTGTTTTCGGTCTTAGTGCATGTAATGTCCTGTGGTCACCTATTCTTGTAAACGTTTATATATGCTAATGCTATTGCATTTCCTATTAAACAGGGATGAGTATTGTGATATGCTTGGACATTTATGTTAAAAGAACTGCCCTGAAAATTTTCACTTTCTTCCTGTTTAGTTCTTTGAGTAGGTTTATTGCATTGATGGCCACTAGTGTAATGCAACAAGACTGAGTGGGTGTAGAGTATAAATATTTTTAGTAAAATTACTAGTGTACCAATCAAATGCAGGTAAACAAGGACCACAATTTTTATAATATTATATTATATACTTCTATACTTATATAATATAAAAGAATGTATATATTATTTTATTTTTATATATGAACCAATATTATAAGCATTTTATTTAGCTAATATTAAGTTCATCCAGATTTGATTGAGTATAGCCCAATTGGTCCAATTCCTTAAATGCCATGATTTCAAAACTAGGAGACATCAATGAATTGATTACTATGGGATCTTTGTCAAAAAAGGTTTTGCATATAATGAGGACTAGTATAGTATGTGCTGGGCATATGGTTCTCTGGTGAGCTGTAATATTGCTAAAGACAACATCTGCTATAGTAATGGCAGTGTTTGGATTTTTCTAGTGGAGTAATGTGAAAGGAAATCAAGCATTGAATTAATATTCAATCCGCACATTCTTGTTGGTTAAGATATATACAATAGATCTTGTTCTTGTACTGCATTGTTGGATATGAATAATTTTCTTCAAATTTTGATGGGTTTTTGATAGTTAGGGAGGGTATATATAAAAAAGGGAAATAAGGCAGGGACAGGAAATTGATGGAAATGTACTGAACACTATAAATAAATAAGGAAGTTAGTAGTTAGTTGGACAGTTACAAAGTTAGTTAAGAAATTGTAGGAGAGAGGAGCTGCTCTCGAATTACCTTGCTGTATTCGTCTTGGGTACTTACTTTGACAGTTTGACCCATACACTGAATAAACTTACAGGGGGACATTGCCCTTGTTTTCTTGTTCAAAATTCTTCTTGTTCTTTAATCTGAACCCAGTTGAGTCTATCAAATTTACATAAAGATAATAGTAGTTTCAGATGTTAAACTGGTAGTTTACCTGTTAGTGGCCATTTTGTGTTTAATCTATGTTATTTAGTTCATTTGTAAATTCATATTTTCTGCTTAAGTGAATGTAATTTTACTAATTTTTGTTCATACTTGGCAAAATCAAATCAGTTTTTTTTTCCCCAAATTTCTTTATGTAATTATTATTTTGTTTACTAAATAAGGGAAAATTATAAGGTATAAATTCTGATTCTTGTTTTACAGGCTGATACTTCAGTTGATGAATTTTTGCGGTCCTTGGATCTCGAAAAGTATCTCATAACCTTTCAGGCTGAAGAAGTATGTCATACATCTTAACACTTTCCCCCCATTATAGAAAGTTCATTGCTTTTACTGGTTTTAATTTGATTATCAAGGGCTAATATTTGTATGTAAATACTGTTTTTCAGGTTGATATGACAGCTCTCAATCATATGACTGATGAAGATCTCAAGGCCATGGGCATACCAATGGTATGCATTGAGCTAGTCTTGAACTTGTGTACTTTTCTTGTTGATCTGTTTCCCATGGCAATATTTTGCAGTTCCATTGATAATGTGACTCATGTTAAATATGGAAATGCCTGTAACTTGAAATGTGCCTTAAACTCTGCATCTTCGAAGGACCTTTAATATATGTTAAATTGACCCTATTTTTGTGTCAATGTGCAATATTTGCTGCACTTTGGTAGTTTGGTTCATTTGAGTGCAGGGTAACTGATAGAACACTAACAGTCACATTTTTAAGGGTTACCCTTCAGATAAGTAGCTGCTTTGGGATAAGACTAGGCTTTTGGCTTCTGTATGATGTCAAGCACATAGCTGTTTTAGAAAGGTGCGCCCCTAGCATGTTGAGGGATTTGAGTCATGATAAAGTTTTGTACAGAAATTCTGCAGAAGTCAACAACCCTTTGAAAGACTATTTGTTCCAAAAGGAAAACTACATAATTAAATGGCTCATGAAAGCTAACAAGTCTTTGTGTATTCAAATTAATTCAGTAGGTTCTGGAAAAGTGTCATGGGTAAAAAGAGCAACCGGAATTTAAGAGGTTTTGGGGTCAAAGAAGGATGTTTTCTCTAGACTTGGCTGTGGACATTTTATTGATAGATATGCTGGTTAAGTTTGTCTATCTGAAGATTATTAGTTAGAATTTGAGTAGGTTGGGGAATTGTAGGAAGAGGAAGAGAGTTAAAGAGATGCTCTTCTTGTCAGAGATTTTTTGGGACTCCAGATTTAAAGATTGTGTCTTCTTGCCTTCTTTAGATGCCTCTGAGGGTATTGTTGTTTGGGATACCATGTGCTTCTAAAATCAATTTTTTTTTTGGTAGTTTTTCAGTTTCTTTGGATGCCAAAGGATGAGGGCATTGGTAGTTTACTACTTTACTTCAGTTTATGTGCCTAATCCTCCAAACTTGTGCCCTTTCTAATATAATAAAGATATAATATATTCACAAAAATGTAAGGATGAGGGAATTGATGGCTATAATAAAAATATAATATATGCACAAATTTACCTTGAAATAAGCTGAAGAATATAAAAAAGAAACTAACAAGTCAAGAACAATAAACTAAAAATATTTTAACTCAAATTTAGAAGACATTGTCATAAATCGTCAAATTCAAGACAGTAACAACAAATTGATAGAAAACAAGACAAACAAAAAGGTAGGGCAGAATAAAAATAGAAGAGATCAAGAGTAAGATAAAATGAAAATAGGAGATAATTGGAGGACAAAAAATAAAACAAACAAACAAAACAGAATTAGAAAGTCAGAAAGCTGAATAAAAAATAGAAGAGAACAAGGAGAGTTTGCTAAAAAAGAGAACGAAAAAAACAAGGAGAGGTTGCTGGAAAAGATATCAAAGAACAGAAAGAATAAAAAAAAAAGAAAGAAAATTATTTTTCACCAGAGAAGGAAGTTGCCACTTGTTGGAGATGGGTTGGAGGTCAGTGGCTGAAGAGGTTGACTGCTGGAGGGAAAAAGATTAGTGGCTGCTAGAGTTAGACGCAGAAGAAAGAGAGTAGTCTTTAAATTTAGGGGTCATGGACTCATGGGTAATGACTGAGTAATGGTGGCCATCTCTCTCTCTCTCTCTTGTTTTGGGGCCTTTAAACCTGCCAATTCCACCTTCACACTGCCCTGCCAGGTCATGTTTCTTTTAGATATCTAACTTCCCTGGGTTTGGGTGATGGTTCCCATATTAAATTTTGGGTGGGTAATGTTTTCTCTGATGCTTTTCCTAGACACTTCCATCTTTTGCCACTCTTTATTGGAAGTCAGTTGCCTCTTACGTTTATTTAGGATTGAACAGTTCATGTAGCTTTTTTTTAGTGTTCTACTAATGGTCCTTTTGGTGGGGGTGTATCTTTGCTAGACTTCCTAAGAGATTGGCGTGTTGTATTGCATGTTACTTGTTCTTATTTTTTTTTTTGCCCTTTTCTTTTTTATATACTTCTAGAGGATTTCTCTTCCTCTTGCATTTGTATTTGTCTTGTAGTTTAATATATTGTTTGTAATCAAAGATGTTGACCGTGATTTCTTTTTCCTCCTGTCCTAATACTTTGAAGTTAGTTATTATATCCTGTCTCCCTAACTTTTAGTGATGTCACGTTATGTTTTTTCCTCTAAAAGGCTGGGTATATTAAAAGAGGTTTCTATGTCACAATTTGAGTAGTACAAGACAGATAAAGTATCATAGGTTCTTTAATGCTATTTTCCAATCAAAATTAAAATTTCATCTCGGTAACCCACGCAATGAAGGTCTACCTTTAAGGTTAGTGTAGGTTACTAAGTTAAAATTCTAATTTTGTTTATTTTGATGAGAAAAATAGGACCAAAAATACCTATAATACTGCATGTAAGTTTTGTTCTTTTAAGTGTATTGCTTCTAGTTCGCTAACTTACCCTCTGATTATCATATATATTTTACATTTTAATGGTTATGATATTATTTGTACATTAGCGGCGGGGATTTGGTCCTTCGCTGGGAAGGAATTCCAGACAAGGCTTTTTTAATGTGTTTCTATGATAAGTATTTGATTAGTATCTTGGTGTTACAACTTCGTTCTGCTCTACTTTACCTCTGTCAAGTATGGTCTTACTTTTGATTTGTAATTCCCGTCTTGATTTAGTGAAACACGTTATGGTAATGCTTTGTTTTTTCCAGGGACCAAGAAAGAAGATACTTTTAGCATTGGAGTCGAAAGTCTAACATTTAGTATCGGAATTGATTGATATTCTTAGCTGGATGAACTTGTTTATGTGGACGGTGGTGGGGGAGATCAGGACCTAAAAACCAAGTATAATAGCATAGTTGTTTGATTATCTTCGTTTTTCATTTTTCCCCGTAATTTTTTAGACATTAATCAAGTTAGTTTTGGAGTTTATTTGGCTAAACCCGTCAATCTCCTGGTGCTCTTAATTGTACCTAGTAATTAATGGAGAGTTTACCTTTTGAATTGAGATTCGAGCCTTCCGAGATTTGGACACGTGGATGGGAATTTATTTAGGCTGTTTCTTCCTGGCAGTTGATTTGTTGGGTTTCTGGTCTCAAAGTGCAACATTTTAAAAGACTTAAATGATAAGACTTGTTTCAATTATCAAAACATGGATTTTTGGTAAAATGGTAAGTTCAAAACTAAAATTTAGTTTAGAAGCTATATAGGAGTTCAAGTGTATAGATTAAAAGAGAAGGGTAAGAGGATATATGGGGTTTCTAGCTATTTTGATCCTAATAAATTTTAATTTTTTTAGAGCAGTGTTTATCATTTAATAGTGACAACAGAAATATTTTATGCCAGCAATCCTTTTGAGATAACATGACATGAGAATCTAGGTACATAGTATGTTATTAGTTATGGAGATTAATTTAAATTTTACAAGAATTAAAATTAATTTTTTTTTGAAAAATTAAAATCAATTTAACTATAATTAAAAATGTATTTTAGCTTGTTTTAAATTCTATTTGTTTTTTCAATATCGTCCTTGTGGTGGTGTTACTAGAAGAACATTTTCAATTATGTACCTGTACTGTTAATTGATATCGGTGTATAAAAGCGGACATGTTTATATTATTTAACAAAATTAAAGGTAGAGAACTGACTGAATGAACGATTAGAAATTTCTCCATGCCGCGCAGGAAATTACCATTCCATTTTAATGCAATCTTGGTTGAGTTGCTTTATCCAGTAGAACTGCATACTACCACGTTACATATTTTGTAACATCATAATATGAACTATTTCCAATGCCTAAAGTAAAATATTCCCAGATGTTACACAACCTGTTTTTTTTAACAATATTGGTTTTTCATTAATTTCATACTTGGAATTCAAGTCTTTTTCGTTAGTCTTATACGGTTATACCTAGGGCTAAAAGTGTGAGCTTGCAATGGCTCAACTTACTAACTTCTTAATAGATTGTAGATTCATGGGTTCATTGTGTTAAGCACATATCCACCAGTGAAGTTTGTTAAATAAAGTATGTAATATAAACCCGAGTATCGTGTTTAATTCCTATAAATAAATAAAAAAACACACATACATCCACACTCAAAGGAAATGTTGAAACATATAACGATAACAAACAGAAAAGTTTCCGTGTGCAAAGCTTAAATTTGGGCATGCAAGAAGACAAATCTTATATTCAATTCAAGACCTACGACAATAAAAAAAAAGACCAATAATTGCGATGTTAAATCTGTAAAATAAGTTGCATTCGTTCCCATGCTTTACATTTAATACTATAAAATATTTTTGCCTTTGGATATCCACTTTCTTTTATTTTTTTGATACATGGGCTATCCCTAATTGTGAGTAGTACTTAAAACTCCAAAGAAAGGATTTGTCATCGCAGCATTCAAGACAAAACCAGCTGAATTTAGCAGCCCCACGTCAACCTTTTCATGAGGAAGATACAAGAAGTCATCTGTTCTCTCAAAACCACAGAGCTCAAGAAACTCTACACCTCTATTTAGACTTCCAACTCTATCCTGTTAAAAAACATGTAAAAAAGAATATACCTGATAAGAATGAGTTTAATTTTCATACACTGTTAGTGCAAATATTGTTATACTATCAACTAATTGAAAATTATTTTAGATATGATTTTTAAAGTAATTATAGTTTAAAAAATTTCTATTTTGTCGGTACATTTTAATTAAATTCTAAAAATATATTCAGGCCCATGTAAACACCTAGAATAATTTTAGCATGAGATGTAGAATAAAACTGCCTTGCAAAGTATCCAGCGATTTTTTTTTATGTCCTCATCTTAATGAGATTGGTGCATTTCTCAAAAGATCATAGTGATTGATATGAAAATAAAATTTCCAATCACCAATTGAAAATGAGTCCAATTGAGGAGAATGAATCCTACAAAGTTCATGTTCACTGAGGGAAGGACTGGGCTGTATCCTTAAGCTTCAAGAGTCATCTAGCATACCCTGAAGCTTGACTTTTCAAAACTACAATTGTTGCTTATGATTGAACGCAATGACCTACCACTCCCCAACAAAATTATTTTGCCTAGAAAAATGTCTTACCTGGAATAATGGGTTTTTCAGTCGGATTTTCCTGTACTTTTCCTCCTTGGGATTCTTGGCAACATTTCCAACATAGACTTGTAGTGTTTGAAAGGCCCTTCTGACTCTGGCATCCTCACCCTATAGAGAGTTTTAAAATTGATATAATAAATATTTGAAGGGAAAAAATAAAGCTTTAGATAGTAATAAACATTTTCACAACACTTGGTTGATTTCTTTAATAATATTGACAGTATTTTAAATCTTGCAAAAACTCTACACCTTTTTAAAGATTTATTAGATTATTTATTTTACTTTTTAATAATATGTAACATATTAAAATTAAAATATACTCTTAGTATACAGGATCTAAGATAATTTTGTTGAGCAACCACATAACATGCGGGTCTAAATCTAGTTCTATTAATTTGGGAAGGAAAATGTAATACATTCATTTTTAGAATTCCTGCCATTATTTTGAGTAAAGTTCACAGAATGTGGTGATTGCCCCATAATTCTCATGTGTTATGATCAAATGTGCTGACTTATAATACTTACTCAGACCATCCATCAGGCCAAGAGTTAGGTTTGAGTGTAATAATGCACATAAGCCTAGATCCATATAACAAAATGAGCCCCTAATTCGCTTTTAGATCAAAGATTAGTAATGTGTTACGGGAAAGAAGATATAAGTGTTTCACCTGATGGTTACGCTTAAGATTCCTCAGACATTCTCTTAACTGCTCAACTTTTGAAGTTGTATAAACAGGCTTTGATTTCTGCAAATTGCATTAAAGTAAAACTTATCTAAATGTTATATAACTTATGCTCCCCAACAACAGGGTAAAAGAGTTACTGGAAAAAAAATTAGTTATCATAATGGGAAATTAAAGGAAGGAACTATCAATTCAGTGTATAATAATACAATGGTTTAATTAATCATTTGGTCTCTATATCTACACCAACTTTTCATTTTAGTCTTTATACCTAAAAACTCTACATTTTAGACACTATATGAGTATTTGATAGGCTTATTAATAGGCCTAATATGCAAGTATATAGAAGAAGAGAAAGAAGGAGTAAAGTGGGTGAGGTAAAAATTAGTAGTGGGCCATGAGGCGACACGGATCTTCTAGTAGGAAGACAGGTGGCAACAGAGATAATGGAAAAGGAAAAGGGGAGTGAGGGTATAATAGAAAGGACAAGTGGCACATAAGAATTGAAGGATGGAGATATGAGAATCAGCAGGAGAGAGAGAGGAGAGGAATATATTTGGAAGAATAGAAGGAGAGAGAGGGGGGAGGGGGGAGAAGAAAAGATTAGTGGTGGTAGGCTATACTAAGAGGGTACTAGTTCGACTTAGTTGGGGGGGGGGGGAGTGAAGGGAGTTTCTTGTATTGTTTTATTCCTTTTTCGCAGTTTAGGGCACGTAAGGAGCATAGTCTCCATTTCCTTTATGAGTCTATAATTATGAAATTCACAATTACTATTCCAAAGAGGAGCGAGTCCATATTTTCTTTTATTGCAATACATCCCATTATATCTATAGTCCCTTTGTTTCATTGTGATACCTAATAATTTGGTATTAGAGCTCCTTTAGGGAGCTTATGGTATCAACGTGGATGGAAGTTAAAATGGAGGCATTGGAGAGGAGGATGGAAGAAATGGGGCATGAGTTGATTGAGTCCTTTACTCAACAACTTAAATCGACACTGGAATGATCTCATCAACAAGGAGGGCGAGGGTAGTAATCAAGAAGAGGGACACAACGGGAAGTTCGTTGAGAGAAGGGAAGAAAGGATGAGGAGGCTTGAGGTCTTTTACTTCACTGGTGAGGACCTATATGGATGGATATATAGAGCGGAGAGACACTTTGACATTAACCATATTCTTGAAGAAGAGAAGGTGATGGCAACGTCCATATGTTTAAAAGGCAAGGCTCTGAGCTGGTTCCAGTGGTGGAAAGGCATAACAAAAAAATCACGCAATTAACCTTTAAGAGGGCATTGTTAGGGCAATTCCAAAGTGCTTCATCAGAGAATCCATACAAGGTCTTGATGGGCTTATGCCAAACCCACTTTGTAGAAGAGTATATAGAGACATTTGAACTTATCTCAGCTCCATTAAGACATGTAGAGGAGGAAGTGTTGAAAGGAGCGTTTATGAATGGCTTAAAGGAGGAAGTGAGAGTAGAGGTACGTTTACACAACACTTGGGATTTAGGGCTGATGATGAAGCTTGCGTAGAGAATGGAAGAGAGGAATTTTTTGTTGACAAATGGAAATGAGGGTTTGAATAGGAGAGTTAGGCCAGTTATAAACATATCCACATTAAATACTAGGTAGGCTAGGGTGAATGATACAAGAAAAAATGAAGTGGAAATACAGTGGGATGTATGGATGGGCAAGGTGGGTTGAGTAGTCAAGTTAATCACCTGAAAGGAATGGACTAGATTAATACTCGCTAAAACTCTTCATTCAAGAAACTTACAAAAGAGGAGTATGAGGATAAACAAAGAAGGAGTGTATGTTTTAGGTGTGATGAGCCCTTTGCATGTGTGTAGGAACAAACATTTACATGTTCTAATTTTGGGGGAGGGGGGGGGAGAATTCATAGAGAATGAAATGTTGGGCAATGAAGCAAGTGAAAACCCAAAGGAGAATACCATGATGTTACACATGAGTAGTGTAGTTGGCATCACTTCCAAGAAATCATTGAAACTTTGGGGGACGATTTTGGACAAAAAGGTCATTATATTAGTGGACTCGGGAGCTTCTCACAATTTTCTATCTTGTGATCTTGCGGATGTATTGGGAATAAGGCCTTAGGAAACTAGAGAATATGCAGTAGAAGTGGGGGATGAACATCGAATCGTGAACAAGGGGTATGTAGAGGTGTGAAATTAAAATTACCAACCTTGGATGTGAAGCAAGATTTTTATTTGTTTGATTTAGGGGGGGTGAATGTGGTATTAGGATATGTGTGGTTGGAGGAACTAGGTGACATTAAAGAAAATTTTAAGGAACACATGATGAAGGTGAAGGCGAAAGGGGAAGAGGTAGAGCTAAGGGGTGACTCTACTTTATGTCGAACGGTGGCATCAATCTAAGCCATCATGAAGGAATGGAAGAAAGGGGGTGACACGTATTACATAGAATTGAGGATGATGACTTTGTGTTATAAGGAAATGCCCAGTGATGATCCAAATGAAGGAGTGAGAACACTACTAAAAGAATATTTTGAATTATTTCAAGAAGTGGTACAATTACCTCCACCAAGAAGCTGTGATCATGCTATAGTCATCAAGGAGAGGTCTCAAATTCCTAATATCAGACCCTATCGCTATCCACATAACCATAAGGATGCCATTGAGAAGTTTGTGCATGACATGATGGAAGGCCTTATAAGGCCGAGTATAAGTTCCTACTCCAGCCCTTTAATTTTGGTAAAAAAGAAAGATGGTAGTTGGAGATTTTGTACTGATTATAAGGCTCTTAACAATGTTACTATCCTTAGTAAATTTCCAATCCTTGTAATTGATGAATTGTTGGATGAGTTATAAGGGGTAGTCATATTCTCTAAGCTAGATTTGAAATCTGGCTATCACCAAATAAGAATGAAGGGCGGCGATATTCATAAGATAACATTTCAAACTCATGAAGGGCATTATGAGTACCTGGTCATGCCTTTTGGGTTGACCAACGCTCCCTCAACTTTTTTGGCACTTATGAATGATATCTTTAGGCCTTATCTAAGGAAGTTTGTCTTGGTATTCTTTGATGATATCCTCATTTATAGTACCAACCAACAATATCATTTGGAGCAATTGTGAACAATACTAGAAGTGTTTAGGAGAAATTCACTAAAGGTTAAATTTTAAGAAATGCAGCTTTGGAGTGAAGAAATTGGAGTACCTGAGGCATATAATTTATGCAGAAGGGATTAGAGTTGACCTTAACAAGGTGAAGGCTATGGTAGATTGGCCACTCCTTAAAGATATGAAAGGGCTGAGGAGCTTCCTGGGATTGACTGGTACTACAGAAGATTTGTAAAAAATTATGGCATCTTGGTTAGACCTCTTACTCTATCGTTAAAAAAAATAGTTTTCAATAGGGAGAGGAGGTAATGAAAGCTTTTTAGGAACTCAAGGAACATATGACTCAACTACCTCTCCTGAGCATGCCAAATTTTCAATTGCCTTTTGAAGTTGAGACAGATGCTTTAGGAGTGGGAATAGGGGATGTGTTAATGCAAATAGACAGACCCTTAGCTTTTATAAGCCAAGCTTTATCT
Organism: Mucuna pruriens; assembly: GCA_025330945.1. NCBI lineage: Eukaryota > Viridiplantae > Streptophyta > Magnoliopsida > Fabales > Fabaceae > Mucuna > Mucuna pruriens. The sequence goes on from JAENHJ010000317.1 coordinate 798,321, forward strand.
GAAAGAGCAAGCAAAAATTAATGTATGAAAGGAAGTTTAGGGAAATCGTGTTTACTATGCAAAAGTGGAGGCAATATTTATTAGGAAACCACTTTATTATAAAGATTGACCAAAGGAGTTTTTAATATTTATTTGAGTAACATGTTTTGGATGGGGACCAACAAAAATGGGTTTCCAAATTATTAGGGTATGATTTTTTGATTTAGTATAAATGAGGAAAGGAAAATTATGTAGTAGATTCTCTTTCTAGAGTAATGGCAGTCCAATCAGTATCCTTGATTATCAATGAAGACTTGAGCATGGTCGCACAAGAAACTATTGGGGATCCTTATTTAAGGAATGTGATATAAAAGCTGATGGTAATTCTCAATCACACCCTTTTTTCTCATTTGCTTAAGGGTGTTTATGGTATAAGGACAAATTAGTCCTTTCTACTCAATCTGCAAGAATTTCCACTATACTGACAAAGTTTCAGTCATCTCCATGGGGAGGCCATTTGAGAATTATGAGGGCTTATAAAATGGTAGCTATTGTGTTTTACTAGAAAAATATGAGGAAGGACATAGAAAAACTTGTGCAAGTGTGTGAGGTGTGTCAACAAAACAAATACCAGGCCTTAAAATCAGTTGGTCTCTTGCACCCCCTTCCTATTCCTGTCTAAGTTTGGGAAGAAGTCTCAATAGATTTCCTTGGAGGGTTACCCACATCTAAAGGGAAGGACACTATAATGGTAGTGGTGGATCGACTCACTAAATCTGCTCACTTCATATCCCTACATCACCTCTACTCTGCTAAGGATGTAGCTGAAGCATTCATCTCTGAGGTGGTACGCCTGAATGGATTTCCTAGGTCCATAATTTCAGATAGAGATCCAGTCTTCATGAGAAACTTTTGGAAAGAATTATTCAACATGGCTGAAACTAAGCTGAGATTTAGTACAACTTATCATCTACAAATTGACATCGCAAGAAGGAACTACAATCCAAGAAATAGACCAACTACTTAAAGAGAGAGATGATATACTGGAAGAATTGAAGATGAAATTGTTTAGAGCTCAAAATTGCATGTAAATACAAGTTGATAAGAAAAGGAAGGATGTGGAATTGACAATGGGAGAGATGGTTTACTTGAAGGCTCAACCATATAAATTGAAATCTTTGGCTCATTGTCCAAATGAAAAACTAAGCCCAAGATTCAATGGACCTTTTGTCGTAGAGGAAATATTTGGAAAAGTGGCTTATAAGGTGAAATTACCAGTAGAGGAAATATTTGGAAAAGTGGCTTATAAGGTGAAATTACCAGATCATGCTAGGATACACCCGATCTTCCATGTGTCACAATTAAAGAAGGCTATTGCTGTAACTGTTCCTTGTCAGTAGCTTTCATAATTTTTTTACAATAGAATGGGAATTACAAATGCAACTCAGGGAAGTGCTAGAAGTAAGGAGATTGGTGAATGGAGAAAGCTAACTACTAATCAAATGGGACAACTTATCAGTTCATGAAAACACATGGGAGGATAATGTGGTAATAAATAAGGTTTTTCCTAAATTTCACCTTGAGGACAAGGTGAAACTTGTTGGAGTATATAGAAGAAGAGAAAAAAGGAGTAAAGTGGCTGGGGTGAAAATTAGTAGTGGGCCAGGAGACGACGTAGATCTTTTAGTCCACGAGGGAAAAGGAGGACAGGTGACAAAGTGTTAGCAATCACTCATAACATGAATGAAATGAATTGTATTTGATAGAAAGTGTATATTTTAGAAAAATAGTATGACTAGCTATGTTATAAAGCTGGTAACAAACTAACTAACTTCCTAACTAGCTTTTCAGTTGGTTTAACGAACTTTGAATTATTTCTAACACTTATTAATTTAAAGTTGCATTTACACAAACAATTCCAATAGATTCTCTCAAACACCTAAACCTTTCTCGCTTCAAGGCTTTAGTGAATATGTCTGCAAACTGAATTTTAGTTCTGTAGTGCTCTATTTTCAATTTCTTACTGCTGACTTGTTCTCTTAGGAAGTGGAACCTTGTTTCTATATGTATGCTCCTCCCATGAGATGCTGGATGCCTTGCTAGATCAATGGTAGATTTGTTGTCTACCAGCGATTTTACCTTCTTCGAATTCTTCTCCTGTAATTCTCCCAACAAAGCATCTAGCCACACTTCTTGACAAGTTGTTTCAGAGGCTGCAATATTCTTAGCCTCATAGGATGACAATGCTACTACAAGTTCCTTTGTAGAGGACCAACACTGCAATGCTTTTTCTATCCTGCTTATCTCTACACCAATCTAAATCATAAGCCCCAACCAGTTTTGGTTCTACATCAGTAGTGATAAGTTACAAATTATACATCTTTTATGGACCTAAGAAGAGTGTTGCAGGATTATTTTGTGCTTAAGGAATAATTGTTAGATGAGATTCACATTAAGGACCTAGGAATAGAGAAAATACAAATCTGTGTTAAATTGAAGGCCTTAGCTAACAAAAAGCTTTCTTCTCTTCTTCTGCAGGACTAAACCGAGTCCATCTCGGCCGAGACCGACTCCGTCTCGGCCAGGCCAGGCCTCACGGCCCAACAGCCTAAGTAGGTGCAACCCAATAAGGAGTGGCCCAAAGGCACTGTCCACGTCAGCTAGCCAGCTCAGAGGCCACCTCAGCTCCTGCTCAACTGCCACGTCACCCTTGGAGAAACTTGTAGCACAAGTCACGCAAGGGTAGAATAGGAAATCCACTTTTGTAATTCCGTTAGGGCTCGTAATTCGCGCATTTTAGCTCTTGTATATATAGAAGTAGCTGTGTACATTTTAAGGGTCTTCAAATTCACACTCTACACACATTCACTATATCCATTAAATCACTCTCGTTTTCTCCATCTATGGTGGTGCACGGTGCTGCATTGGTGCTTCTCTCAATCGAGGAGGTGCAGGTCTGAGACTGGGAAGTCGAAGTCTGTCATAGGGGACTGATTGGGGTTTCCAACACACTCTGGTGGATCTGGTCCTAAGCGCTCAGGCTACTGGAGACGAACCACCACCATCAACCATGGTGATCGTCGTGGAAGATGGATCCACCTGAGTTCAGACACTGTGTTTGTAATCTGTTTCCTATTAATCAAATTCTGTTTTGCATTTCTGACCTCTATTTTCTTCCTTTTCTTTAATTCACAATCTGAATTGCGATTGCACTTGGAATGTGAATCATGTTAAACTAAGCCGATTGGAATTGGTTTGACTAATTCAGTAGGCAATCAACTAATGACTGTTAATTGAGAACCTAAAATCAGCTCTGAACTTAATCCCTGCCAACTGATGAGGTAGCGATCACGTAATTCCTCAATATGACAATGGACGAACCTTTGGCGATTGTCATAAGAATTCCCAAGGCTGATATGGATTGAGAACTGGAGTAAAGAAATTGGACTGGACTTGGATTAATGGAACTGAACATGAACACAGTTATATCATAATAATAATAATAGTAATATTCGTAATAGTAGTATATTTTTTATGCATTCATACTTCGTTTACTTTCTGTTTTACTCTACTCGCATTCAAAACCCCCTTGTTTACTGCTTTCTAAGTCTGAACAGAGTCAGTCCAACTCTGTTGTGTCAAATCTGCAATCAGCCGAGTCCGAGTTTGATAAGTCTCTACTGAGATCATATCAGCCCAGCCTCTGCCGAGAGCAACTCAGCCAGAGACTGAGATGAGTCAACACTCTACACTTAGATTTGACATTACTTCAGTTTGCACATAAAATCATAATTGAGCACACTGTGTCCTTGAGAAAATTCGACCTAGGGTTGACTATACTATAGTTAGCTTTAGTTTATTTGATGTGCATTGAAACGACTAAAACGCTCTTATCAAGCAGCTTCTCCCTTTGGAAATAGGATTCCAAAATGAACTATCACTTACACATACGTCAATATTCTCTTTGTAGCTAACAAGTGAGACTTTCTTGGCTCTTACATGAACCTACTAACTAACCCAACACTGAAATTTAAGTAAAGCCTTGTGTTACAAAAATACCTCCAGCACTAAACTATCCTTTTGTAGTGAGTAGGATCAGCTTGTTCTCTATTTGTTTCCTTCTTTAAACTAAGTCCAACCTTTGCTGGTGTTCTTGCTGGATTACTTTGTTGCATATTGAGCCTCTTCAATAGATCCTTTGCATACTTGGATTGATGCATAACCATTTCATACCAAGTCATTTCAAATTCAATCCCCAAAAAGTAAGAGAGGAGTCCAAGGTCACTCATCTCAAACTCATTCATCATTTGTTTTTTAATACCATCAATTTCTACCTCACTACTTCCTGCAATCAAAAGGTCATCAACAAACAAACATACAAGCAATTTCTCTAATTTCATGCAGCCTTTCCATCATTTCACATAAACTCCATGTTTTGAGGTGCGTTTTTTAAAGCCAATTTGAGATAGGTAGCCATCATTCTTCTGTTCCAGGCTCTTGGTGCCTATTTAAGGCCATACAATGCCTTCTTTAGTTTGTGCACCTTGTTCTCTTTTCCTTTAACTACAAAGCCCTATGGTTGATTCACATAAACCTCATTGATAATCGGCGTTTTTTACAGTCGTTTCAACGCACTTTATCAGATTCTAAAGCTAACTATAGCATAGCTAACCCTAGGTCATTCTTCTCAAGGACACAGTGCGTTCAATGGATATTTCAATAGGCGGTAAACAAAAATCGGAATCTGATTGTAAGTCACAGACTCGTCTCAGCACTGGCCGAGTTGCACTTGGCAGAGACTAGGCCGAATTGATCTCGGCAGAGACGATTCGGTTCGGTCTCAGCTGAGTGCAGACAGACGCTACAGAGGACTGCCTCTGTCTCAGACTCGAAAAGCAACAAGTAAAGGGGGGGGAATTTAAGATGTAATTAACTATAAACAGAATTAAAATAAACTACTATGCTGAATACTATTTCTAAGATTATTACTACTACTGTGTTCATGTTCCGTTCCAATATTCAGGGGTTTTCTGGTTCAATCACTCCAATTACAGTCCATCTCAGTCTCCATGGGTCTTATGGCAATCACCATAGGTTCGTCTCATACCATACCGAGGATTTACACAATCGTTACCTCATCTGTTGATAGAGATTAAGTTCAAGCTGATTTTAGAGTCTCAATTAATTATCATTAACTGATCATCTACTGAATTAGTTAAACCAGTTCCAATCGGCTTAGTTTAACCTTGTTCTATTACCATGTGCAATTGCAACTTAGTAATTGAATTGAATTATCAGAATGCAATGGAGTTAGAACTCAGAAAATACTCATTATATTGAGAACAAAATACAAAACAGGGCCTGGATTCGGTGGTTCCATCTTCCACGACGATCGCCATGGACGACGGTGATGGTTCGCCTCTGCTAGCTAGGAACCGAGGTTCAGATCCACCAGAGTGCGTTGGAGCTCCAATCGGTCTCCTCCGATAATCTTGACTTCTCATTCCTTAGCTTGCATTTCCTCAATCGAGAGAAACGCCATTGACAAAGACCGTATACCACCGTGAATGGAGGAGAAGAAAAGTGAGAGAGAATTCAGAGAATATGAACACGGGAGAGTTTTGAATGCCAAAAGCCCCTATTCTATCAAAGTTCCTTCTATTTATACAAGTTTGGGCACAGCTAACGATGCTAACAGAATTACATGTACATTTCCTATTCTACCCTTGCTGTGACATGCGTAGTAGTTGCACCAGTAGTGACGTGAACTGAGCCAGTCCGGGGTGGCTGATATTCCGACGTGGAGTTCCGCTTGGATCTTCCCCGACTCGGTTCCAAGGCAGTAGAGTCTTGGCCCGGTAGAGAGTCTCTCGGCTTGTACCTTTGGCTGGTTGGCTGAACTGCAATGGAGAAATAGTTAGCTAAGAATCTTGATTAGGCACAACTTATGTTTTACTTGAGTTTTGACCATTAATTTGGATCTTAGCTAACAGTTATCTTTTAAGCTCGTGAGTTGCTCTGTGGTACTCTTGTTGGGTTCATTTGAGATGTACATTTTATGACTCATCAAACCCCCACACTTAGCCTTTTGCACTCCTGGGCAAAATATGTGACTCAAACAAGGGAGATTTCAGTAGGAGATTCTTCTGTTCGACTTCCTTGGGCTGACTACACAGAGTTGGAAGATCTTCATCTAGTTTGGAACGCAGCATGCCATGGGAGTCACTTGCCTTGGTTCTCGGGGTTTCGACAGCTTTAATGGGGAAGAGGTGCCTTGAGTTGACCACTGTTGCTAATGCCTAAATTTCTCATTTCTCTCGGGTGTCCGCCGTGTTTACACTCAGCATTGCATGGAATTAGTGTAATTGTATCTTGACAGAGCTCTCCTCTTACACCTGCAACACACACAACAGTTATGATCACTAGGACTTTTATGGCTTGTAGCGAGGTCAAGGTTATGGGTTGGATGGGTGGGACGAGAACTGGTTTGAGAACCCATGGGGAGGGGAGGAGCAATGGGGAGTGAGTGTAACCAGTATGAAGGAGTCCCGATTCTTTGTGGTCTTCTTTTTGGGCTTTTATTTACTTGCTGCTCTTCGCACTTTTTCTTTCTTCTACTTGCATAGCTTGCTGATTTGTTTATCTCAGCTCATTTATTTCGGCTGCTTGTTTCTGTTTTTGTTTTTATATACCTTCTTTCTTCCTTTCTTACATCTTGTTTTCTCTTTTTCTGCACCTTTAGCAGCCTTGTGACCGGATTCTGCTCCTTAGACTTCCCCCACACTTGATTTTAACTCACTCCCAGGACAATTCCAAGGCTCCTCGGCTTCCCGAGGGTAGGGTATGATAATGGTTTTTTTTTTTCTGGCCTCGGCTTGTGGTGAGATGTAAGAAAAATGGTCATATCAGGCTCAAAGGGGGTGACAAGGGTCAGCTTGTTTTGGGCAGCTTATTTGGCTCTGGGCTCTTAAGAAACATGGCCTAGATCATTTCATTCCTGCATGCGTACAACAGTTGTATCTAGAGAGTTAGGGCAAGATTCAGCACACAATTGACATGCATTGCAAAAATCACTCAGAAAGAAGTGAGACGGCCTTGTTTCCGGCCGTCTTCATTGAAGGCTCAAATTCTCGCATTGTCTGATCTGTTTCTTCACCCTGAAGGTTCCTGCTTCCCAATTCCGCTATTTACCGCCTAGGATCCAAAGGTTTGGCCTCAGAGGTAAGGGTAGTTCCTTTGGGAGAGAAGAGATTCCTACTGCTGATTCACCAGCCTTTCGGATTCATCTTTGGGTCGGCCTTGGCATGCATTTCTGCTATTTCGGCTGTGGGAATTCTTTAGTTCAATTTCTGTCCGGCCAAGTGTGTTCCGGATCCGGTGGAGGTGGCTGAGATGAGACTCGGCTTGGGCAGTTTTTAATGAAAAACATGAGATTGAACAATTTTAAAAATGGAATGAAATGAAACACGCAATTGAAAGGAAATAACAAAGCAATCTAAATATAAAATTTTAGAGAAGGGAAAAGAGAAGGGCAGATATGGCGTGAGTGATCCGGCTTTTGTCAGATGCACGGAACCCATTTTGTTCTCAATATAATGAGTATTTTCTGAGTTCTAACTCCATTGCATTCCTGATAATTCAATTCAATTACTAAGTTGCAATTGCACATGGTAATAGAACAAGGTTAAACTAAGCCGATTGGAACTGGTTTAACTAATTCAATAGATGATCAGTTAATGATAATTAATTGAGACTCTAAAATCAGCTTGAACTTAATCTCTATCAACAGATGAGGTAACGATTGTGTAAATCCCCGGTATGGTATGAGACGAACCTATGGTGATTGCCATAAGACCCATGGAGACTGAGATGGACTGTAATTGGAGTGAATGAACCAGAAAACCCTGAATATTGGAACGGAACATGAACACAGTAGTAGTAATAATCTTAGAAATAGTATTCAGCATAGTAGTTTATTTTAATTCTGTTCATAGTTAGTTGCATCCTAAATCCTCCCCCCTTATTTGTTGCTTTTCGAGTCTGAGACAGAGGCAGTCCTCTGTAGCATCTGTCTGCACTCAGCTGAGACCGAACCGAATCGTCTCTGCCGAGATCAATTCGGCCTAGTCTCTGCCAAGTGCGACTCGGCCAGTGCTGAGACGAGTCTGTGACTTACAATCAGATTCTGATTTTTGTTTACCGCCTATTGAAATATCCATTGAACGCACTGTGTCCTTGAGAAGAATGACCTAGGGTTAGCTAGTTTGTGCACCTTGTTCTCTTTTCCTTTAACTACAAAGCCCTATGGTTGATTCACATAAACCTCATCTTCCAACGAACCATTGAGGAAGGCAAACTTCACATCCAGTTGATGCATAGACCAACTAGATTAGTTGCAATGGCTACCACCAATCTGACTGTTTCAAACCTATCCATTGGTACATAGACTTCACCATAATAAATTCCTGCTTTCTGCAAAAATAACTTTTGCCACAAGTCTGGCCTTGTGCTTCACTACTTCACCTTTTAGGTTAACCTTCACCTTATAAACCCATTTTAGTGCTATCGATTTCTTGTTTGAAGGAGGATCCACCAATTCTTAGGTCTGATTCTTCTTTATAGAATTAATATCCTCCTCTATAGATTTTAGTCACTTCTCCTCAGTAATTGCCTTGTCAAACTCAACAAGTTTACCTTTTGTTATAAGTGTAGAGTGAATCAATTCTCCTTTTGAGTTGACTGCTGAATCCTGGAATAGCTCTTGGTCCCTTAATTGTAATGACCTTCTTACAATAGAAGCTTTTTAAAGACTGGTGTAGTTGTGAGTTCTTCTTCTTCTTCTATCAGTATCCTTGGTTGAGCTTCATTGCTTTTGATTTCCATAAGCAACATAGCTTTAAAGTCTGAATCTGTCCCTTCACCTTGTGCCAAGTGTGCACGATTGTTAGGTTTGTTCTTGGCACCTTCTCCTACCCAACATTCTCTTGCATAATGACCAAGTTTCTGATAGTTTTGGCATCTCATTTTTCTTTTGTCAAACTTCCACTCCTTGCCTTTGTTGGGATTGTTGTCCTGCTTCTATGCTTGGTTCTTTTTTCTTCCTTTGAAGGATTCACTAGTTTCACCAAATCCTTGATCTTGGTTAGTGTTCAACTTGTTCCTTTTCCAAGGTCCTTCTTCTTTTCCATTGTAATTGGATCTTATTGATCCTCATCTCATGTGCCTCAAGGGAGTGTTGCAATTCTTCAACCTCCATAGTATCTAGGTCCTTTGACTCCTCGATTGCAACAGCTACATAATCAAATTAGCCCTCAATATTTTATCTACCACTTTTTAATCTAAACCTTCTCCTTGTAGGCTCTCATTGCATTGACTAGTTCTTGAATTTTTCAAAATAATTTGCATCTGATTCTTTCTCCTCCATGTTGAGAAGCTCATACTACGTTCTCAATGTCTGTAATTTAACTTTCTTGTTCTTTTCTCCATCACCATATGTTTTCACCAGAATATCTCATGCTTCCTTTTAGGTGGATGCATTGGAAATCTTGTTGAATATCTTTGAATTTACACATTGGTAGATGAGAAACTGTGCTCTACTGTCCAGTTTTTGCTATTGTTTGAAGATTAGTCTCTACTCCTCAATTGCATTCCTACCAGGCTCTGCAAACCCAACTGTCACCACTTTTATCACATCTTGGAAGCCAAAGATTGCTAGTATTTTGACTCTCCAATTATCAAACAAATTTCCATCGGAAATAGGTAAGGATCCTGAGACAATACTGCTTGAGCTAGCCATGTTGCACCTAATTCCTTCCTTAATCTTGCTTTCTTTCACTGCTGCTGGTTCTTTTATGCTTATTCTTGCTTGTCTAAGAACTCCACTCAACCACCAACTCACAGATTCAGTGGTGGAAGATAGTAAAGAATCACTCATAGTTTTTGATTTTCACAAAAATGATTCAAAGAAAAGATTTCTCTCAATAGGTGTTAATAGTATTCGCTCTCTTTCTTAATCCTCATAGGTCTAGGTTGGAATGAGCTCCTAATACCATGTTTACAATGACTCATAATATGAATGAAATGAATTGTATTTGATAGAAATTGTATATTACAGAAAAATAGTATGACTAGCTATGTTATATAGCTAGTGACAAACTAACTTGTACTATTTTATTCCTTTTTTGTAGGTTGGGATGCGTAAGGAGCATAGTCTCCATTTCCTTTATAAGTCTCTAATTATGAAATTCACGATTACTATTCTAAAGAGGAATGAGTCCAGATTTTCTTTTATTGCAATACATCCTATTATATATATTGTTCTTCTATTTCATTGTGATACCCAACAATATTATTTTATGTTTTAGTCTTTGTTATTAGTTTTTTGATTATGTAAAACCACGACAAAATGGAAGCATAAGGACTAATACATAAAAAAATTGTTTGTACAAGAACTAAAACGTTGAGTTTTTAGGGATTGTGAATAAAACAAAAAGTTAGCACATGTATAAAGATCATATGACTAATTAAACCTAATAAAATTGATCTTAGTAGTACCTTTTCTTGTTGTATTTCAATGGCAGATGATCTCATAGTTGCTTGACCTTCTAAAGGCAATCCATGTCTAGACCTTCTATTTAACTGTAAAGATATACAAATATGAAGTTATTTTAGCATTCAGAAGTGCCAAGATAGATATATCTAGAAGAACATTGACTGAAATCCTTTCTACTGAACATGCTACTTTTACTGGTGGATGAGCCACCCTTTTGTTTTATTTGAAGTTCGTTTATGTGAAAATGTTGAACAGTAAAGGAAGTTTATCATATTATGCTCGGTTTGTTGTATAATGTATTGGAAATACAACATCCACTTCACATGCTTTGGTAAATACTTGTAAGTTGTTATTAAGGAAAACATCACACACAAATTGGAAGCAATTCTACTCAACAGGGTTACATCTATGGATGAGAAATGTGATAAAACCCACTAAATAAACATTACAATACAACTTTTGAGTGGACAAAGTTGAAAACACTCTCCCACTACAACCTTTGAACAGAAAAACTGAAATTTTTTTCCCACACGAACAATTTGGAATATATAAAGTTGTAACCCCTCTCATCAATATTACACATAGTTTGTTCTCCCTCATTTCTTGTAAGTCATAACATAAACAATTCCTTGATTGTGTATTTATAACCTACAAGAACTACTTAGCATGAAAACTTTCTCATAATTAGGGCTTTTCTATTGTTAGTTTCCTATTCAAAAACAAATATCACATATTTTTTTTATATTAATTTCAATTTATAATACAAAACTAACTAATAACCAAAATACAAATTTCGAACAAATTGTGCCAACTGTTTTGCAGAAATATAGTCTTTGAAAGTTGTTTGGCTTGAAAAAGTAAACTCTTTTGTAAGCCTGAGCCACATACCTTGTTGTTATTATATTCATTATCAACCACCAAACTGCTATATTTCTTATCATTAAAGAAAATCCATTTCTAGAAACTGGTTGTCAATCCTCAAAAGTATCACGTACCATATTTTAAATAAGATGACCCCTTATTCCTGTTTCTTTTTTATATTGTGATACTTAAAACAACACAATTTATTTTTAGATAAGGACATCATATTTTCATTTGAATGTGTTTTGATATGTAAAATACAGTCCCAACAACTTGCCTTCCTCCACGGACTCCATGGTACATATATACCTCAGCTATTTTCTCTTTTCTATTAGGATTTTGTCCCCTAGATAATTAAGGTACTACACAACATGACAAAAGGTGCTAGGGACATGTCAAATGCAAAACGACATGCTCAGGCTCTACTCCCTAAACATGTCAGTTATAATTCGCCTTTGCCAAAGAGTGGTACAAGTTGTTATGCCACCTCGCATGTGTCGTTTCCCAGTTGAGTTGAGATAAGGCGAGAGTCTGGGATGGACTCGGTTGCCGAGTTGGACTCAGTTGGCCAGGAAGGATCTGACTCTTCAATGTAGAGTGGACTCGGCCACTTGGAGCGAACTCAGTTGGTGGAGTGGTGTCAGGCTGGTGGAGCGGAGTCAGCTTGTAGGGTGGAGTCGGTTGACAGAGCAAAGTCGACTGGTGGAGTGGAGTCGGCATGTGGAATGGAGTTGGCTGACAAAGTAGAGTCGGCCAATGGAGTGGAGTCGGTTGTTCGGGAAAGACCTCGATTGTCTGATAGAGCCTTGAGGGTCGACCGATACATAGTCCTTAAAGTGCTGAGTGGAGCGATAGGCACTTTGAATCGGAGGTCTAGCTAGGATGGGACTTGATTGGCCGAGAGGGACTCGGCTGTCCGGGTTGGGTTTTGAAGGTCGACTGGTAGAAAGCCCTTCAAGTTCCAAGTGGAGCGATAGACACTTTGAATTTGCGAGTTGATAATTTTTGGTTGTCGAGAAGCATTCAGTAACGGGTTTGGTCGAAAGGTATTTTGGTCTATGGACCAGCCTTTCTCAAGTCTTGCTTTTTTTTCCTTGGGGGGGCGTCTATGGACTGGCCTCTCCCAAGTCTTTATTTTCCCCATACGCTCTTGATCGACTCATCTCTGACAAGTCTTTATTTGTTGCGGATGGTCTTGACCGATTCATCTCTAAAGGGTCTTTAGTTGCTCTAGACGGGCTCGATCGACTAGTCTTAGACATTACCTCGAACGGTCTCGACTGACTTGTCTCAAATGGGTCTTTAATTACCCCAGACAGTCTCGACCGACTCATCTCAGATAGGTCTTTAGTTGCCTTGGACAGTCTCGATCGACTCGTCTCAGACAGGTCTTTAGTTGCCCCGGACGACGTTGACTGACTTGTCTTAAATAAGTCTTTATTTTCCCCAGATGGTCTTGATTGACTCGTCTCTGATGAGTCTTTATTTTCTACGGATGGTCTCGACCGACTCGTCTCTAATGGATCTTTAGTTTCCTCGGATGGTCTCAATCGATCCGTCTCAGACAAGTCTTTATTTGCCCTGAACGGTCTGGATCGAATCATCTTTGACGAGTCTTTATTTTTTGCAAACGGTCTTGACCGACTCGTCTCAAACGGGTCTTTAGTTGCCCCAGACGGTCTCGATTGACTTGTCTCAAACGAGTCTTTATTTGCCTTGGACAGTCTCGACCGACTCATCTCAGGCAGGTCTTTAGTTGCCCCGGACAACCTTGACCGACTCGTCTTAGACGGGTCTTTATTTGCCTCGGACGACCTCGACCGACTCGTCTCAAACAAGTATTTAGTTGCCCCCAGATGGTCTCGACTGACTCGTCTCAGATAGGTCTTTATTTGCCCCAGATAGGTCTTTATTTGCCCCAGAAGGTCTTGACTGACTCATCTCAAACAAGTCTTTATTTTCCCTAGACGGTCTCGACCAACTCGTCTAAAACAAGTGTTTATTTGCCCTGGACGGTCTTAACCGACTCGTCTTAGACAAGTCTTTATTTGTCCTAAACGGTCTTGACCAACTCGTCTCAAACAGGTCTTTAGTTGCCTTTGACGGTCTCGATCGACTCGTCTCAGACAGGTCTTTAGTTGCCCCGGACGATCTCGACTGACTCATCTCAGACATGTCTTTATTTGATCCGTATACAATGTTCTATTAATAATGCATTGTATTAATCTTATCAAAAGATACCTTTTAAACTTACATGAAACTTTTAGCTGTAACATTTCCTCAAAGTAGCTTAGGATCGACTCTACCCATGATCATGGTCTTCTTCTAGGGGGTCCTGCTCATGTACCTTTCAAGAAGCTCTCCGGTTGTGAGTCTTTCTTTCTCGTTTGTCTTGAAAAAACGTCTTAAGCAACCCTCTTGTATTAGCCTTTCAATTTGGGTCTGCAGGGTCCGACATTCTTTTGTTGAATGGCCATGTGCTTTATGGAAATCACACCACTCGTCTTGCTTTCGCTCCATCATTCGTCGTTGCTTTCGGGAATTCCAGCAACTGAGTATGGCATACTTCTCGTAGTATTTACACCTTCTTTACCTTCAGGGGAGTAAAGAGCTAGGGATTGTTGTCACGTGATTGAGGTTGGGATTTGGTATCTTCGTCTCCTCGTTTGAGCCCCTTGAAGTGTTGGGTTTCATCTCCTGTAATGGCACAGATTGGCGCTCTGCCTTAAGCCGGTTTGCCAGGTCCTCCTTGGCCTCTTTATGCTTTTCTGCTCGTGCCCTTATCTTTCCCATACTGGTTAGTCGTCTCAAGGCTAATGTATCGTTGAATTGGCCAACCCTTAGCCTTTCTGGAAAGTTTTGACAAAAAACTTTTGGTCCAGGTCGTTTACTTGGACCGTTGTGTTATTGAACTTGGCCAAGTAATTTTTCAGGCATTTCCCTTTGTTTGCCTTATATCAAACAAATCAACTACTTTGAGTTGTTTCATTTTGTTCTCCATGAACTGCAAGACAAACAAAATGGCCAGGTCGTTGAATGATCGAATGGTACGCGCAGGGAGGGTTGCCACCTAGTGCATGGGTACTCCCCTTAGGGTACTAAGGAAAAGCTTGCAGCTAAGGGAGTCATTCCCCCCACTAATGTACATTTGAGTCTGAAATGCTTGCAGGTGTGCTTGAGGATCTTGGGTGCCATCGAATGGGTCCACTGCCAATTCTCGAATGTTAGTTGGGATGGGGATTCCATCAATCTCTTCATTGAAAGGCTACCCCCAAAAAGCCTAGATGCTCACTGCCTCTCGCGCTAGTCTCTCAATTCCTTCTACAACTACCTTCATTGTTGCTATTTGCTGGTGGAGCTCGTCTTCCATCTACTCAGCCATCTTCATCGCCTCAAGATGCCATTCTTCGGCCTGACGATGTCATTCGTCCGCCTCCATCTATCATCGCATCGCTTCTGCACTAAGTCGGGATTGCTCATTACTTCGCTCCTACAAAGAGGCCACTATCCGGAGTAACCTCTGTAAGGTGTCTTCTTCCCCCTTCATTAGTGGAGTTCGCCTAGTTTCTTGTTACCGACATAATCACTCTCCCTTTCTCCCCTTTTTGTGAGCTCAAGGTTTTAACTTTAGGTTTCTCAATCTTGCGAGCGTCGGGAAAAGTTTTTCCGAGGCCTTACGGTAGGCGCCAATGTTCTAGTTTACAAATATAGTCCCAACAACTTGCCTTCCTCCATGGACTCTATGGTACATATATACCTCAACTATTTTCTCTTTCCTATTAGGATTTTGTCCCCTAGCTAATTAAGGTACTACACAATATGACAAAAGGTGCCAAGGACATGTCAGGTGCAAAATGGTATGCTCAGGCTCTGCTCCCTGACATGTTAGTTATAATTCGCCTTTGCCAGAGAGTGGTACAAGTCGTTATGCAACCTCGCATGTGTCGTCTCCCGGTTGGGCTGATATAAGAAGAGAGTCTAGGATGGACTTGGCTGCCAGGTTGGACTCAGCTAGCCAGGAGAGATTCGACTCTTCAATGCAGAGTGGACTCGACCACTTGAAGTGGATTCGATTGGTGGAGTGGAGTTGGGCTTGTAGAGTGGAGTCGGCTGGTGGAGCAGAGTCGGCTTATGGAGTGGAGACGGTTGGCGGAGTGGAGTCGGCTGGTGGAGTGGAGTTGGTTGGTGGAGAAGAGTCGACTGGTGGAGTAGAGTCAATTGTTGAGAAAGGACCTCGACTGGTTGGTAGGACCCTAAGAGTCGACCGGTACATAATGGATTATTAGAATATTAAAGCAATAGACAAAGAAAATTCGGTTATTTGTCCATTTGTTATTAATTTTATAGTCTCTTGGAATTGATATTATACAATCTCCCAGAAATCAATGCAAACAACAGGTACTACCGTTCATCCTGTGTTTGTTAACTACATTATGCATTAGTATCTAATATTGACACAATGGAAACATATTTTAGACTCCACATATTGATACAGTATCATTTAGGGATTGCAGCAGAGACTATAGATCATTGTGAAAAAGAAATTTGTCAAACCCAACAAAGTAATCCTATGAAGCACCAATACTTCACTTTGCTTCATATATCCATATCTGATACCGATACTCATTGTAACTTCGCCGATATGTATCATTGAAGTATTCAATCCTATAAAAAATTTATGAACATCTAATAGAGCTGGAAGAGACATATAAACATATATAAAGTAAAAATTTGAAAGCATTGTTCATTGATGAATAAAAATAGAAATTATTTTCTTTATAGATTATTTCAGGATAGAAATGAGATTGATAGTATTATTTCTTTTTGTAAATAATTAATTTATGATGACAATAATTTATAATTTTTTGTTTTCAATACTGTTTAAGAAATATATTTTTAATTTGGATTTGCATAATTGTAATTATATATTTATTATTTTTTATGATTTTTTATACATATCTAAATATGTATTTTACGCATATCGTATCCTATATATTTTAAAATAATCATATTTCCATATAGGATAAATATCATCATATCCAACACGTATTTGTGCACCATAGAGTATATAAAAAGTATTGATCCAAACCCTAATAGGTATTACTAGAAAATTAGTTCTATACCTTATCCTGCTCTAGTTTCCGGAGAACTTTTTCTCTAGCTCTTTTCTCTTCTTCTTTTTCTGCTTGTCTCAAGGATAAATTCCTGATTATAAGATAGGACATACATAAGTTGGAATAACTAATCTCCATATATAAAAAGAAATGAAGCAACTACTGAATATTAAGATACCGTTTTCTTTCATTTTCTTCAGCAATTCGCTTTGCCTCAAGGAGTCTCTTACCAGCTTGAATCCTCTCCTGAAATCCAAGCAATAAAAAGGTTATAAAAATCAATGTGGGCAGGTTGAAAGTCCAAATGCCAGAGATAAAACATAAATCAATAAAATCTCAGCAACCATTATGATTACAGAAAACCAAGCAATTCAGTGGCTAGAAACTCTTTCAAGATAAAATTAGCTCACACAATTATAACAGACCCAGAAACCATCTATTATTTGTAATCTAAAGATGAGTTGTAGAAAGATTTATGTTAATCAATATTACAATTTGATATCTATGGGATAATCTCCAAGAGTGTGAGGATTGATTGACTTGTCATTATTGATAGAATTCATCCTCGTCAATATTAATAGGACAATATTGCCAAATGAATTGTCAACTTGTTGAGAAGTGATGTCTATTATAATATGGATCATGTTTGACATTCAGAATGCTTTTATTGAAAACTGTATTAGAAAATGCTAGAACAAAAAAGTATGCTATTTTACAACAGGTAATGGTGCCAACTCAAAATACTCTTCACCTCATTGCATGTCTTAGTGGTGGCAGAATATTGTTAAGTTCAATGCATTGCATGCCTTGGCCAATACAAGCCTATTTTATTTCTTATTACATATTTTAAGAGAAAATAGGTGAGACATTAATAATATAAAATAGTTTTACATTTTCATCTAATCATAACTCACCATGTATAATAAGTTAGTTGACTTTTACCATAGTTATCTTAAAAATCATATTATCAGTGATTTGTAATTAGATGATAATGTAAAATTGTATGACCATAACTAATATTTTAATGCTATCAAATATTTATAACTTTTTTAATAATAACATCCACTAATTGGATAGAACTAGTGCTGAAAGATACAGCAAAAAGGGAAGTAAAAGGAATAGCACCAATGGAAATTTTCATCTTGTAAGGAGCTAGTCTCCATTGTTAATATCTCCTGTGAAATACTTATCTAGCATAAACCAGAAATTTGGCAATTGTATCATTTAATTTACAATTGTTTATCATATTTAATTTACATTTGTTTATATCAGTAAAAGTCAGTTCCTATCCATTGTTTAATTTAACATTTGAAAAAAAATATTAAATTAATGTACCTTCTCCCTTTCTCTTTCCAATCTTTTTTCTTCCTCCGCTTTACTCTTAAGCCCTTGTACCCTGCAACAGGGAAATATTAGTGATAAAAGGAAGCAGCCGGAAGAAACAGAGATCTTTGCTGGAAGCTTCAAATTATCAAATCAAATTAAAGCATCATATGAAGTATTTATTATATCTAGTTTCAACATTTGTCAGACAATTTCAACATGTCAAAAAGCAACAATTGCTCACATAATACAAATAACAAAATCAAACAACTTCTATGAAAATAGTGAGCAAGGTCATAAAACCTCAAACTCTGCGCTTTGATTCTCATTTCTTCTGTGATAGGGAATGATTCGGAGGACTCTACATCGATGTCTACATCTACCTGTTGAAATGTAAACAATTGAATAATGTTAAAACCATGATTTTAAATTGCAGCTGCAACCACAATTATGGTTGCGTAGTGAATATCTCCCAAACCACAATTTTACAACACTGTCACAATATTGTGGTGGCAACACAGTTTTGAATGCCTTTCGAACTATTATAAGAATTGTAAAATGGAAGTCAAAGATTTCATTGAACTAAAAAGGGTTTATATACAGACGAGAGAATAGAAAACAACAGATTATGAAAGATTGAACAATCAAAAGTAACTAACTAATTTTTAGTTAGACTAACAGACTAGACATCCTCTATCACGAACCACAATATTACAGTTATAGTTGCGGTTGCAAATTGTTTGAGGTTATTAATCAGTCCCTGACTGGGAAAGCCAATTTAGATGACAGAAACCATGACATTGTAGAAATATTCTTAAAACTAGGTTTACATTAAATAAGAAACTTCAGTTACTCCCAGCTCCTTAATTTAAATGTAACTTTAATTTAAACCAATGTCTATATATGTGGTTATTAGGAACATAACAAGCTTCTTCCTCTACAAATGTAAATTTTATTGCACAGCCAGGCATGATGCCACACCCTAATCATTTATCAACGCTTAAGAGGAGAAAGAGACCAACATGCAGGTGATGAAAAGTTAAATAGTAAATGCCCCAAAAGAAAATATATGAAAAAAGAAACCTGGGGTATGATATCATACCAATGGCATCTCATCTATATCAATGTCATTCTCATGATCAACGATCCAATTTATAGCATCCTCTAAGCTGGTATTGCCTAGTAAAGCAAAACATTTGTATTTAAGTATTCATGAATTGCCAAAAACCGAAAAGAACTTGAGCGAAACTATAAAACACATTTTTCCTAGATAGAAAAAATGCTAACAAACTGTGTTACATTTAAAGAAGTAATGTTAATGATAGAAATATTTAGGATCTAGGTAAATTCTCCATAAGCACTTATAGGGAAAGAAAATAAGGAAAAATGAAACAAGTTTCTCTATAAACTAAAATTAGCTTATGCATAAGTTAAAAATCAGTTTTTTAGAAAAGTAATATGAGAGAACTTCTACAAATTAACTTATGGAGAAACTTATTTCACTTTTTCTTCCTATTTTCTCTTCTCCTAAGTGATTATGGAGAAGTTTACTTATAGGTCCTTAGTGTTATGCAGTACATGTGAAAATTTGAACTTTAAAAATTGAAGACTATAACATTAACTCCAGCCAGAAGGTATCTAGAGCCTAAAATCTACAAAAGCTTCTTGAATAGTCTGACTTAGTTTTTCTTCTTTACAGTCTCTCTTTGTATATCCACACATTCATACAGACAAATGCATTGAACAGAAATATATGTATATATGTGACTTGGAGTTCATGCTATTCAGTTTCTGTAATTGCAACTGTTTTAAACATGTCAAGAAGGTTTTAAAGCACTAGAAGATCCAAATCATTACAGAAAATTTAATGAGTCTCTATTAAGAAGAAACTTTGTTATTTACCAACCCTTTGTTTAACTCACCTTTAAGAAGTCTTTAAAACTATCTGCTAGAGTCCTAATTGGACCAAGACAATTACTGCTGTATGCAAAAGCAAAAGATTTATTTATGTAACACAGTTTGCTTATTTTCTATATTTATTTGGACCAAGACAGACATGTATGGCCTGAAGCACATGCAATTATAAGGTACCTAACGAGGAAACCAACTTGTCAATAGAGAAATGAAAATTTTGTCATTCTCAATCAAAAGCATTAGCGGTGAACGTAGTACATAGTACACTGTTGTGCATGAGTTAAAATAAAGTTTAAGATTGATGAACTTCAGGTATCCTTTCTAACATTTGCCTCGCAGTAAAAAGAAAAATAACCTGTAAAACATTAACTACTAGTTGATTAAACAAGGCACACACGAAACTAAGGTAAACAAACCAAACCACCTTGCTCAGTGCACATAATTTTCATGTCTACATTTCTTAATCTACTTATACAATAAATCAACAGACCAGAATGATGAAGTGCTCTCGTTGCCCGTGCCTTTGGAAATCCCATTACTTCAAGGTCTTCAAGCAACTTCTCGTTCACTTTTGGAACAGCCATTTTTATAAAATGAAATGATAGACTGCAAAACAAAAAGGAAAGTCATATATTCTTGTAAAATCTAATGGTGCATAGGTTGTTTCTCCTACTCATTAAGACTCCTAGATTATTGAGTGATACAAGTTACAGGACAAGCGTATTGAACGAATAAAACCATAACATAAACCCGTTTAGATAAATTTGTTTATAAATACTTATAGGAGAAAAAAAGTAGGAAAGAAAAATAAAATAAGCTTTTCCATAAACTAAAATTAACTTATGCATAAGTTAAAAATAGTTTTGGGGAAATTAATATGAAAGAACTTTTACAAATTAGTTTGTGCATAAGTTAATTTTAAGCTTATTTTATTTTTCTTTCTTATTTTTCTCTTTTATAAAAAATTTATGAAAAAGTTTACTTAATACTCATATTCATCTCCCAGAATAGAATATATATATTCTAGATATTGGAAATGAAAACTACCCTCAATCCACATATTAATTCCTGGATAATCTTTGGTTATTATCGTGACTGCATTGTGATTATCAAAATTACAAAAAATTACAGACAAACGTAGCCGATGCATTTGCAATTATAATTGCCATAGGATTGCAAAGACCTTTCAACCGCAGTATTGCGGCTACAATTGTGTCTGTAGACCATGATTTAAAACCATGCCTGGATGGACACTAACAACTTTATGGAACCACAATACAGCACCAACAAATCCTCATCATGCTATGGTTGGCTATACAAACCAAACCAGGCCATCCAACATATCAAAAAAACAAATTCTCAATGTGTTATCATTTTCAGTGAAATGGTAGATGAAATCAGGATTAAAAAACATGGGGGAAAAACTTGCCAACTGAACACTGCTCTGCAACATTAAGCATTTAAATGAAAATAAAATTTGACATAAAAGTTTCAGATTTGAAATACCGTTTGTGGCAGGGTGTTTTGGTGGTGATGAGAAAGCTCTGAAATGGTATAAATCTTCTTACAATTCTTCCAGTGACTTCAAGCAAAACCCTCCATGCAAGCAACTACAACATTGAAATATGCTATGGAAGTAGATTCTTCCACAGCTGCAACCAAATTCTGGGAATTTCTGAACTTTCTTTTTATTTGTTTCTTTTTCCATCAGCATTCTAATTCTCATTCTTTTCCTTTTTGTTTGCTTGTTTACTAAGAAAAGAACTTTGTGCCATGCCCTTTCTGAAGGTAACTAGAATAAAATTTTTATGTTCCTGGAGCAGAAGAGTACTTGCTAGAAGCACCAACCATAGCAACTAATCAATTCAGCTGAAGTTAGGATAATTCATTTGGTTATAACTTATAATGAATGCTATTCCTTTTGGTTTTGGTTAGCAATAATTTTGCATAGTCCCTTTCGTCCCAAGTGACAAATAATAATTTGTTTAATACCAAAGAAAAAAATTATTTGTTTATTCAATCTTATAAAACACAGAATTAATATTTATAAATAATCAGTTTAATTATTTTCTTTTCATATAATATACTCTCCTTTTCATTTTATTAGTCGTTATAATTTTTTTTTGAAATGATCCTTATAATTTCTTTTCCGTTTTGGTCTTTATTATTTTATTTTAATTCCCATAATATATATATATTATTTCTTTTAATATTGTTCTTAATTTTTAATTTATTAATTTACTTTTAACATTATATATTTTAAAAAATTATAATTTATTTAGATATTATAATTTAATCTTAATTTAATATTAAATGACCATAGCACATCATTTATTAAAAAATAAAGTATAAAAGTAAATTATATATAATTATCTTATTTATATAAAATAATAAATATATTACTTAATTGAACACTACAACTAAAAATAATCTAATTATCTTAATTTAAAATATTATTTATTATCATAATTATATTAATTAATATTATTTATTTTATTAATAATGTAAGCACTAAACTAATTAGAATTAATGGTAAGGATTAAAAATAATACTAAAAAATGTTAGAGATATAAAAAGAAAAAAATTGTAAGGATTAAAATCAAATAGAGACATATTTACATGGACTTTAAACATATTTAAGTCATTTAAAGAAAAAGAATGTTTTTAACAAGCTGTTCTAAGTTAATTAAAAAAACTATTAATTTCTTGCAAAACTAATGATGTGTTTGGTTGAGGGGAGAAAGTGAAAGTAAAAAAAAGAAAAAGAGTGAAAATGAGAAGATTTTATAGGTTGTTTAATAAAGGAAGTATGTATGCATATAAAATAATAAAACTATCCTTAATAAAATAAAAAAGTCTGTAAAAGTAAAGACAATTTAATTTTTTTTTACTTATAATCACCCTTTTCATATTATTTCCTCTCCAATTGGGAAGGATTATGATTAGTCTAGCTCCATAATTTGTTTTTCTATTCTTTTGCTTATCAAAATGTACCAAATAATGAAAAGAAAGAAAAAAGTGCTCTTTTTCGTATCTCCATTATTAATAATTTTATATTCTATCATTCCAAATATATCATAAGTTAAAGAATAAATTTTCTATATATCAAGCCCACACTATCTACCAAGCCCACTCCATCTTTAAAAGTCCCAAAAAAGAAACTCTGCGTGCATGGGTTAGTACTAACTTAATTCTAATTAATGGGGAATATATGTTATATTGAATTATAGTGTGAGTTTAGTTTTCATGAATTGTTAGTGTAAAGATTTTTTTCAAAAAAAAAAATCATAAGGAGTATGGTTTAAAGAATAAGTTTTCTATATACCAAGCCCACGCTATCTTTAAAAGTCCGAAGAGAATTTGTTTCCATGTGTGAGTACTAAATTCTAATTAACGGGGAATAGATGCTATATTGAATTATAATGAGTTTAATTTTCATGAATTATCAGTGTAAAGATTTTTATATTTTTATTAGTTAAAAATATTTTAGGTATAATTTTTAAAATCATTGTTATAAAAACTAATAATTTTATTATATATAATAATTTATTATTAAATAATAATATAAAATAATTTTATATTGAAGAAATAACTTTCGATAAAACCTTTTAACCATTGAATATCTAAACTCTTATTACCCAATAAACAAACAAATCCCATTGACTATTAGACAAAGGAACCCTACTATTATTCGTTGGATAATTAAACCCTATTATGTAATGGACAACTTAACCCCATTATTTTATAGGTAAAAGACTACACCCAAAACCACTATAAACACCATACTTACCTAAAAGTCATATCAACTTCTTCCCCTCCAAATATGAATTTCCATCCAACACCAAAGCACCTATTGTTGTATGCATACAAGCTCTTTCACCAAAGTTTTCTTTCCAAAGTCTTCTTCCAAAGTAAGAAAATGTTACCTCTATATGTTTTTATGTTTAGAATGTGTTAGTTGATGGTTATAAATGTTGTTGAAAGTATATAAATATGTTGTGTTGGATTAAAATGTAATTTTCCATGGTTTTTATCCATTTTTGAAGGTTTTGCATGATTTTGATGAAGTGGAAATTTTATGACTACATGAATTTTTTTATTATGGAAATACGTTCATATGATGATATGTTGTTGATTTGGATGATCTAGAGTGTTTATGTGTTGATTTGAGTGGTTTTTAATGGAAGATCATGTTTGCATAACAATTTGTTGTGTAGTTTTGCTAGACAAACTAACCACTCACTAAGTGAGACTTGTTTTTTGGAAATTTTGTTGAAGACTCGCTATGTTAGATACGATAGTCACTAAGAACCTTGAAGATACTGAGATAAAATTTGCAAAAATAAAGAGATTTGGAAAAAAATGGCTTTAATTTGGAAAATTTTGAAGGCTTACTAGGCAAAAATTATGAACTTATGAACTATATAAGTGCTCCTTGAGCGAGAGATATCTTCAAACATTGTTGAGTAGCTTGAATGCTCCCTCAGCAAGAATCTTGGTGAGCCCAAGAATTGTTGAGCAAGACTTGCACTTGCTAAATTCCCCAAGGAGAGTGGAATTACTAACCTTTATATGGTCCTATCTCGTTAAGTGAGGGGATGCATCATTGAGTGACTATAATAAGATATGTAAGAATAGAGATCTCTATGGTTCGTCTAGTTGAGCAAAATGATATATTTACTAAGTGATTTAGATGTAAAAGTGAAAGCAAAGCTCTTTGTGGCTTCATTCGTTGGGCGAATTACATACTTGTTGAGCGAAGGAGTATCTTAGAGCTTACCCTCTTTATGGGTAGGGTTCATTGGGCATGAAATCCCATTCGTTGAGTGAGATATGATTCTCACTAAGCACCTTGAAAATATAGAAATAATATCTAGAAAAATGAAGAGATTCATTGAGTGGCTTGAATGCTCGTTGGGAGAAAATCATGAACTTCTGAATTGCACGAGTATTTGTTGAGCGAGAGATTTCTTTCCTGAGCACACTGGAAAACTTAATGAGAAAACTTAATGAGAAAACTTGAAAATAGGATGAACATTGCTGACGGGCTTGAATGCTCGTTGAACAAGGATTGTGGTGAGCCCAAAAAACAAATATGCTCGATGAGCGAGGATCGTAGTGAGCCCTAAAACACATAGGCTCATTGAGTGAGTCTTACACTTGTTGAGCACCTTGAGGAAAGTAGAATTGCTACCCTCTCTATGGTTTTTCTTGTTAAGTAAAGGGATGCCTCATTGAGGGACTAGAATAAGAGATGTAAGAATAAAGCTTTCTATAGCTCATCTAGCTAAGTGAAAGGACATTTATTGAGCAATTAAGATGTGATTGTGAAAGTGAGATCTTTGTGGCTTCATTTGTTGGGTGAATTAAATACTCATTAAGTTAAAAAGGTATATTTAGGAGCTTATCTCTTTATGGGTAGGGTTCACAGGGTGAGAAATCCTACTCGTTGAGCGATTATTATTTTAGTGAAAGAGCATACCTTTTCTTTTAATGGATTATTTCATAAGATTTGGAAATGCTTATTATCCACATGATAATGAATGATGCATGGATTGTTTGATGTGGGGTATGTTTATGGCCCTTATTTTGTAGAGTTGGTCATTAAACTTCTATTTTGTTGTGCTATTAATGCTTAGTGCTTAGAGACTGATCATAGTAAGATGGTGACCACAATGGGACCCAAGTATTGATGTTCCTTGCATGAGTAGGCAGTTATAGCTACATGTGAGTAAGCATGCAAGTCAAAAGTTTAACTAGAGTGTGAGACTTAAATATAACATTCAATCTAGTGGTGGGTAAAATGTGGGAGCAATTGAAGGGCTGCTTAGAAGATGGGTGGATGAGCAATTCCATAAAGGACTAAGGTCATTGCAATCCTTGAGTCATAGTGAGCTAATACGCACAAACATCTATTATGTGAAACCACTAAGCTTATCCATAGATCAAAGCACGACTTTCTTAATAATCAATAGTAGGGATCATGAGAATTTGCTACAAATATTCATAGCTATTCTAAGGAATGCATCAACATTAATCACTCAGTTGGTGAAAGTCTCCATGGAGTCGAGTCTGTATATCATCGCATCACTAGCACCATTTATTGCAATATGGCATATGATTATTAAGTGGTGATTCTTCCCACACAAGTGTGATTGAAATGATTTCTACGTTGAATCTTTAGAATTATGAAATGATTGTTATTTTAGGATGGATGGTTTGAATAGTGTTGATCATATGGCTTCGAATTGAATAGTGAAACACTTATTATGTAACTTGAAAATTATGCTTTCATAATACTAATAAATTAACTGTTTTCACCTAGAATTGTAATTATATTACTTGCATAAGCTTAGCCTTGCATCTATGTGTGTGATTGTGATGATTATGACATTTGGATTTGCAACAACAAATAACTAAATAAGAACCATACAATCATTAAGGGTATCGAGGATGACATCACAAGATGTGAAGACATGTTCTTTTATCTTTATTCGTAAAAGTTTCGACCAACTATAGTGTATATATTTTATTTGATTATTAAGAAAGGTTTTTGTTCTATAAGATGTAAATGACTATTTTATTTTGATGTCGCGTATGCTTAGTTAAATGATTGGCTTGTATTTAGGTATCCTTAATGATAAAGAAGGAAGGTGTTAGTGATTGGTCTTTTAGTATAGTTTATCGAAAGAAATTCCCACCTATTTTCATAAAGAAAGTAATTCAAGAGTTTTATTAAATTCGATAAAAATTGGACCCCCTTCCCCTTTGTGATGCACAATGGTCTTCCATGTTAATGTAGTGATAATGGGTCATTACATGAAGACCTTGATTTTTCATTTTTTTAGAAATGATGAAGAAGAAGCCAACTTGTCTTATGGTTGATACAACTTTTGAACATGAAAAAGTAGTATTTCATAATGTAGCTTATTTACACAAAGCTTATTAAGAACTTCTATCAAATCCATGTATTGTATTCATTAGCTACAAGGATTTGATAAAGAAGTTTTCAAAACTATCCAAAGAGTTTATAGTTAAAAAAAAAAAGAAAATGAAGTATTAAATGAAGAAAATACAAAATTGAAAGAAGAAAAACCTACAAGCTTACTTGAAGTTAAGTCTTCTGAAGATATTGAATAACTTCATAAAGAATTCATTGACCTTAGAGAAAGCTTAGCAAAATTTATTAATAGATCTATAAACCTTAATAAATCTTAACGACAAAAAGAAATCCAAATAACAAATCTTGGTTATGTTAAGAAGAGATCAACAAAAACTACAAATAATTCATCCTTTTAGAGTATCGACACACCCCAGATCATGAATTAAGCCTAGTACATAAGAATCTCCAAGATCCAAGAAGATTAATGAACCCGTGGAAAGACCACTAAGCAAGAAAGGAAAAAAAGATGGTGAAGGTAAAAATGGATTCGCCACTAGCTCAAAGAGAACTAGAAAAGAGTAGCAAGATTCACCACAAGCACCATGTATGCTTGATGAGAATAAGGGTTTGTTGGAAAATCCATGAATTGAGAGAAAGCTCTCACTAGTGCAATGCACCTTTTATTTCACAAGTGAAAAAATGATCAAAAGTTCTCAAAACGTAAGTACAAAGGGATCCTTTTATAGCATGATTAGTGGCGGAATTAAGCTCCACTAATCATGCTTAAGGACCCACGAATTGGCCTAAGTATCAAGGCTTAAAATGCAAGTCATCCTAGCCATAGCCTTAGCAATTGAAAATTGGTCATTCTAGCAACCGATTTGAAGACAAATTGGCTAGGTGATTTTTGGCATCTGAAAAGGACCTTGGCTCTAGGCTATCCTATCCTATATAGAATGTATCGAAAATATAAGAAAAGTACAAAGAAAACAAAGTGTTTCCTAGCCCTATATATTTCCTTCAAGGCAACTAGACCCATGGTACAAAGTATGGTCTCCTTAGTCTTCTCCTTGGTCCTTGAAGGTGGCCAACTTGTGTTGTATTTCCTCTTGGATCCTCTTAAGCCTTCCTATAGTGGTAGGTCCTTCAAATGAGGGCGTTGCTCTTTTCATATATGCATTAGGTATATACTATGAAAATTTTGGACACTTATTGTTTGACTCTCATAAACTAAAACAAAAGGCCCTCAACACCTTCAAAACTAATAAAAGAGGACACAAGTTTATTTGGGTATCTTAGAACATGATTATTCTTGTTATAGATTTGCTTGACAGTGGAAAAAAAACACCCTAATCATGATACTTGGATAGTGGCTGCTCACAACACATGACAAGAGAAAGGTTTATGTTTTAAGACCTAAGACTTAAGTCATGTGGATGGGTTACCTTTGGGTAACCAAAAAGGCAGGATAATTGAGATAGGTAAAATTAGTAAACATCATTGATATTGTCTTATATGTTGAAAGGTTGAAACAGAATCTACTTAGCATAAGTCAATTGTGTGATAATGAATATAATGTTTCCTTTAACAAGGGTGAATGTATAGTAAAAAATATGGATGGTTCATTACTATTTTATGCTAAGAGGCAAAATAACCTTTACAAAATCAATCTAAGTGACTTATCAATCAAAGTGTAACATGTCTAGTATCCATAAATAATTATCATTGAATTTGTCACAAGAAAGTTGGATATGATAGTTTGAGATTAATCTCAAAACTAAACAAGCATTACCTCATGAGAGGATTTATAAACATTGTGTTCAAATCATATATACTATGTTAGTGACGAAAGCAAGTTAAATGATTATTTAAGTCTAAGAACATTATTTTCGTTCCTAGACCGCTTGAACTATTACATCTTGATCTATTTAGTCTAACAAGAATTTCCTCTAAAACATTAAGGACTTATAATAGTTATAACTATACTAGATGAACATGGACTATGTCTCTTGCTCACAAGGATTAGTCTTTTAAGGTATTCTCTATATTATATCAATGTGTTGTTCAAAATGAAAAAGGCATTAAAATTGTTTCTATCAAAAGTGACCATGGAGAAGAGTTTGAAAATGAAAGTTTTTAGAGGTCCTGTAAACAAAGTGGTATGCTTCACAATTTTTTTCCTTTAAGAACACCACAATAAAATAGTGTTGTTGAGAGAAAGAATATGTCAGTACAAGAAAAAACTAAAACCATGTTGAATGATAACTCTATGTTGGAACACTTGTAAAGAGCGTCCAATCTTTCAAAATTTTGATGATGCCAAATATTATGATAAGATAAGCATAGCATAGCCACTATAAAGTTTTAGAGATATGAAATAATATAAATAATCAAAGTTATGGTATAGATATATATATATATATATATATATATATATATATATATATATATATATATATATATATATATATATATATATATATATATATATATATATATATATATATATATATATATATATATATATATATATATCAAAGCATATATAGTATAAGATAAAACAAACATGCTCCCTCCTAAGCCTACTCATCCTTATCATTTTCTACCCTTTTTGTCATCAAACAAAAAGAAGGTGAGAAAAGAACACCGTTGTAAAAAAAAACTTTGAAAGAAAGCACAAAACATTAGAAAAAGCTTTTTAGGTGGGAGGTGGTGGTGGAGGGCCAAAGTGGTGGCTAAAAAAGTTCTTGATCATATTTTCAATTGCTGAAAAATGATGATCAATGTAAGATAGGATGTTAGGAGGTATAAGTGGAGAAAGAAAGGTAAAGTTTGGTGTTTAGTGAGGTTGGACGATTATCTAAAATGGTAAACTGTATGGTTATGTATGAGGTTCAAGTTGAAGTTTAATTTAAGTGTTTTGGGATGAAAATAGTGCAAGAAGAGCTAATAGGGGTTTGGGTCCGTCATACTTAGTTGGAAGAGGATAACAGTAGTGCTTGAACAAATGTTCCCATGGGTAGGGTCTCTCGCTTCCATATGCTTCATCTTCATCTAGAGTGGTATTTGTATTGATACCATCAACAATTGGGCAGCATATGGTAGAGGGTTCATTTCTACAAGGTCTCTCATCAGAAATATGTCTAACTTGAGCTTCTTTGTACTTGTTCAAATCCAGAATGTGCATTCAAGGGAAAGCTTTATCTAGCCGAATAAGAACTTCAAGAGAAGGCTTGATGAACTACGAAAGAGGTATGAACATCTAGTCCTTTAGTTCATGGCTTGCATAGATGATCTTACTCATCAAATATTTTTTCTGTTGTGGGGAAGAAACCTTCAATTGAGGCGTCTAAAGGCTTAAAATTGAGGTCTTTGGGAATGATAAGCACTTAAGAAGATTTGTACACTTTACTTTTAGATATAGACTCATTTACATTCTTTAAAGGAATTACATGTCTTATCCAAGGTGAGGTTTGTAAAGACCTTTATCCCTTATCACATTGGGATAAATCTTTCTTGATTTCTAAACAATAGTGATTCACATAGTGACACACCTAGATCTTTGATTCTCTACTTAGCTCGCAAGTTCTCTAAGAACTCACCAAGAAACCATGCGGAACAAGACTACCAACAAAAGAAGAAAACAAAAATATGATGGAGAAATGAATGGATTCGTTACTAGTTCAAGGAGTTAGATAAAAGTAGTGAGATTCGCCATGAGCACCATGGATACTTGATAAGAATGAGGATTTCTTGGACAATCCAAAAGAGGAGAGAATGCTCTCACAAGTGCAAAGGCATGTATATTTCACTAATGGGAAAATGAAAAAAAGTTCTTGGAACGTAAGTACAAGGGGTGTTTTTAAGCATGATTAGTGGATCACTAATCATGATTAAGACCCCCACGAGAAGTCCTAAGCATCAAGGCCCAAAATCACAAGCCTACCTTGCTTTTGCCTTAGCGACCAAAAATTGGGGATGGCTTAGCTAGGTAGGATTTGGCATTCCAAAAGGGACCTTGGCTTAGGGATATCATATCCTACACAAATGTACTAAAAGAATATAAAAAAGGTACATGAAAAACTAAGTGTACCTAGCCCTATACATTACCTTTACGGCAGTTGGACACATAGTACAAAGTGTGGCCTTCTTGCATTCTTGGTCGTTGAGGGTGGCCAACTTGTGTTGTACTTCCTCTTGAATCCTCCTTTTGATAACTTCTTTTCACAATAAAAATAATATGTTTATATAGAAAAGAAATGATGTAATCATCTATTAAATGTGAATAACGCCTTTTTACAACGGTAAAAAATATTTAGGAAAAACTTTTTACGACTCGATAAAGCATAGAGCAAATGCATATAAGACAAAACAAAACCAATGAAAGAAGTGCATAAAAGATAAAATATTGAATCTTCATAAATTTTATGGATACTCCACATTAGACACTTAAAAAATTTATGGATGCTCTATCTTTGTTCACCTTAAAATATTGGATGCTTAAACTTTGTAGACATTAAACTTCATTCTATTATAAATTTCATTCTAAGTAAATATTTAATATGAATGAATTTATCTTCAAGAAGAAATTTTGTAAAAATGTTAGTCGGTTGTTATTTTGAGCTCATGAATTTTAAATCAACTATATCCTTCTAAACATAATCTTAAATAAAATGATGTTTAATCTATATATGTTTGGCTTTTGAATGCAAAATGAGTTTTTTAGAAAGATTGATGGAAACAATATTGTCATAGTAAATAGGAATTTTACTCTCATATAGGTTGTAATTTTCAAGCTGATGTTTAATCAATAAGATCCTACCCAACAACAAAAATGTACTCAACTTTTGCAATAGACATGGCTATGGTGTGTTGTCTTTTGCTTGACCAAGAGACCAAGTTTGCTCAAATGAGGTGGCATCCTCTACTAGTGTTTTTCCTTTCAAGTCTATCTCTAGCATAGTCAACATCACAAAAACCAACTAACCTATACTCACTTGATTTCTTAAACAATAGTCTAAGGTTAGTAATATCTTTGATATATCCAAAAATCTTTTTTACTGTTGTTAGGTGAGATTCTCTAGGATCAAATTGAAATCTAGCACAAAGACATACACTAAATATTAAAAATCTAGTCTATATGAAGTTAAGTAAATGAGAGAGCTAACCATACCACGATAGGAAATTTAGTTTACCTTCTTATCATTGTCATCCAAAGTTAGAACAAATGTTGGATGCATAGGTATACACATGCTTTTACATTCCCCGAGTTTGAATTTATTTCACAATTCCTTTGCATACTTTGATTGATGAATAAAGATGCCTTCATCTGTTTACTTGATTTGAAGTCCTAGAAAAAACTTCAATTCACCTATCATTCTCATTTTAAATTCTTCCTACATTAGCTTTGAAAAATCCTTACAAAAAGATTCATCAATGGCTCCAAAGATAACATCATCAATGCAAATTTTAACTATGATGAAATGTGATTTATGATTTTTGTGAAACAATGTAGTATATACTTTTCCTCTAAAAAAACCATTATCCATGAGAAAAGAGCTTAATTTTTCATACCATGCATGAGGTGATTTTTTTAAACCTTAAAGAGCCTTTTTATTTTAAAAACATGGTTTTGAAAAGGATCATTAATAAAACCAGGAGGTTGTTTCACATATTCCTCTTTGTTTATTATACCATTCAGAAAAGTACTTTTGACATTAATTTGATAAAGCCTCATATTGCTATGGGTTGTAAATGATAACAAAATATGAATGACCTCTAATCTAGCTACAAGAGCAAAGGTTTCAATATAATCTATACCTTCTTATTGCGAAAAACCTTGTACAACCAACCTTGCTTTGTTCCCAATAATCTTACCATTTTTGTCATGCTTTTCTGAATACCCATTGTGTTGTTATAATAATATACTTATCGTTAGGTTGAGAAACAAGTTTTCACACTTCATTCTTCAAAAACTGGTTCAACTCTTCTTACGAGGTTATGCTTGTTTAGCTTTGAGATTAATCTCAAGCTTGCATGTCCAAGTTTCTTATGCCATAATCATTGATCATCCTTTATGAATACTAAGCATGTTACATTCTGATTTGTTAGATCAAACAAATTGATCTTATATAGAATATTCTTTCTTTTAGCAGTAAACATCAAGGAACAATTTGGGTTCCTAACTATACAATCACCTTTGTTGAATGAAACATCATGTTCATTCTCACATAATTGACTTATTCTCATATTGTGTTTCAGAACTTTAACAAACAAGACATTATCTATAGAAAGGAAGAGAGTTTTAGCAACTTTGTCAATCTTAACTATCTTTCCTTTCTGGTTACCTCCAAAGGTAACATACCTGCCTAACTTAGGTTGGAGGTCTTGGAACATAGACCTTTCGCCCATCATGTATCATGAACACCCATTGATAGGGGTCTTGCTTTTATGGTCAAACAAATTTTCAACATAAATAATCATGATTTTAGGTACCCAAGCTTACAAGGACCCTTTGTGGTTAGTATTGGAAATGCTGGATGGTATCTTCTTTAGACAATTTTTACTGTCAAAAGAGGTGTGTCTATTTTCACCATAGTTAAAACTTTTAAAGGTATTTGTTTTCTTCAAATCCTTTCCATTATCATAGATAATAATTGATTTTCATTAGGATTCCTTTTATCCTTTAAAATCTTTTTTCAATTTTTTTGTCCCATTTACAACTTTAGCTAGGCTCTATCTAAGATCAATCACCTCCTCTTAAAGAAGTTCAATTACTTGTGAGTTTTTATCATTAGATGAGTAAGTGACTTGTTTTTCTTTTAAATTCTTGTTTTCCTTTCTAAGTGAAACATTTTCTTTTTGAAGAAACTTGAAATCCTTGGGTAGTTTTGAAAATCTCCTTTTCAAATCTTTGTAACCAACAGAGAATGTTGAAGAATTTGAAAGAAGTTCTTGATAAGCAAACTAAAGATTGTTTAGGTCTTCGAAAATTACTTCATCTTCTTCTTTGCTTTCAAGCTCAATGTTTGCCATGAGACAGTGATTAGCTTCCTCTTCTTCTCCTTCTTCCTTTATGGAAGATAGGTCTAGATCTTCCCATGTAGCCAAAAGAATTTTCTTTTTCTTGAATATAGGAATTTTCTTTTTCTTCTCTTCCTTTTCAAGAGTTGGACACTTTGACTTGAAATACCTAGGTTTCTTTCATTCATAACAAACAACTTGTGTCTCGCCTTTGTTGTCTTTGGAAGTCTTCTTGGAGTATTTCCTCCATATTGATTTGTCTTTCTTCCTCCACATAGTGTGTATTTTTCTAGAGATGAATGAAAATTTATCTTCATCAAAGTCTTCTTCTCCAAAAACTTCATTAAATGATTCCTTAACTTTGAATGCATTGGGCAATGTTTGCTTGGAAGCTTTCTAAGCTTTTAAAGTTATGTACTTCTCTTTTCTTTTTCCTTCATCTTCTCTAAGCTCTAACTCGTGGACTTTTAAGGTGCTAAGGAGCTCCTCCATAGACAACTAAGATCTTTGGACACTCTTAAAGCAATAACTTAAGGTTTCCAATATCTAGGTAAACTTGTCAAAATTTTTGTTATTTGATCATAATTATCATAAACTTTACCTGAAGACCTTAGATTATTGATTATTGTTTGGAACCGTCCAAACATTTGATCAATACATCTTTTGGTCTTCCATTTTAAACAACCTGTATTGATAAACCAGCATACTAATTTTAGACTCCTTTATCTGAGACATACCTTCATACGCTAAGGCAAAGGTGTCTCACATACTTTAGTAGATTTATAACTATGTACTTTTTCATATTTGAATTATGTTAAGGCACACACCATAAAATTTCTAGCTTTTGAGTATAGAAAATAC
The DNA here is from genome assembly GCA_025330945.1 of Mucuna pruriens. Lineage (NCBI taxonomy): Eukaryota > Viridiplantae > Streptophyta > Magnoliopsida > Fabales > Fabaceae > Mucuna > Mucuna pruriens. The sequence goes on from JAENHJ010000317.1 coordinate 832,831, forward strand.
CTTAATTTTTTTTCTTTGTTCCATAAAGATCTAGGAATATTAGTACCATCATCATGAAGAGGAATATGATCTCTATTTTCAACAACATCCCACATATCAATGAGTTGCATCAAAGAAGGCTATCATCCTCTATTTCCTATAGTCTTAATTTTGACCTTTGAATAGCAGTTTTCTATTGACAACATACCTTTCGTTTTCCATTGTGCTTTGGAAAGGATTAGCTCAACCCCTAGAGGATGAGCTTTGATACCAACTAAAGTACCACAAGTAAACACACAAGAAGGGGAGGTTGACTTGTATGTGTAATTTTTTAAAGCACCTGTTAACCTTTTTTGCAAAAGGTGAGAGTTTAACATGAGATCCAAAGAACATCCAAAAATGTTTCTTAAAGCGTCCAAAAACACGTTTTTAATAAAGGCATCCAGAAAAGATAAAACACGTCTATAAAAGTGATAAAACAGTAAAAAGGATAGGGATAAAAGGATCACACCAAGATTTTTATATTAGTTCACTCTATAAGTTAGAGTTACATTCTATCCCTTTAACCTAAAGAATTTAGGGAGAGATTGTTGGAACACTCTTGTAAAGAATGTCCAATATTTCAAGGTCTTGATGATTACAAATATTCACTTGTATTACTCACATTTTAAAGTCTAAATGTTTTAGATATTTCATGCATAAAGGGTCTTTAAGACAAAGCGTTTAATAAAAATAATATCATAGTATCAAAAAACTCTAATATTAAGCAAACTGTTCAAGAATCACTATCCAACGAAGTGTGCAATATAAAAGTGTCCAATAAACCTCTTAATCACAAGAAGTAATTTTTTAATTTAATTTTTATTTAGTGCATTCAAAAAATTAGCTACATTCACTTGCTTGTATACCTTTATGCTTTGCCTAAGGAAAACTAAGAAAAGATTCTAGTCAATGCCATGTTCATAAAAGGATAAAGCTTTGCTCTACCAGCTATCTCTGTTTTGCATGTTCTTTATTGAAAACATTCTCTTGCTTAGAATTCGTTACGTATGACCTGCATACATGCTCTCTCTACTAGTTGTTGCTTGAAGCTTCTCTGCCACAACAGTAATCTTTTTGAAGTCTTTCAAGAAGATATCTATCTTTGTTTTGCATGTTCTTTATTAAAAATACTCTCTTGCTCAAAATTTGTTATGTACAACCTGCGTACATGCTCTCTCTACTAGCTATTGCTTGAAGCTTTTTTGCCTCAACGATCATATTTTTGAAACCCTTCAAGAATACACACACACACACACACACATATATATAGAGAGAGAAAACCTCTTTAGAGGACACATACACACATACTCACACATACATAAAAGGATATATACACAAAGAAAAGAAGTGATACAAAAATTCAAAAACGAGTAGTGATGAAAAGCTAGTACAAGAAAAAGATCATAAAAGAAAAAAATGTGAAAAAGATTAAAGTTAAAAAGAAAAGAGGATGTACTTAAGATTAGAAAAAGAAGTATATGAGTATAGAAAAAGAAAGAGACAATTCTTTACAGTGTGCAAGAAATTTTTTTGACAAGCACATAAGAGAAAAGAAAGATATCAAGTTGTTCATATCATATTCAGACTCTGCTTTGTTTTTTGATTTTAAGTCCTTTTAGACTCTCTCTATCAGAAAGACTTTTTAAAGCTTTATTTCGTTTGTAAAATATTTTAGATAAAGTCTTTCATTAAACTCACTTTTTGAGTAACCTTCTTTCAAAACTTTGTTTTGTAAAAGCCTAGAGAGGCTAAGTTAAGAATACTTGGAGTCTTACAATCAAGGTTGTTGGTTGTAAGCAGTTAGACACCCAAGAGGTGAAAATTACTTGTAAGTCAAGTTGACTTAGTAAAATCCATCAAGTTGAAGAGATTGGATGTAACTTTGAATTATAGAGTGAACCAATATAAAAATCTTTGTAATGTTTCTATCCCTATTCTCTTACTGCTTTATCACTTTTGTAAACATGTTTTATCTTTTCTGGATGCCTCTATTAAAGACATGTTTTTGGACACCTTCCTTTTAAACACTTTAAGGAACATTTTTGGACAATCTTTGTGAACTCATGTTAAACACTCACCCTTTGCTAAATAAGGACTTATCATCTCAAACAATAGATTATAGGATATGCATATACCAAGATCAACCTTCAAAGATCAAGCTCATGTAGCCTTGCTATCTGAAATGGAACCAAAGATAGTAGATGAAACCCTGATTGGTGAAGTATGGATTCAATCTATTAAAGAAGAGCTAGATTAGTTTTAAAAGAATGATATGTTAAAACTAGTTCTTTTAGCTTGACAAAATTCCATCATTGGAACCAAGTAGGTATACAAAAACAAGCTTAATTAAAATGGTAAGATTGTGAGAAACAAGTCAAGCTAGTAGCTTGGGGTTACTCACAACAAAAAGGTATATATATGATAAGCTCGTTTTAGTTGTCTTAACGCACATCAAATAACTAAAGCTAACTATAGCATAGTCAACCCTAGGTCGATTTTTCTCAAGGACACAGTATGCTCGAATTGTGAATTAATGTGAAGTAAGATAAAGTAGAACCTAAGTTGCACAATATTGACTCGTCTCCTCATTGACCAAGTCGCTCTCGGTAGGGACAGGTCTAATATGGTCTCGACAAAGACTTATCCAACTCGTCTCAGCTAAGTGTAGAAGGACGCAATAGAGATGGACTATTTCTGTCTCGGATTTAGAAAGTAGTAAATAAGGGGTTTTAATTACCAGAAACGAGTAAACGAATGCAGGAAATAAATGCGAATAGAAGGATGCTGCTGATACGATATGGCTACTATTATTATTAAGATATAACTGTGTTCGTGTTCAATTCCATTAATTCAAGTCCAATCCAGGTTCCTTACTCCAATTCGCAATTCAGGTCAGCCTTGGTGATTCTTATGGCAATTGCCACAGGTTCGTCCATTACCACACTGAGGAATTACGCAATCGCTAACTCATCAGTTGGTAGGGATTAAGTTCAGAGCTGATTTTAGGTTCTCTATTAACAATCGTTAAGGGATTACCTACTAAATCAGCTAAACCAGTTCCAATTGGCTTAGTTTAACTTGTTCATGGTTCAATTGCAATCGCAGATTAAATCATGAATTAAGGAAGATGATAAGAGCAAAGGTGAGGAATGCATAACGAAATTGATTAACAGAAGATAGAATACAAACGCAGTGGTCCGAGTTTAGATGGATCCATCTTCCACAATGATCGCCATGGTTGATGGTAGTGGTTCACCTCCAATAGCTTGAACGCTGAGGATCAACTCCACCAAGGTGTGTTGGAATCCCAAGCAATCACCTCTAACAGACTTCGACTTCTCAATCTCAAGCCTGTACTTCCTCGATCGAGAGAAACACCAATGTAGCACCGTGCACCACCGCAATGGAGAAAAGCGAGAGCGAGGTAGTGGATGTAATGAAGTGCGTAGAGAATGAATCAAAGACCCCTAAATTGTACACAACTACTCCTATTTATACATGGACGTGCGAACCACGATGCCTAACAGAATTACAGAAGTGGATTTTTGCCCTTGCAAAGTGCGTTAAAAAAAACTTGGTCTCTCTAGGAGTGACGTGGCTTCCATGTTGTTGCTGAGCTGGCCTCAGTGTTGGATGGCTGTCGTGGGAGACGCAATTGGGCTTCGTTCCTTATTGGGTCGTTCTGCTTACCAGCTGCTCTTGTTCTTTGGGCCGAGTCTCGGCCTGGTCGAGATAGAGTTGACCAGGTCAAGAATGCTCTCGACTGGGCCTTCTTTGGATGGCTAAGAGTCTTGGCTGGACCTACAATGAAAGAATAGTTAGCTAATGCCTTTTAGCATAGAATTGTATTTTCTCTACTTTTTGGTTCCTAATCTGAATCTTAGCTAACTGTCATATTTTAAGTACATGAGTTCCTTATTGACACTCTTCTTGGGTCCACCTATGGTGTATGCTTTATGACTCATCAATATATTACAAAAACTTTTATATCAACAGCTAGATTATGCATCTTATTGTCCTTTGGTTCTCATGATCATATGAGACTTCATCAATTGGATGTTAAGATTTTTAAATGGTATAATAAATGAAGAAGCTTATGTAAAACACCTTAGTTTTGAGAGTGACTCTTTTCTTAAACATGTCTTCAAACTTATGAAAGTCTTATATGGCTTAAAGCAAGCACCTTGTGCTTGGTATGGAAGATTAAGCTATTTTCATATGAAAAATGTTTTTACAAGAGAAAAAATAACTCTCTTTTGCTAGAGCTTTGACTCATATTTTATTATAGTATAAATATATGTGAATGATATTATATTTGGTGCTACTAATGAGCCTCTATGCAAAGAGTTTTCTAAGCTTATGTATGGCTCGAAATTCTGCTTCTACACTAGATCAAACAACCACATTTTGCTTCTTGCTCCTCCAAGTTACTAGATTTCCTCCTAGAAACATACGATATCCGGAAGTGGATCTTCTATCCACAACTAATTCTACACAGTCTACATATGTATATATTTCCATGGACAATGTACCTTCTTTTCTAAACAACAGTCCTTTTCCTGGACTTGCCTTCAAATACTATAGGATCCTTTCAACTTCCTGAAGGTTCCTTTCCTTGGGATCATGCATAAATTGGTTGACCACACTAACAACATAGGCAATATCTGACCTAGTGTGGGATAAGTAGATTAATTTCCCCACCAATCTCTAATATTGGGACTTCTCTATGGTTGGACTTTCTTCACACTCAATCCTATGGTTTTGCTCAATAGGTACCCCTAAGGTCTTACATCCCAATTTTCCTATTTCTTTGAGTAAATCGAGTACATACTTCCTATGGGAGATAAAGATACCTTGTTTGGAATATGCAACCTCTATCCTAAGAAAGTATTTTAGCTTTCCTAACTCCTTCATTTCAAATTATGTTGCCAACTTTTCTTTCAGAGTTAGTTTTTCTATCTCATCATTACCTGTAACAATCATATCGTCTACATAGACTAGGAGAAGAGTGAGTTTACCATCAGGAGAATGTTTTATAAAGAGAGTATGATCACTTTGACTCTGCTTGTATCCTAGGGATATCATGACTTGAGAAAATCTTCCAAACCATGCTCGGGGAGACTGTTTAAGCTCATACAATGCCTTTTTGAGTATGCATACCTTGTTCTTTTCATTATGAGAATAGAATCCATGGGGAATCTCCATGTAGACTTCTTCTTCTAGGTCTCTATGAAGGAAGGCATCTTTAACATCAAAATATTGCAAGTTCTAGCCAAAGTGGGTGACTAAGGAAAGAATAATTCTTACCGTATTCATCTTTGCTACAAGGGCAAAAGTTTCCTCATAATCTATTCCATAAGTTTGTGTATACCCTTTAGCAACCAATCTTGCTTTGAATCGCTCAAGGGTCCTATCAAATTTATACTTCACAATGTATATCCATCTACAACCTACAACTCTTTTGTCTTTGGGCTTATCAACAATCTCACAAGTTGAGTTTTTCTCTAATGTCTTCATCACTTCTTTCATTGCTTGAACCCAACTCTTATCTTTCAAAGCTTCCTATACTGATGTAGGTATTTTGATTGCATCAATAGCAACAATAAAACTCCAATCTCAACTTCTAGATAACTCTCCCCCTAAAGTGGAAGGCTAACAAAGAACGACTGTGTTTCATGAAAAGTATCATCCATTGAGATAAAGATCTAACGACTCGAAGGATGATAACACTTAAACCATTTTTTTTTAGGGATAACCAATGAAAACACATTTGACAACTTTAGGGTCTAACTTCCCACAATGTGGATTATGAGAATGGACAAAGGCAATACAGCCAAAGACACGAGTTGGTAAGCTTAACACCAGGGGAGAGTTAGGAAAGAAGGATAACATATGTTTAATTGGACTAATACTATTTAAAACATGAATGGGTAACCAATTGATGAGATAGGTGACAATTAGGACAACTTCTCCCCAATAAGCATTAGGAACAAACATTTTGAAGAGGAGGGCTCTAGCAACCTCAAAGATATGAAATTTTTCCTTTCTGAAACCTCATTTTGTTGGGAGTATTCACACACGTCAGTTCATAAACCACACCATTATTTTTAAGAAACTTAGAGAACTCAAGATTTACAAATTCGGCACCATTGTCTAACTGTAGTCTTTTAATAGATTTACCGAATTGGTTTTGATAAGATAAAAAAATTGACAAATATTTGACAAACCTCAAATTTATGTTTCATAAGAAATATCCATGTCACACGACTACAATCATCAATAAACGATACAAACCACTTAGTTGGTCCCCAGAATGAATAAGGTCAAAAGGTTCAAGACTTCTATTATTACTAGGAGAAAATGTTGTACGGTGGTGCTTTAAAAACTGACAAACATCACACCTAAAGGACTTGACAAACTCTTTTGTAAATAAATCTGGAAACATTGTCTTAAGTAACCCAAATGGTGGATGTCTAAGACGTTTATGGTAAAGCCAAATTTGAGAAGCTACCCAATTTTCTAAGGTTTCCCGTTGACTAGAATGCAGTTCTTCCTTATTCGTATTGTTACCTACCTTTGTATGTTGTAAGTAGTATAACCCACTCTACTCTTTAGCAACTCCAATCATCCTCCCCATTGTAAGTTCTTGAATAACATAATGAGAACAAAAAAATGCTACTAAACAATTCCAACCTTGTATAAGCCTATGTATAGAGATAAGGTTGTTAGCGAGTTTCAAAGCAAGAAGAACATTGTGTAGGGATAAAGAGGACTAAAGTTGGACGTTGTCAGATTCAACAATAGGAACATGATCTCCATTAGCAACAGTAATGAGTTACTCTTTGGATACTTTAAGATATGATGTAAAATGTGAAGGAAACGGGGTCATATGATCTATTGCCCCAAAATCAAGGATGCTTTGTGGAATTGAACCAAAAATATTGAAAGAACTCTTACGTTTCATGGTCAAGCCACATGAGCCAAGAGACTTACTTGTTGAGTTTAGAAGCGCTCGAAGGTGATCCATCTCCTTACTAAAGGCTTGAATATCCTTTTCAAGTTGCGAGGTAGAAGGATGTTCAACTACATTCTCTTTATCGGAGGTTGGTTAATTTACTCACATCTAAGTTGGGCCTTTATTTCCACCCATTCGTTCAAGAACTTTCTCATTTCTATAAAGCTTGTAGTAGGTATCCTTGGTATGTCCTGGTCCTTTACAATACGTGTAGTATTCCCCATGACTACTTTTTGTGAAGGGTTTTCCTTTGAAGGTTGATCTTTTTGTGAAACTTTTTCCTGTGACCATAACAGATCCTGTATTAGAGCATCATTTATCAAGTATGACTGATCGTTAGGTCTCTTCACTTCGCACAATAAAAATACCTCAAACAAAGAGGGAACCTTCTTCTTGCTTAGAATTTGAACCCAAATAGGATCATATTTAGAATTCGAGCCATGGAGGAACTTAAAGATTCTCCCCCTTTCGACGAGCCCATTGTATGTAATAGAATCAGCTTTGCACACCTTCAATCCTTGGTACTAGTCCAACTCGATCCATAACCCATTAAGAGTGCCATAGTACTCTATTACTAAAAAGGTTCCTTGTCTAGAGTTAAAGATCTTGCTTTCAATATCATTACAAGTAGCAAAGTCCTTTTTCATTAAATATATCTCAATGAGATTCTCCCATATCTCACAAACGGAGGAATAGAAAATATAATTCTGGCTTATTTTTGGAGTCATAGAATTCCTAGTCATGTCATAATGAGAGAATCTTCATCATCTCACGGTTCAAAATTTGGATCACCTCTAGGTGAGTGACTTCCTTCAATATGACTCAACTTCTTATGCCCTTTGAGCGTAGTATGAATGTACTGTGTCCATTGTAGATAATTCCTATTGTCAAGTCGAGAGGGACCCACCAAATTTGGAAGTTCATTAGGTCCCAAGATAATGGATTTATCTTTTGCCATTATCACTAATAGTTGGGAATGACAGAGAAGACTTTGACTAGTCTTGCACTGATGTGTGGGTCTTGTCAGAGGGTAGCGGTTCACTGAAGTGAGGTAGTGGAAGTAGAACTTGCAAGATCTAGAGCTCTGATACCAAATTGAAAGTAAAAGGAATTATGTATTGATTGAATTGAATAATACAATTTCTAATCTCCCTTTTTATAGGGTAAAGGTGAACTACTTAACGATAATATAGCCTACAAAAAGAAAAGATAATCATTGTAGATAAAGTGTGATATTCACAATCTCCTAATGAGATATTTAGATATTTCTAACCTCTTAATCTAATGAGATATTTACAATATCTACAACAATAGTAAACCAGGAGACACTTCGATAGCCAAAGGAGACAAATTTAGTCTCAAGTATTGTCCTAACAATTGAAAGAAATGAGATGCAAAAGATTCTCTATGCCTCAACAATAGGGAGTCTAATGTACCCTCAAGTTTGTACTCGTTCTGACATTGTTTTTGTTGTGGGAGTTTTGGGAGGGTATTAAGTGATCCTAGAATGTAGCATTGGAAGAGAGTTAAATGTGTGATGCATTACTTGAAGAGAACAAAAGGTTACATGCTCAGTTATCAAAAGTCTAAAGGTTTAGAGATCATCGAGTACTCTTCGATTTTGCTGGATTTCAAGATAGCAAACGCTCCACGTTTGGATACATCTACATGCTGGCTAAAGGAGCTATCTCTTTGAAGTCTGTTAAACAGACTCTTATAGCCCCTTTGACCATGGCTATAGAGATTATGACTTGTTTTGAGGCTTTCAACTATGAGATATGACTGTGAAATTTTGTCACTAGTTTACAAGTGATCGATAGCATTGAAACACCATTGAAAATCTACAGTGATAATAATTTGGCAGTCCTTTACTCCAACAACAATAGGAGTTTTACAAAGTCATAGTTCATCGACATCAAGTTTCTTGTTGTTAAAGAAAGAGTTTAGAATAAACAAATTTTCATAGAACATATAGGAACAAGTTTTATGCTAACTGATCCATTGACTAAAGGCCTAATAGCCAAGGTCTTTCATGAGCACACTGTTCATATGGGTGTTATTCCTTAGGATACCTTAGTTTAGTAGGAGTCTGTATGTTTTACGTTTCACTTTGAACATTTTGTTGTTCTTTATTTTCTGTAGAACTAAGTTGATTATTTATGCTTACATTTTGAACTCGCTTATGTTTCCTTGTATGTAATAATTGCATTACATTCAAAGAATTTGGATTGATCTCCACTAAAAACTAAAAATAAGGACCAATTGGAAATAGACATGTTTGAGATCACATTGCATGTAATTTCCATGCCACTCATCCATATTTGATCCATGTCATTGAGTATATTAATATGGTGATCATCATGATCTAATCATGCTTGTTTGTGATGAAAGTAGCAATTGTTTCATTGTTAATGTACAAGATGGACTAGATTGTATTAAGGGGAAGTCTAAAGATAAACAACATACAGACATGTACCTAAGGAATTTTTTAATATAATTGTTTCAAGAGAATATGAAACTCAAATGGGAGATTGTTATAAATTTATAATTTCTTTTAATCTTTTGGGCATTATATTTTAAATATAATTATTTCAGCTATTTATTTAAGGTGATTATAATCCTAAGTATTGACGAGTAGTAATCAAATAGACTTCTTAAAAGGACTTGAAATGGACTTAATGAGTGGATACCCATATTAGCCCGTTAGGAGATAATGAGAATCCTATATGTAAACTAACATATAAGGAAAGGTTATGGTCCCCCAATACACCAAATCAAAATACGTTTTCTGTTCTCTCCATCAAAAGAGAGAAACAAAAGTCCCCAAAGGAAGTAAGGTGATTTAGTTGAGGAAAGCTACAAATCAATTGCTCGTGATTGTCGAAGGTTGTACTACGTTCTCCAATACGTCATCATGGACCCATGTATTTACACAATTTTAAAAGCTTTGATAATTTAATATGACGATAAGAACATGAAAAATATAAGAATAGGAAAAATCCTATAGAATTATTATGGATTGCTAAAATTTCATCATCCATGGCTAGTGGTGATGAATTGTTAATAATTTACAAATTATTATCTTACCTAATGAAAGCATAAAAACATGATCATTACTTTGGAAAAAAAAAAAAAAGATTAAGGCAATGACACTTAGGCATTGGGTGGTACGACTTCATCACAACAAATGTTGGAAATCAAATATAATACACACATATGTTATGGTCCAAGTCTTATCAAAGAAAATCATATTATTTCTCCGTTTCCAGGCCCACCATATAATTGCTAGCAAATTATGCATATTCTGGTGTGAAAAAATCAGGAGAAACCAATCCTGCAAGTTTGGACAAGTTAGAAGTCTGTGTGAAGCAGCACCCCCTTCGCATCTCTCTCTTTTGTGTGGGGACAATCATGCAAAACATGGATAACATCCTGAATGTGTTGCCAAATGACACGCATGTCTCTTGCAATTGGTTGGCAAAGACTCAAAGAAAGCTTGCCAAATAAAAATATGGATATTTTCAGGAACCTCAAGCCTCCAAATCTTCTTCCAAATAGAATGTGAATCTGTGGGATGATTGAGAAACCAGCTATATGCTGAAGAAGCCGTATACACTCCATGTTTGATAGCTAGCCAAGTCACAACATCACTGCCTGTGGGAATTCTAGGTACTTGTACAGCTAATATTTTCTGAATAATATGTTCTGGTAGTGGAGTTCGTAGATATGCTAAATTCCATTGACCGTTCTCCCAAACTTCTGAAATGGACAACTAAGAGTCTTCAATATGCACAAAAATTACCTCTTGACAAAGAGGTCCAGAACCCAACTAATTGGAGAACCAAAATGAGGATTGTCATGTGCCTAATCGAGCACCAAAGCCATCATGAAGCCTGTCTATAGCTTTAACAATACTATGCCAGATATAATTAAGAAGCACCTCTTATATTGGTGACCCTAATAATAGTGTTATTATGGAGATGCTTATGAGAAATCACCTGCACCCAAGGCTTGTGTGAGCAATGCAATAGTTCCCAAATCAATTTCCCTAAAAGAGAAACATAGTTGCTCTCGTATCTTTGTCCCCTAGTCCACCTGCAGATTTGGGCATTATAATATCCTTCCAACTCACCAAATTCCAACATCTTGGTGAGGCTACCTTTGACCAAATCATGGATCTACACATATGATCAATACTAAACACCTGGGAATCCAAAATGGCTGCATGGCTGCATAAAGTATATGGAGAGACATGCCGACATCGATTTGGTAAGACAAAGCCTTCTAGCTCTATTTAAAAGCTTGCTCTTCCAAGATTCCATGCGCGACTGAACTTTCTCAATAACATGTTGGAAGTCTGCTTTTGTCACCCTTCCTTTTAACACGTGATGACCCAAATACTTACCTATCGAGGTAGCATACGTGATAACTATAATATGTGTGCTAGAGCATCTTTCTTGGTGATTGAAACAACCTTCGAACAAACAACTCTAGACTTTGTAAGATTAACCTTTAGCCTAGATTCCACATAAAATCTTTCCAAAGTGGAGGATAGCATTCACATTTGCTCCTCTAAGGCACTGCAAAACAACAACGCATCATCTGCAAATAAAAGATGAGTTAGAGGAGGGTCTCTTCTAGTTATTGATATAAGCTGCCACTTATTTTCTAACATAAGCTGATTTACTGAAATGCTAATTTCTCCATACACATCACAAAAAATATGGAGATAGAAGATCTCCTTGTCGAATTTCCCTGGAGGAGAGAATCCTTGTATTTAGTTATTCCAAAGAACTGACAAGTTTGAGCCTTGAACGCCCCCACATAAGTAAACTAACAATCTTTCCCTTGATGCCAAAGTCAAGTAAAGTATATCGGAAATAATCTCAATTGACTCTGTCACACGCTTTCTCCATTTCAATCTTTATGACTAATGGAGGAGAAGAAAAAAAGAAACTGAGACTGTAAGGAAATATTTTAATATAGATTTTAATTAAAAATATTTTTTAAAATCTTTAATAAATATTTTTTAATTATGTAAAATTAAATAAACTAAATTATATATTTTAAACCTAAGAAGAAAGAGATAATGGTAATATTTACATCTCTTAGGTGAAAAAAAAAGTAATTTATAATAAGTTAATATGTATATAATTTTTATTAAAAAAAACTAAAAGTGTAATGAAAATCTTGATAAAAGTGTATTAATAAGATTTTTTTAATATAAAAAAATAATCCCTAATTAGGGATGTTAGTATATTGATTAACATTTACTTATTTATATTTAGGTAAATAAGTTGATTTGTTTGATCCAAAAACTTTTAAAATGATTTTAAAGCCTAATTTTTTAGTAAACAATATAATACATGTTCCACTACATGGAATTAATTAACATTTTTTATTTATATTTATTTAAATAAGTTGATTTGTTTTAATAAAAATATTTTAAATAATTTTAAATACTAATTTCTTAATTAGTAAATAAATTTATAATAACAACTTAGGACAAACAATAGACTCGACAGTTTCCTCATGTATTTTTACTTTTATTCAATTTGAAGTTAATAAAAAATTATAAATAATTTTGAATATAATTATTGTAAAACTTAATAAAATTATGGACAATTTTTTATTGTTAGACAACAAATACACGAGGAATTCTAACTAAATTTAAGGGGTTTCGAAACATTTAGTTTCTAAACAAATAACAATTAAGTTCTTACCCCCTCTTATTTTGTTATCCAATAACAAAATTAATATTTATTTTAATTTAGTTCCTATTAATTAAAATATATTTTTTAATTTTAAAATTATAATTATTTATTTTAAAGATTTGATAATTTCCAGCACGAAAAGGATTCTAAATTTTTTAAAACTGTAATTATTTTTTTAATTGAAATAATTATAATTTTAAATTTTAAATTTTAAATTTAGAAAAACATTTTAATTAATTAAATACTAAACTAAAATAATTTTTTTTACTAAATAACATAATAAATAATCTATCAATCACATCAAAAAAAATTAAACTGTTCAAAAGGTACAATGTGAATCATCAATTTAGTTTCTGAAATTGAAATGATTCTTCAAATTAGTCCCTAAAATTAATAAAATAGTAAAATAGTCTATCAAATTATATATTATTATTTAATTTAGTCTTTGAAATTATAATAGATAATTAAATTAGTTCTAAAATAAATAAAATGTCAAAATGGTCCATAAAATTATAATTATTTACTAATTTAATCATAAAAATTGTAATGATTGGTCAAATTAATATCTAAAATTAAAAATATTAATTGTACCTTTAGTCTTAAATTATTTAAATTAGTCCTTGAATTTTTATAAAATTCATAAATTTTTTATCTAAAATTTTAAATTTAGGGTCAAAATGTGCAAAAAGAAATTATGAATAAAATTTGTAAAATTTTAAAAGTTATGAGAAAAATATATGAATAATATTTTTTTAATTTTAGAGATTATTTTGATCAATAATTAAATTTTTAAGAACTAAAATAATAGGTGATTACAATTTTAATAATTATTTTGATATTTATTTATTTATAAAACTAATTTAAACGTCTATTATAATTTAAAAAATAAAATTAAATAGCAATATACAATTTGACTAACTATTTTATTATTCTATTAATTTTAGAAACTAATTTAACAAATTATTATAATTTTAATTAATTTTAATGAATAAATTGATAATTCATTTAAGATACTTGAGTAACTTCGTTATATCTTCTCTTCAATTATTCATTATTCAGGTGTAAGTATTAATTAAATATCAAAGATTGAAGTACAGTAGGCCCAGTCCATAATCCCTGTCACCCGACCCAACCATCCATGCACACCCTTTGTCTGTATAGACGCTTGGAGAAAACACAAGACAGGCTTCGTAAATACTAGAAACGGCAACAAACGGAAAGCACGAACCTCGCACTCTTTCCCATTGGCGTGGTGGTGTGGCCATTAAGCGACGGACAAACATGTCAGGGAACAAACCCAGAGAGATCAAGGTGAAGCTGCTATGCCCCTCCCTCTCGAAGGTGACTCAAGTGGTGGCGTGGGATCACCAGAAAATCGACTTGGGCTCCATTTGTTGGGCCTTTGGGCTCGACCCATCATCGGTGAGGCTCAATGGCCACTTCATCGGGAGAGGGGTGGACCTCGTCGCTTCTTCCGTCACTTGGAAGGCTCTTCTCTCTTTCTTCTCTTCCAAAGGGTTGTCCACTGGTAAAGACAACAGTGACACTCTTCTCGTCACTGGCAAGCTCTGCAGACTTGGACTCAAGCGTATGTCTCTTTGCTTTCATCTTTTTCTTTATTTTTGTTTTTGTCAAATTTGGAATTTTTACTGGTGGATGTTTCTTTGTGACGCAATTGAAGGAGTTTATTGGGTGGATTTTTTTTTTTTTTTGTTGGTGTATAAGAATAGGTCACGGGAGAGTGAATTGGCGTGAATGTTGGTCATTTAATTATACGATCAATACATTGACATTGGATGATCAAGATTGTTTTATTTAAATTTAATTTGATAATCTACTTTGATTGAATTTGGGTTATTTAATTATCCGTGATGTCATTTGTTACGAAAAAGTGAGGCTAAATTATCCTTTTTATCCCTCATCTATTTTTTTAGTTAAAGTTTGTTTACCAAGTTTTAAAAGTTTAACTTTAGTATGTTAAATTATATATATTAAATCAAATTGATTCTTTTTTCATTTTGTCACACCAAGAGGGTTACTTGTGAGAGAGGAGAAAATAAGAAAAAAAAATGAAATAAAATTTTTTATTAGCTAAAATTTGGTTATGCATAATTTAAAATTTAGTTTTTGGAGAAGTTAATAAGAGCTTCTACAAATTAGGTCAGCAATAAACTAATTTTAGTTTAGGAAAAAACTTATTTCATTTTTTCTTCTATTTTTTTTTCCTATAAGTGTTTATAAAGAGAAATTTATCCAAACAGGACTTTACCTATATCAACCTTGGCTCACTAACAAATACTCATCTAATATGTTATTTAAGGGTACTTCAAAAGTTAGTGTAATAGATTGAAAGAAGAAATGATTTGGTTTAACAAGACACTTTAAGAGGGCCAAAATGAAACTTTTCAAACTTAGAAAACCAAAATAAAACTGAAAAATAAGATGAGGAACTAAAAGAATATTTCAGCCTAAAAAAATAATACGAAAAGTAACGAAATTAGTGATTTGACCAATAAGGGAACTAATATCTAAACATGGATGAAAAATTAAAATTCTATAAAGTTCCTCTACATTAAAATTCATACATTTCCTTAGTAACTTGTTCGTACTAATTATATTTTCTATTTAATTATATGGACAAGATTGGTTTTACTTGATATACGTTGACAGGAAAATAATATGCAGATGATCAAGATTATTTTATTTAAATTTAATGTTGAATATCTATTTTGGTTGGTATCATCGTATGTAATATTAGCTCTTCTCATGCTAGTAATTGTGTACGCATCGTTTTGGGAGGGTCGAAGAAAAATGCATGTTTGGTTGGTGAGTACGTTTTTGATTATTTGTTGTACGTCATTCTTTGGTTGATGAATGAAAGATTTCCCTAGTTTTGTTGGGAGACCCTGTTTGTTCTGTAATTGACTATTTTGGGGGGAATGGGGATATATCTTTTGCTTTAGAGTAACAGAATTGTGTGTTGCTGAGAGACGTTGAGGATAGAAATGATGCTTAGATTGGTTGTCTGTTTGTTTGGGCTTATTGGTAAGGCATGTCAGGGCAGAAAATTGTGATGGTTCAATTTGATATAAATCTATTATTCTCGTCCATCCATGAAATAAAATACATGTAAGCAATGATATTTTTGTTGGGAAGTTTTGTATTATCTGCTGTATGTTTTGGTTGCTGCATTGTTTTGGCTGAAATTGAAATCCGTTTCCTATGTTCAGTTCTTTAAACGGTGTTGCATTGCATGTAGTTGCTGAGAAAATTTAAATGGGAGGATAACAGAATTTCATCAGTAGGCTCCTCTTGCTTAGTTTTCCTATGTAATCTTGAGATATTCCACTTCTATTTGTTGGGTAAGAAATCTCTGAGAGCAATTGCTATGCCATAACTGTCTCTGAGATCTAAAACCTTAAGAGCAAACAGGGAAAACAAGGGGGGAGTGCACACTGAAGAAGGATTGATATAATTGTATTTTCCTAAAATGACTTCTGTTGAGCCATGCCTAACTTCTCAGAAATGTCAAAATCCAAAAGGAAGCCTATGATACAAAGAGAATGTTCGGTCTGTAGAAAGGAGATGAACAATGTGATCACTTTATGACATTGTAATTGGAGTTTCTTACATAGGATCCTGCCATGTCTTTCATGGATTCCATGCACTCACACTCTTGGCTTAGTCAATTATATTTTACATTGGTAGTCAAATAATGGTGTGCTCATATTCTTCTTTTCTCTCTTATCTCAGTTATCTGTATCTTTATAATAGGATGTGTACTTTGTTTGATATTAAGAAGGATGTATTTTGCTAGTTACACCATATTTTCCCCTTGTCTAAATTTACTTGTGACCGTGCAGGAGGACATGATTCACAAGATTTTCAAAATGGGATTGAAAAGGTGATGGAGGGTGAGAATGCAGGTAACAGTAGAGGGATTAAACTAGAAGCTGCCAACTTGCTCAAGAATAAAAAGTTGAAAGAGAGCAACTCAGGTATATATTTTTAGTTAATTGTGATGACTATATAACTGGTATTTGAATCACTGTTTCCTTCTAGAACCATGGGGAAGATATAAAGCAGACATAATTCAGTTTGATGATTGTAAATAACATTATAAGATTGTGTTATCATGCTATGTATCTTCAAGCTTGTGGTATTTGGGAGTTACCCTTACAAGTTTGTAAAGACTTAAAGTTATTTGATGAAGAGTTCAGGAAACATTTTGCAATTTTGCATTTTGTTGCATTTTTGTGTGAAGGAATATTTGTATTTTTTAACTCTTATTATTTATTTTTCTATGCTCTTTTCAAAAGGAGAGATTCTGAATAGGCAAAGCTGCAAGAGAATGCAACTATTGGAAGATGTCAACCTATTCAAGAAGCTAAAAATAAATGAGGACAAGTCAGGCAAGTTCACCATTCCTTGCCCTTAGTTCTACCCTTCACATTATTTGGTTTTTTTTTTCTTTAGTTTTCTCATGGCTAAACTTACTCATGGTCATGGGAAACTATCAACTCAGGACTTGACTCTGTTAAAGTGAGTAGAAATAAAATAAGCAATTTCAATCACTGAGAAAAAAAATCAACGTTTGATATTGCAATACATTCATAAATTATTATGTATACATGCATAATATCAACCGTTTTTTTTTTTTTTATCAATGATTGAGATTATTTACTTTACCTTCTGAAGTGAGTTCTGTATTTTAGAAGAATCATATCTGCCAACTTAGCCTTCACCCTCCTCGTCCTAAGAAAAAACTTTCTTATGTGTCTACAATTGCCTCAACATTAACATTTAATGGACTCTTCACAGATAGTCAAGATAAAGTCGATGACCTCTCTGGCAGCATTGCATGCAACCAGTTTACGTGCAGATACACAAATAAGAATCTGAAGTGGATAAGAAAAGACGAGGCAATTGTGGCAGCTAATTACAAAAGGATTAGATAAACTATCTCTCATAGGAAAAACACAAAGAAGTATAGTGCACTGTTTAACATTTTGTTTTTAGCTTCTATTTTTGTTCTCGCTTGAGACACGAACTATCAAGGATGACTGATAATCTCCCTCGAGCTCTATGTCCCTAATGATTGTTTTGAATCCCTTAGGTGGGTTGTCTTTTTTCCTTATATATTTGCCTTCCCTGTTGCATCCTCTAACACCCTAGTTTTTGGATAAAATGCCGGGTAAAGTGAGCCCTGATAAAGACCAGTTAGTGGAAGTTGAACTGTGTAGGCTAGATGAATGTGTGTGTGAGACCTCGCTTGCAAATTGTGCGAGTCATACATACCAGTATGACACCATCCCCTTAAAGTTAGGAGCGAGGCTTCCTTTCACCAACTTTCAATGCTCGGTTTTGAAGACCTTAAATATCGCTTTGACTCAGCTTCATCCAAATGGTTGGGCCTTCGTTCAAGCTTTGGAGATCCTTTGTGAGGGTTTGTGAAAGCCGCTATCATTGAATGTTTTCTTTTGGTTTTTCTACATTTGGCGAGCAAAGAAAGTTGGTTAGTTCTCAATTAATAACCAATTGGGACGTTATCTAATCCGCACCTTCTGACTACAAATTTTTTAAAAATCGTTTCTTTTGAGTGCGAAAGGGAGATAACTGCTCAGATTGCCTCCTAGATGCCTTTGGGGAACCACACTTTCCTCTGTATTGGACTAGTTGCCTTACCGTGGTGATTCAAGTGAAGAGGAGTTACTTGGAGAATCAGAGGATGCGTGTATT
Organism: Mucuna pruriens; assembly: GCA_025330945.1. Classification (NCBI taxonomy): domain Eukaryota; kingdom Viridiplantae; phylum Streptophyta; class Magnoliopsida; order Fabales; family Fabaceae; genus Mucuna; species Mucuna pruriens. The sequence continues at coordinate 851,320 of JAENHJ010000317.1, forward strand.
GAAGAGCTTCGGAGATACTTGGTATTTCTATGCAGCGAATTGATTTAACGGGGTGATGACCTCGACGCTTTTTTCGCGTTTTTATGTACTGCTTTAAATTTCTCTGTTTTGTCACCTTGTTTGATCTATTGTGATTTCTAATGTGTTCCTTTTCAGGAGTTATGGCCCCCTTGCACCTATCGAATTGAAAGCCTTTTGTAAGAAGTCTTAGCTGGCCACCTATATCGCTTGAACCTTTGCTCCTTCTCTGGTTGGTATAGATTTGTCGACCACCTACTCAGGGGAGCCCGTTCGCAAGCGACATCGAGAAGGTATAGAATATAGTTTTGACATATCATCTCATCCATCTGAACCTATTCCTAATCGCGGAACAGATTGGCGACCTGTACTCTCAGCAACTGACGAGGCACTAACATGAAGTTGGTCTAGAACAGGAAGTTCCTACTAGATGAGGTGGTTGACTGCCATCTATCAGCTTCCTCAGATGTTGATAAGGGTAACACTCTCGGATTGGTTGGCGTCTACAAGGCTCTTAAGGTGTATTCTAGCTATTCCCTAGTCCTTTACCATTAAGCGAGAATATGGCGATCCTGCCATTCAGAAGAAGAAAATGGTTGACTACTCTGAGAAAGTCAAGGCTGAAATGAGCCACCTTAAAGAGGCATTACATGTTGTCGAGAAGGTCAAGGTGGCTGACCAGGTATCTGAAGATTTGAAAATGAAGCTTCAGTCAGCCATTGAGAACTCCAACAAATACCTACCCACTAAGGAACATTTGGAGGAAAGGAACACGTGCTCTTGGAAAAGGTTCGCCAGATAGAGTCCTCCCTTGTTACTAAATAAGGTGAAGTGGATGAGAAAGAATTGTTCGCCTTGGATTAGTTTGAAGGCGACTTTCAGCATGCCCTTGATCAAATAGCATTCCTTCATCATCCTAGAATCAATCTTTTTGGAGTCAGAGTCTATAAAGATATCATCAATGGCCAACTTGTGGATTACAACTCCCCACTAGCCACATCTTAGTAGACTCCCGTTTTCAGGCCTTTTGTATTTGTGTTATCCTACCTTAGTAGATTTCTTGCCTTTGGATTATCTTGTATTAAATTATCGCCTTAGTCGATAACTTTTGTATCTTAGTTATTTTGAATCTAACAAAAGAGCTAGTTTTTTTGTATTTAATCAATTGATCTTGTTTAAACCTTGACATTGTAATTGACCCTTAACGGTGTTTGGGGTCTTATTAGTTGACCATTGCTCGCCAGACTTTCGAATGTTCGAGTGTTGTAGTGATTGACCATCATCGCAGGCCTTTTGGGTGCCTGGGGATCATATTGGTCGACCATCACTCATAGGTCTTTCAGGTGCCTAGGAGTTATATTGGTTAACCATTGCTTATAGGTCTTTTTAACGCAAGAGAGTCATATTGGTCGACTACTACTCGCATGTCTTTTTTTTATGCTCGAGGATCATATTGGTCAACTATTACTTACAGGTCTTTTTTAAAGTAGTTAGACAAAATGGAAACTATGGGTCAATAGTAGAAGGTCGATCAGATAGTCCACTTTTCATTTTTATTCTTGTTAAAAATTGTAAATTCGTTTATCTATGCAATATGCTGTGAAAATATTAGAGATAATAAAATTTAATGAAGTGCTTTAAAAGATGTAAATATTAAGGATTAAACCATTGCACTTTCATATTCTTGGAAAATCAAATTTTTTGTTTAAAAATTGGAAATAAATGATTAGCAACCTAATCTTAAAGTTCCATGAAACAAATTTAATAAAGTAACATGAAAAAACAAATATTAAAATCTAGTGAGAGGAAGCAAGTTGTCACAATCTTGATCCAAGCACTGTTAATTCATTTATCCATTTGAATATGATAACTCATTCTAGCATAGCTAATTTGAAGAATTGAGCTAAGGAATAATAAGAGTTTTCATGTCATGTTAATCAGATAGGTGTTCAAGGGAGAGTATAAAACGCTCTCATGTTCGTTTACTCGAGAGAAAAAAGTACAAAAAAAGTGACTGGCCTATGAGATCTTGGTCATTTTGAACTTCATTTTCATTGCAAGACTAATAAACTATATTTTTAAATTGGTTTGCTAGATCAGGAAACATGCTCCCTTTACCAGTGCAAATAGCAATGAAGGTTCTTAATAGTTACAAAACGCCTGTTCGGTAAAGTACAGCAATGCCTCATTTCTAGGTTGATTAAATGGGGAATTAAAACATGGTATTGCATTTTTTTATTACTAAAAATAATGTAAATTCAGATGCACAAAATTGTTTTTTATAATCAATCATTTTGTTCGTGTACATGTATTGTTTTGATCAATTAAAAACAAGACATGTCCACAAGACATCGAGAAGGTCTGTATTGTACACAATATATGCAATTAGAATATAGTACAAGTAAAACTACTTAGTTGGAAAATATCATTGTGAATAGTATTGCCATGCAACGGCAATTCCTGCAACCAGTAGAACTCTAAAAATCAATTTTAGACTAACAAAGGATGATGATGATGAGGGTGGGGACAGAGTCGATTCCAATGTTCTGCCTCTGAGCTTGGAAGATAATTTAGTTAGTACTCTACGAAGGAACACCGCTTTGTTTGCATCTGCAGGTAGAAAAATACAAACCTTAGAAACTGTATAAGAATACTTCAAATAAATGAGGGAAGGTGGGGGCAGTAATACATAACACTAGGCCTGTAAATAATAGTGTATGATATAAAGTACATGTTAGTGTGCTACGCTTACAGATCAAAATTTAGATTAAATCCTCCACAGCATTAGTTAGTTAGATTAGTTGGTTTAAGAAATAAGGCATGTTGCCTATTAAACTTGTCCTTTGTGTGAGAATTGAGGCCTTTGGGCATCAGAAGGTGCAGACTCTCAATGTTCTACAGGTTTAAATATCTTTTTAATAAGATACCATATTTCTTTCAGTATACTTCAGCATTACAAAGACATTATATTCATGCATAACCAACAAGTTTATGTAGACTCATTTATTTAATTTGCTATTTAATTTGCATGTCTAGTTTGTGATAACTGCATGCAATCATAAATACCAGTGAAGGTAGTGTGGACAGCAATCTGAAAAACTAGTGCAAAGAGAGAACAAAGTGATTCTTAAAAGGCAAGGTGAGCATGCTTTCTTATTTATGGCTATTTAAGGCAAGAATGCTTTACTAATTATGAAAGCACCATGCTTGGGGATTACTCATTATTGTACAAAATTGTATTACTTGTGTCCCAGGATGCAGACACAAGAACTGAGGTTTACCTTTGTTTTTCAAAAGTCTTTCCTCCTCTCCAACACGTCTTCGGAGAACATTTAGCAAAGATCCAAAATACAATGCAAAAACTGTGCATGTAATTGTGATGACATTGTATGGCATACTGAAATCAGGAGTCGTCAAGGGTACAAGTAAAACCTCTGTGTAAGAAAGAACAGGACTCCTTTCCTGCATTATGGATCCAGAGTTAGAGGTATGACCAGTGTATATTATTATATATACAAGAGTTATAAGCAGAAAGAATGCAGATTCAAATAACCTGTAATTTAGACAACAGTGGTGACTTGCTTTGAGATTTATCAGAAAATTGCAAACCAGCATGGAAGTCAGGAAAGCTTATTATTGCTGATGGAATGTCAAATCCTTGATTAGCATCTGGAGGGTATTCATCAATGTGCAAGAAGCCCTATGCACACCAACAAACGCAGATCAAAATCCAATTTGATATGAAGAAGAAGCCAATTACCTATTCATTCATCCTAAAACGATCTACGCTGAACATATCACATAAGGTAGCTCCCAATGCCACATTTATAAAAAAACAAAACTGTAACTTTTTATGCTGTGGTGACATATACTTACCTGTATGTTATATAGTTAAACGGGTCAGCCAGGCCCATTTGTGCATAGCTTCCAAAAGGAGAAAGGGTTGAGTGGGCTGATATTTTACAGTCCTGGCCAATTTAAGGGAAACCCATGAGCTAAATAGGCAGGGCACCTTACTCAAGCAGAGCCGAGTTAGGCTGGCTCTCACTTCCATTGCTACTTTTAAAAGGTTATAACTTATAACTAATAAATTGATATTTCATATGATTCCTCCTACTTTCACATGATATCAACAGCAGTCTTACTTTCATATAATACAATGAGTTCCTTGTTAAGATTCCTGAGCTTGTTTACTAACATTAACATACACAGAGTTCGATGTCAATAAAAAAAATGAGGCAAATATAGAGAGGAAAAGGAACTAAGAAGTGAAGTAAGAATTTGAGCAAACCTTATCAAACTCTATACTTAATGCAGCTGACATAATTTCACAAGGAAATTGGAGGATCAGCTCCATCACCCCTGGCGATACTTTGTCTTCAGAAGGTGAAACACGGATTCTCTCAACAAAATCTGTGAGTACTTGAGGTCTTTCATCAACTAATAATTGCAAAGTATGATAATATACCTTAACATACCAAGGCACAATTTGGAGAACATTAACTTGCAACTTACACCTCTCTTCAACATTATTGGCTGCAACAAGACCCTGGGTCATTTCTGTTGATTTCAAGGATATTGCAATAGCACCTCTTTCATTTCCACTTCCTATCAAAAATCTACTGGCATATAAAGGTGCATGTGGACTGGACCAAACAATCGGATGCTTCCATGTTAGGCCTAAATCAAATTGTTCAATGTCCTTGTATTCTTTGATTGGATATTCATACAGAATTGAGGAGCTCTTTTCCACTTCTGTATGCACCCTTTCGGGAATAACAGATAATTCAAAGCCAGCATTCCTTCTAAAATCTTCAGGACCCATGTCATTAGAAGCATATTTAGTAGTATTCTCCTGGAGATTCTCAAGTTGAGTGACTAGACCTCTCTCAACATGAAGGTAAACATTACTCAACTTGGCAAGAACACATCTTCCACTGATCTTTCTTCCGAATATTGAACTAAGAGACCAGCTTGGTTGTATCCTTGTTGCGCCGACATGGTTTATAGCAGCTTTCTGATTACTAGGCTGAAGTACAACTGTAAGTGTTTGTTTTAGAGTAAATCCTGAACTTGACCCATCTGAAGAAGCTGTGGACATTGTCAAGTGCAACCGCTGAGAGTGGTAAAAGCTTTTGTAAATAGATGGTCTATCTAATAAGGAAGAGAGTCCAGCTTTATCTCGACAAGGAAGGAGTTTCAACCAAGGAGTAAGATTCTCAGTGCAGACAGCTTCCCGTGGCAGTGTACCGTATCTTAAACTGCCCAAAGCTGATTGAAATGCCCATTCAGGAGCAGAATAAGAGGTAGAAGACTCCAGGAAGTTAATTGAAGCACAAAAGAGACCTGACAGTGAATGGGTTAAATTTTTCCAAGAAGCATCAACCTGATGTTGAGGGACATCAAAAACTGCCCATAATTCAACTCCTGGAGGCTTTGCATTGTGACTTGATATTGGATCAAATCCACCCCATCTTTCATAGTTCCATCGACCTTGTGTAAAAGATAACTCCATTGTTTTAATATGAAACTTCTGGACCTGTCCATTCAACACTAATCCAAGTGTTACTTAGTATATTAAGGAAAAACTTCATGAGCAATCGGAACATAACAAAATTAAACAATCTTGCTTCTCCAATGCACAGTAAAAACAAAAATATAGCAAAAACTAAAGTTTAAGCAGCAAAACCTGACTAAACTATAGAAATAGTGACCCCAGAAGGTCCATTAGTATTTGATGTCATGACTTCCCTTAAAACTTTATAGCAGGAAAAGGGTTTTGTTCTTTTTGTGAATATACAAGATATTAGAAGCAGAAATAGTTTCCTTCCTACATTTTTTACATGGGATAAAATGCAATAGAAGAAAATATCCCCACAAAAACCTGAGAATGGACTAAAATTGAAAAGCACAGAGCTTTAGCCCTGCAATTATGTATATTGGTTTGCTCTAAGATACCTGCATTAGTCTTTGTTCTTCTGTAGAATGACACATTTAAATAATAACATTTCAGACTCGAGCACTTTTATATAGCATCCTGAATTTGCCTCTGTGCACCACCCGTACCCCCAAAAGGTCATATTAGTGATACTTCTACTTAAATAAAACACAAGTGCATGGATTACAGGGAAAGAGACACACTATTATAGTAGGTGTGGCAAAGGGAAAGTGCTGGATATTATATGTTTTGGGAACTAACACACCGATATTTTGTTTAACATCCATAGAACCATCATACAGGTAAAAAATAATTAATAAATCTCAAATCTACAAACTTAAAATATTTTTTCTGATTTGATCAATTTGACCCTTTTTTCATTGCACTGCATTGTTCTCAAAATTGATCAAATCAGAAGAAAAAGAAAATTGATCAATAGGTGGATAGAGAACAATGTAGTGCAATGGAAAAAAAAAGTCAAATACTGAAACATGTGTTTTATAGCCTAGTGGGATAAGGCTTTGTTGTTCCACAAAGATGTTAGAACTTAAGTACAATAGGAGAGCTCAATCCAAAATATTAGTCCATTAGGTGAGAGACCTCTTAATTTAAATACCACATCAAACTTCATTTTCTACTCAATATAAGACTCTAACATTGCCAAAACCTCTCTAAGGGCTGACGTCTACAATGACTTTCATTCTATCGACACTAAGCGGTGATAACTCTTTTCCTTTTGACGACTTCACTCACCTATCAGTATTCGATATTTCACTTTAATCCAACCTATAGGTAGCCATTTCCATAGCCCAACTCTTAATGAAAAACCAATTATTATGACTTAAGTACAAGTGGAAAGCCCAACCTAAAAGACTAATCCATTAGGTGGTAAAACCTCTTGTCTTTAAGTATCACGTCAAATTTCATTTTATACTGAATGTGGGACTCCTAACAAGAGAAGTGTGTTTATAACAGAAAAACATGTTGAAACTAATTATTGAAGAAGCACAAAGAGTGTTTTTTGTATCAGCAAAATAGTCAATTCACTAACAAATGTCAAGTTGTGGCAACAACACAAAGAATGCTATATTTCATGGCATAAGTCTCATGTAGTCTCTCCCTCCCTTGTCTACATCCCTTACAATAAATATTTCATCTTAAAAATAAAATACAACAATGACAACTTGCAGCAGCCATACAGGCTTCCTAAACATAAGTCTTAGATACATAGGAGCAAGTGTGCTGTTACACATGCAAGAAAAACTATGCCAAACATCTTGTGCCTTTAATTTATCTACTATTATATCTTGCTAACTATAAAAATCCAGATTCAACAATTTTTGCATTACCACAACATTCTGCACATGTATCAGATCTACTCAAAGTCACATTTTATATTGCCCTGCATAATGTGTACATGCAAGACTACAAAAAAGTCACACTAATTATTAAAGAATTAGTCACTACCCATCCCTGAAATAAGACTTCTGTACTTTGATTTCAGTTCAGAATAATCATTCCTTGCTTTAACCAAGTCTTAGATACATAGGAGTGAATGTGTTGTTACACATGCAAGAAAACTATGCCAAACATCTTGTGCCTTTAATTAATCTACCTCTTGTGCCTTTAATGCAAAATTCAACAATTTTTGCATTACCATAACATTGTGCACATGTATCAGATCTACTCAATCATATTTTATATTGCCCTGCGTAATGTGTATGTGCAAGACTACAAAATGTCACACTAATTACTGAAGAATTAGTCACTAGCCACTATCATCCCTGAAATAATAATTTTGTACTTTGATTGTCAGTTCAGCTCAGAATAATCGGTCCTTGCTTTACCCAATTTAATTGTATGTTAAAAATGAATTGTAGATGAAATTTCTCACAAGCAATCTGATGCTCATAGAAAAATTCATATTGCAAATTGCAGGTCACAAGTAAACAATAGGTCAAGGATGCTAAATATTTAACTCCCTTTCCCAAGGGATCATTAATGTGCATAATCGATCAATCCAGTACCCACCAACCCACGTGTCATTGCTTGAATAAGAATATAGAAACAACAATGGCCAAACCATTCTTCCAAACATCATTTGTGCTTAAAAAGCAAAATTCCTTTGAAGGCAAAACAACAGTTCCTATTTTTCAAAAGCTTATTCAGGAAAAAAAAAACACAGTTAAATTTACTAGAAAAATGTTTATTTCTCCAAATTTAGTACATAGGAAAATGGCCACACATTCTTAAATCAAAGGATAATCCTCGAATTTTAAAAAATAAACAAAATTAATAGTTGGAGATCTCATATCAATTAGTGAAATGACCTGAACAATGTATATAAGAGTAGAGCAATCCTCACTTTAAAAGTCTGTTAGTAGGTTTGAGTTAGATCTAAACTCACTTTCTCAAAAGAATATTTCAGCTTATCATACCGATTGCTATTGAACCTATTAAATCACTCACTGTTGAGTCATTATCAGACCATGCGAAGTCCTCCACCCGAGGGGATGTGTTGGATATTCTGCATCATCTAAAGAGATGATAACCAAGCTAGTTTAGAAGAGTTGAGTTAAGCCTAAAACTATTTTGTTAGCTATTATTGTTGGGCCTATAGGACCATGATTGAACCACTCGAAATATCTTGTCCTCTAAACTTCTCGCCAGATATGTTTAGTGCTTCTGCATGATGTGTGTTAAAAGATCTTCACTTTTACAATCCAATTTTATATTTTATAGGGTTAAGTTAAGCATAATCTCATTATTGAGATTAATAAATGATTTATAAACTTTGAACTCAGTGTTCACATCCAAATCTACGTTAAAAAAAGAAAAAGCACAAAATCAACACTTCTATTTATATGCTTCCATTCACAAAATAACAAAAAAAAAAAAAAACAAAAGCACGGACCAGCTGAGAAATAGATTTGGGGAAGATATGGTGGTGACGAGCGAAAGAATCTGCGGCGAGAGGAGCTTCGTTTTGGAAGTGAAAATGCGCAAGAACCTTGCGATCAGGCAAGGGCTTCAGCAGCAACTCCTCCGAGAACTCTTCTTGTGCTGATGTGGCCAACATCAGAAAGAAGAGGAGAAGAAGAGAGAGAGGAAAAGTTGCTGTCGAAGGAAAAGCCATTGATTTGGTTGCGTCGTTGCCTTTGGAAATGCGCAGTGAGTGACTCACTGTATGTGCCTGCTTGTTACTACAGAAATTCCGCCGTGGAAATTGGGAAGCTTGCAGTGTGGGCGTCCCCTCCTCGTTTCAGAAGATTCCCCCATGGAAATTGGGAAGCTCTTACTGTGTGCTTCCGCTCCTTGTTTCAGAAATGAACCACCAGTTCTGCTCTCCTTTTGGGCCTCGGCCACTTTGAAATGGGCTTTGTTGTTTCCAGTCCATGGAAGGTTAAGTTCTAGTCATTATTTAATCAATATTTTTTATAAGAATATCTCTAATGGAAATATGTTTCTAATAGTATAAACCGGAAATGTATGGTATTCTTTTTTATCCTATCCACTGAGAAAAAAAATTGTCCAAAAAAATTTTAAAAATATCAGTTTCTTTTATTTTTTATTTTTTGGATCAGTTTTATTTTATATTATTTAAATATCTTTTTTAATAACATGGATGTATTATAGAAATATACAATAAAAATATATTTTCGAAAACTAGCGTGGGAACGTAATAAAAATCTCAGTAAATTATCAAATTATTACATTTATAATATTTTAGATTAAAAATTGTCACAGTTTTAAAATAATATTTTTATTTAATTATAATATTTTATTATTATTTTTAATTTTTAAAATTAAAATAATTATAATATTGGTTAAAAATTATAAAGAAAAATATAATATTAGAATGATTTTAAAAATTAAGTGATTAAATTAATTTTTTAACCATAAAAATATTAAATTGAATAAAATAAATAAATAAAATTACCAAAGAAATAATTTAGTAGAAAAAAAAATTAAGAACTACAGTTATACTATGTGAACTATCAGGTTTGGGGGCAAAACGACACCTTTTTTTTTTGTTTGTCCTCGAGCATGCTGTTTGTCCTTTGTTTTTTGTTGTCTTGTTAGGTGGTTTTCTCTAGGGTAATAAATGAGGAGAGTACGGATGGAGTCATCCGATTAGTTGTCCCTCATCCCCTGTTAGAGTCAATCGTATGGTTTCCCAATTCCTCGACTTGGGTTGAATACTATGCTCAGTCACATCTCTTAGATCAATCCACAGCCCTTCAAGCACCGAGTGAAGTGAAGGATGCTTTTGTAGTTGCTCAGCCAAATGCCACGCTCAATCCCATCACTTAGACCAGTCTACAGCCACTTAAGCACCAAGTGAAGCGAAGGATGCTTTTATAGTTCCCCAGCCAAATGTCACGCTTAGTCTCATCCTTTAAACTAGTCCATAGCCCCTTAAGCACCGAGTGAAGTGAAGGATGCTTTTGTTACTGAGTTGGTTGATGGTGCGTCTTGTTTCAACTAGACACCTATGTTAGAGGTAGACGTGGCCCTTCCACTACACTAGGCACCTAGGAACTTATTCCCATAAAGATATTAGGGTCGTGCCTTTTGATGTATTATGAGTGCGAGGGTAGTGATGCTTGATGGATAGTTAATAGCACTAAATGCATTGTGACTTATTAATTATGACCTTTTAGATTTCTCCAAAGAGGTTGTTACCCTCTGACCCTTAGATACTTTTTTTGAACTTTGCATAGTGGGTTTTAATTAGTTTACCCTTTAGTTTTTCCTTCTTTTAGTGCCAAATATTCCATCATTGTCTTGTTGCTGCTCTTTACCTCCTCCGACTTTGCTACGCTCGAGTCTGTTCCTGATATTTCGTACCCTCTACCCTTGCCTTTTTTCTTCAACTTATTCATCAATCTCGAACGTTGTGATTGTTTCTAATTCCCCAACGGGAGAACTTAGCCCTTCGATCACGCTTGTGCCAGATAATCCTCATTGCATTTGGTATTAGGAAGAGAAAGATGCTAATAACTCACCCGAGGGACCTAGGAGAGATTTGGAAGATTCTTTTCCCTACTCCAAGGTAGATAGCAGGGTTTTAGAGTTTTTCTTTGTCTACACCAAGGCTTCTCTTCTTGAGGGGCTGGTACATCACTTTCGATTACCTAGTCCTCGGTCAATTCGACTACTTTTATGTCGACCTGATGAGTGTGTTTGCTCAAGCACCAATGGTAAAGAGCCCTACATCTATCTATATGATACCCTAGGCATAGTTGGGCATAAAAGTGTCATTCACGATTTTTGAATGCTCCATTCTCCATGTTCTCAACGTGGCTCCAACACAACTTCATCCCAATAATTGAGTTTTCATGCGAGTCTTCAAGATTTTGTATTTTGAAAAGAGTCGGTCTCCCTCCTTGAATGTATTCTTCTGATTTTTTGGCATTTGAGGGACCGAGAAAGCAGGTTGGTTGCCCCTGCATGGTAGGCCATACCCCCCTACTAAAACCCTTTTGAGAAAGCTATAAGTTTTTTAAAAATCGTTTCTTCTGAGTCTATTATTATCGAGATGGTCAAAATTTTCTCCTCAACCGAAGGGGTGAACCAATTTACCCACTTTTAGACCAAAGCTACCTCCATCTGTGTGGAGAGGTTGTGCTTGGAGGCATGGGAAAAGGAGCTTCTTGTTGAACTTCTCAATTGTCTTGTGTCATACTGTGGTGATCTTTTGAAAATGGGTGATGCTTACTTTTGTAATTTTTGTTTCGTTTTCTCTATGTATCCCTATTCTTGATTCTCTAATATATGAGAAAGCTACAAGTTTTTTAAAGATCATTTCTTCCGGGTCTATTGCTATGGAGATGGTCAAGGGACGAACCACTTTTCCCCACTTTTGGACCAAAGCTGCCTCCATCTATGTGGAAAAGTCGTGCCTAGAGGCATGAGAAAAGGAGCTTCTTGTTGAACTCCTCAATTGTCCTGTGTCATCCTATAGTGATCTTTTGAAAACATATGAGTCTTTTAGACGCATATAAAAAATGCTCCAATAGCTTTTTAAGTTCTATTTTTTTTACGTAACAAAAGTCATAAAAAACATCAAATCAAAGTCACATATACTAAAGTATCTTATCAACTTATCTTTTGATAAAAATAAAACACCAAAATCATAACAAGTATGACTATTTTACCAAAAGTAGAGATAAACACAATGTTTTGTCATATCAAGAGTGACTGTAACATCATTTATCACATTGATCAAACAAACTAACTAATATTATTTATTTAATTCATTATTATAAAGTAAGTTTAAAAAAAGTTAATTAGGTTATTAGAAAACTTACTGATTTTTTTGACAAATACTTATTATGCTTTACCAACTTAGTTTACATAACTACAAACTTGTGTCACCATAATATAAATACATTTAATTATCGTGAAATATATGTACAAAAAATGGTCATGATTTAATCCCAAAATATATACATAAAAAAATCCTAGTCAAAGCAATGACAACTACACATCCACACACTATCCATATCTATGAATATATAGAAAAACTTCAAATGTCTAACAAGGTCGTCCTTTAGATGGATCATTCCTTGAAATTATCATCCTCAACAAAATAGTTCTCAAAATGTAACTTCCTAAAGTACTCGTTAGTAGACAAAAATTCTCAATTTGCTAAACTAGAATGACAAGCCTCCTTATAACTAGAAGTCATGTCATTTGAATCAGCTGCTACCCACCTATCGTAGCAAGCACACAACATGCAAAGAAAAGAAACTAAGGAAGGAGTGATACAAACTAATCATTAATTCATAAGTAAAGAAATGTAGCATCAAGAATCAACAAATAGAATAATTATAATTAGCGATCATTTGAAAATGATATGTAAATGAACTTATGGTTTCTTCTTAGTCATCCTAACTTCTAAATATGGGTCCATTTCCTCTTGATGTTCTTCGTCAAGGGATTTACCATAGATTTTGGGGAGATAATTGGGAGCTCATATTCCTCCAATGAGTACTTCATTTTACATTTTGAGAAACTCACACAATACTTTGCTACTTGGGAGGAATACTCCATTAATTTTGGTGATGCTTAGCACAATATTACTATTACTATTACTATTATTATTACTCTTACTATTACTGTTATTATTACTATTACTATTACTTTTTATCACCCTCCTAACTAACAAGTGATTGATTATTTTATATTACTGTTAATTAAATAAGTATATTTTGGAAAAAATAAGTCTTTAGGTTGAAAAAGAAAAAGTCATATCTTGAGATATAGTTGTTTGTTTGAGTTGTTCTTGACCATTGGAAAGCTTAATGAAAAACCTATAATTCACTTCTACACCTTATTATCAACATCAACTTCTATCTTAATGAAAATTAACCTCAAAGTAGGAAATTTAACATGATAAAAGCTTAAGTCTCACATCAGGCAACGTAAGCTCATGCATAATCTCCTTCTCCTATATAAGAAGTGGGATAACTCAAGTCCCACATTGAGCAATATAAGCTCATGTATCACCTCCTTCTCCTATATAAGGAATGAGATACCAAGTAATAGGGAAGGCAAGAAAGCCTCCATATAATTTGGATTTGATGCAAAACATTGAACTCATGATAGTTTAATTTTCACATCTCTTGGAGCTTCCACTAGAGGCGTGGGGGACTATTTGTTTGCGCATGATGTTCACAAAAAACTGTCATCTCTGATCAAGGAGAAAAACCTCTAGAGAGGACATTAAATGAACAAGGCTTTTTCTTGGAGTCGACAATCCAAGTAAAAAGGAGAGTGAGTTTATCCCACTATTTTGGTTTGTTTTATGTAAGATGTGTAGAAGGGGTAATCCCCAGGACCCTTAGTTTTGCATGTTTTACGTAAGACGAGTGGAGGATGCCACTTCATTGGAGCAAATTTAGTCTCCTAAGCAAGCAAAAGGTAAGGCACTATTGCCCTATCTACTACAAAAGCATATATATCATTTTCACATTGTTGCTCTCAACTTCTATAGATCAAACATTAGCTTGAGGACTATGACATCTTTGAGAGTAACATTCCTTTGCTATGTCATATACTGCTACCATAAATCTTTCAAAATCTCTCATACTGCATTCTATAGGTAAGTACTAGAAATTAAACATCATTTCATAAGAGATTATATTCATAAATGGATTTTAGACATGAAATTCATCAATACAGATGAACAATTGACTGATATCTTTACAAAACTCCTTCTTGAAGATAAACTTATTCATATTAGAAATCTTCTCGGTATGACTCTTATAAAGGAATGAAGTTTAAAGTTTATGCATCCATAAGCTTAGCGTCCCATTATATATGAATTCATTACACATAACTACTTATTTTTCTTAAATGAGTAACTCTTTTTCATTACTAAGTAAAAAAAATTATTTCTCTCTCTCCATTTTAGTAAAACATTATTTTAACTATTGTAAAAACCCCAACGGCTAGGTGTTTGCCATAAATGCTTTTAGCATTTAAAAAAAATTAATTATCTATAAAAAGGTTTTATCTCCTTTCAAAATCTTCTCGTAACTTATCTCTTTTGTTTTTCTCACAAAACCGTTTTCACAATCTCTTTTGATTATTTTTTGCTCTCTTGCTCTCACAAGCCCCACACCTTTATCTCACCATGGCCCAAAATGTTGACCCTAGAAACTTTGACCTTTTTGACTCATTTGTTGAGAACAGAACAAACAACCCTGAGGATATGATGGTTTACACTGAATATTTCTTCAACATTCTTACCCTTGCTCAAATTGGTTTGGACCTTCCTCTAGAGTTATCTGCTTATGGTATTTTTCCTTTCTTCAATCATAAACAAGGGGTTTGTCCAAAGCTAATTAGAGAATTCTAGACAAATTGTATATTCAAGGACAATGTTTTTATGAAAAAGGTTCTAGGAGTGGAAGTCAGAGTAAACACTCCATCCATAGCCACAACCACTTACTGTGAGAGAATTGCGAAAGTTTATGAGTTTGGTTGGGAGAAAGACTACGGTTGGATCTTTGTGGTAGAAGATGTTCTTCTTAAGCCAGACATTGAATGCCTATGTGCCCTGACTAAGATGCATAACAAGGTTTGCATCTTCCAACAAATGTTGAGCAAAGGTATCCTTCACAAAGTTGGATCAAAGGACCATCTTTTTCTGATATCCATCTTTTTTCCCTTTTTCCATATGGCTATAGGATAGAAATTTAATCTTCCTAGTTTGCTTATTGCTCATGAATTTGAAGGGAAAAGGAGTGGGAAAGAACCATATGACTCACTCAGTGCTGCTTACCAAAGTATTTTAGGATCGGAAAGTGTATCAAGTCTTTTATTCCTTGCCCTCATTAGAATAAGCAAAATACACCTCCTCCTACAAACAATACAAGTTTGGCATAAATAACATTATTCCCATGAGGCTTGATTCTATCAAGCTAACTTTATCCTATACTAACATCAAGTAGTCCAAAGCAGAGTTAGCAACTACCTCCAAGCCATCCAAAAGACCAACATCCAAATGCATGGCTTAGACTTCAAGAAACACAAGGGCTTTTATTAAGAAGCAAAATAAGTTGGTTCTTCTTACATCTAATGATGAAGAAGATACAGTTGCTAAAGCAAGATCATCTCCTATTGTTGAAGAAGAAGAAGAAGATGATGATGCTCCCTTGATCACAAGGCTGACCAAGAGGAAGCCACCTAATATAGACTCTCATGGCTATAAGCCCTCAAATCCCATGGTTTTAACAACATTTCCTAGAGGTAAATGTTTCAAAACTATTTCTTATTATCAAACCCCAAAACCTCCCTCACATGTATCCCTACTTCCCTCACTTATGTTACCTACACCATCCCTATCTAAACATGCTAATGCACCCAAAACCATCACTCGTTTAGACATTCCTTCATTATCTCCTAAATCACCTCTTCCTACACAATCTACTTTTACAACACCTGAGAAGCAAACACTTTCTTAGATCCTAAACACTTCACCTATACATTTTAGCTCTTGCTCACCTCCTCACATTACCATCCAAACACCTTTAGACACCTCTTCTACTACACTAGTTAAACCTAATACTCAATTGAGAAAAGTATGACTTGTTCTTTTCTTATAGCAACTTGACCCTAAACCTACACCATAGATACCTCCATACCTTTTACCATTATATATGTTTGAACCTATCCTACACCATCCTACCCATACCTAGCCATCTACACACTCCCACAACCTACCCTTCTACCTCTAAGTCAAATCTCAAATAACTTTGGCCCTCTTTGTGTTTCATTACCTATTCAACACATGTAGAGAAAAGTTTACCCCAATCCCATTCGACCCACATCTATCAATATTTTTTGCCATAGGATCCAACAACACATCATTGATAGAGCATTTTGAGACACTTAATAATTACTTATGCTGGACATATTTGATATTATTTTCTAGTTAATTTTTACAGATTGGTTGAGTCTTGGGTCATTGAACTTAATTAGGGTTAGTTGCTAATCTTTACTTATTTTCGGACTTAGTTTTCATTATGAGGTTTCTATCTTATGCATGCCATATCTAGAGCTACAAACCTCTAAATTGAACAATCTTGGTAGCACTGGAAAGCTAAGACAAAGATCTATAACTTCTCTCTTTATAGTTCAACCCATTTCGACCATTTGTAATATCAAATATGGACGTGAAGTTACTGCCTCTACACCACTCTGATTGGACTTTTCCTTATATTTTCTGGCCCAGATTATGGGACCCTGGTTGATGGGCTTTTGGGGCTGCTAAATTTTCCTTGACACTTAGAGCATATAATCATTAGAAAGTTTAGTTAGGAAGTTAGAGAGCTAGTTAGTTAGTGAGAGAAACGATTTTAGGAGTTAAAGGGGTTTCTTGCATGGGAAGTTTTATCTCTTCTCCATAGTTTCTACTGATTTTTTTGCATTTTTCTGTGTTTCCTTTTCTGTATTTTTCTGATTTTTCTATGAAGATGACCATGGAAGGCTAAGCTTCTTTGTCAATTTAAGGTTCAAGAATGCAAATTAGTTTTAGTTCTTGATTCTTTATTTTATATAATTTCTATTATTTGGCTTTTCAATTCTTAATCTATTTTCATGATTGTGATCTCATTTTAGTTATGGATTGTGTTTTATTAGGTAATCGATTGATAACCTAAAATTAACCAGTCATGATCCTGAATCCATGTTAATTAGGGACTACAATTGTGATCTTAATATGCATCGACGAATATTAGATGATTATCTAAAGAAACTTAGGTTAATATGAACTTGCATCCTTCTTAGAATAATGATAACTGATTGTATGATTGAATTCTTGAATTGATGTTACACAATTCGTTTTAGAATCAATTCTATTTTGTATAAACTTATTCTATATAATTCTTGTTCTGCACGATTCTATATAGTCCAAATCCTCATTTTTCACATTCATTTTGGTTTTTGATCAACAAGATTAGGCATAATATGATGGTGTCCTTGTGAGAATCGACCTAGGTTAGTCCCTACACTACAAAAATTAAAGGAAATCTAGTGACTTGATAGTGTATAAACAACATTATCAATCATTTCTTGCTAAGCTTATGGAGAGTTTCTCTACAAAAGTAAGAAACCAAACTCAGTCCAAGTTCAGACTTTTTCCCAAGATCTAAAGTTTTTCCCTTTGGATGCTCCCACCCGTAGTTTCTTCCTTGATATTGAAGCTCACCTTATGAGTAGGATGATTGTTGCTAGCTTAGGGTCTAACACTTTACTCTTCCATCACTAGTCATCAAACCTTCAACCACTATTCTCATCCAAATATCTAGGATTTGTCCAAGACTTCCTATGGTTGATTTGAACAAACATAAAGAAGCAAAAGTCAAAATCTTAGCTGCCTTTCATCCTTGCAATAACGAACCTTAACTTAGAAGTTATACTATTAGAACTTGCTTTTACTTGCATGGAAAGATGTTATCTAGCTCTTTGGACGAGGAAGATTCTTGCTAGCTATTGAGACAATATTTATGGATCCATTGTCATCAAGACTCTTGTAATCACCTATCCTTTCAAGAAAAATTGAACCCCGAGGATGTCTAAAGGAAGTTTCTCTATGGTAAAGGAACTAAAGTCCTATTGTTTTGGCGACTGACTTTCTATGCCATTAAAGTCTCCAAATGATGAGGATTTTAGGCTCTTAGGTTTTATAAACAACCCTTTATATGCTTTTTTACTCGCTTTTGATCTTACCTTCCTAAATCTACAACAACTATATCCTTAGGGGAAACTATTCTAGTGTTTTCTTGGAATCCACTCCCCTTGTTGTTTGCCCCCAAAATAGAAAATAATATTCTAAACATATTTCTATGCTTAAAATATAATTTTATGGAATTTTAAATTATTTAGGAATTACCTTCCTAAATAATTTCTATGCTTTTGATCTTACCTTCCTAAATATGCAACAACTATATCCTTAGGGGAAACTATTCTAGTGTTTTCTTGGAATCCACTCCCCTTGTTGTTTGCCCCCAAAATAGAAAATAGAAAATAATATTCTAAACATATTTTTATGCTTAAAATATAATTTTATGGAATTTTAAATTATTTAGGAATTACTCCCCATTTTTAATCTCTTAAGATTAATTATTTATTATATTATTTTAATTTTTATAAAAAATTATAGAAATTTATTTTTATATCTCTCATACCTTCCTACTATTATTTTAAATTAAATATAATTTTTCTAAAATTTTTAGACTACCTTTACTATTTATTTTACCTACTCCGGCTAAACTAGTTATTTTTATTATTTTTTATTTATAATTGGAAATTACTAATAATACAAATTAAAAATTACTTTTTTTTATTTGAATTGAATTTCTTAGAATTTCTAAATATTTGTCTAGAGTTTCAATCTTAATTACAAATATAGTTATTAACATATAATAATATGAGGATAAAGAGAGGGTATTAAAGTGACTAGTTGGTAAAAGACATATAATGCAAGTATTAAATGATCCAACATCTCTATAAAATCAAGACTCCACTTTGAAATACAAAAGAAGAACTCTAAAGATCTCAAACGACTATTCTCATCTAGGAAAAAAAAAATATATATATATATATATATCAATGTTAGAATGTTTAAGATACAACATTCTCCATGTGTAACTTTGATAAGTTTTCTTGTAAAACATCTTGTTTGCTCTCTAAAAAGTTTTAAGACTTGCTCTAGAAAGATTATACATCTATTAGAGATAGGAATCATCTATTTCTAAACTCTTATTCTGTGTAGTGATTTGAGCTTGAAGAAACTTGTTGTAAAAAATACTTGAGAGATTATTTTAAGAGTCAATTGAAAGAATACTTGGATTATTAATTAGAGAGGCAATTTGAAGACTAATTGGATACAAGCCTAAATTTGCTTGTTAGTGGTCATCTCTTCCATATCCTTTTATTTACATAGTATGTTTTCTTTAAAACCTATCATCTGAATGTGTTTAAATAAGTATTTTAAATAAAGTTTTTAAATCATCTGATCTCGAAAAACACAACATTTTTAAAGAAAAATTTGCAAAATTAAAAAAAAAATACAATTCAACCCTTCCATTTCCTTTGTTCAACTAGTCAAACATATTCTTACATTTCAATTCACTAATTTATATTTAATACTGTATTTTTAAAAATTATGGTTTATTTACACGTTTATACTTTAATTTTGACATATTGTTTTTTTACATTTTTATTCATTAATTTTGACTAATTATAATATAGTTTAATTTCAATATATTCAATCACAAATGTGGATGAGTTTTTGAATTGCAAGCTCAAAAGTCAACAAGAAGGATCTGTGAAATAAAGAGATGGGGGAATGGCCACATTGGAATTACAAAATTTGGGTTAATCTTTTGACCTGATAGACCAAACATAAATTACTAAAGAAAAAGGGTGGAGCTTAAACAAAAGTGATGCATTTGATTCTCTGGTTAGTAGTCAGTAAAGTCCAGTTGCTAGAATGACAAAAACAAGTTCCACAAATTCATACACCTTATTCACACAATATGTATTACATAAAATAGAGCGTTAGAGAAGATTAGTAGCCTTCAACTATTTGTATTTGACCTAAGAGGGACTAATGATATTTTGGGGTTGTTGCACTACTAGGATTCAACTTTGCTTGTAGTTGATACAACTATTCACCTTAAGGACAAGGTGAATGTTTAGGAGAGGGAATATTGTTTAAGGGAGGGAATATTGTTTAAGGGAGGGAGTATTCATTATCACCCATCTCTATATATTTATTCCTAAAAATAAAAAAAAATTAATGTGTAATGAAATAAAAAAGAAAAATTAAAATATTAACCCCAAAATTAGGATGCTAAATATCTTGATTCCAAAATTAAAAAAATGACAAGAGATTCGAAATTGAAAGAAACAAAGATTGGGTTGCACCATACATATGAAAAAGCATACAATAATGATGTATTTGACAAATCAAATACCATTATTTAATAATAACCTTTGAAATTAATTGATAATATTAGTTGATTATTTGTATAAGATTACAGTGAAATAAAAGATTTAATTAACTCCTAAGTCATGTTGAGTAGACTTTGTTGTTTCGAGAATTCTTAATTCATGAGTTGTAGGAAGAGATTATGATTGAATCTTTTGTAAAGACCCAAAAAAGAAAATATTTCACAAGTATCTAAAATCAAATGTGTAACTTAAATAAATAAATAAAATTCCAATTACCCCAACCGAACAACTTTATTTTAATGAGAAACTGAATTTAGATGCAATCATTCTAAATGCTCACATGCTATCTCCTATTCATGTCCTTTAAGGATGAATTTATATTATAAATATATGCTAATATTTATAATTTCTTGTATTAGACGTAACAATACGCCGCTGGCAAGTAAAAAATTTTCTCGCTTTGCATGGCAATAAGAAATTTACCTTTTAATTCAACTAGGATGGATGCAAATTGATTGTTAAGCTTCAATTATAGCACCTTGTGAAGTGTAGATACTCTTAATACCACTTGATAGGATTTTTATTACCCCTAGATCCACACACTTGCACAATTGTCAAACACTACATAAAATAGAGTATGATTAGCATGAAAATAAAGTAAATCGCGGAACCTAAAAATCAAATGGAATTACAAATAAAATGGATAAGATTTAGAAATGGCTCACCACTACTTCTATGGAAATCAAATAAGAGAAACAAAATTTGCCATAAGCCTCATGGAGAACTTGATAAGAATTAAGTGTTCTTAGCTTAAGAATAAGTTGAGAGAACTTTCTTCAATGCTTGCAGTGCAAGTTTCAAAAATGAACCAAAGTTAGTTACAAATAAGTTATGATCAGACTTATATATTGATCCTAATTACAAGTTTAGGCATGAAACAAGCTAAGCGGGAAAGGCCTTGTGCCTTGGAACAAGCACAACCTAAAAAGTAGGTCTTTAAGCACGCTAATCAGTGGGTGTCTAATAGGTCGTCCAAAGACACCAGGAGTGTCCAAAGGCTCTAAATGCGAGGTGCATCCAAGGTCCAGATATGTCCAAAGGCCAAAACAAAGTTTCTAATGCAAAGGAAAACAAGCTATAAAATCTATACAAAAGGTCCTAAAAGCTACTCAAGAGCATTGTGAGCAATCCTAAAATTTAAATAGTGTTAGGCCTTTAGTGGACCCTCCTTGTCCTATAAGGAGGTCTATCTTCTCTTGAATTCCCTCCTCAAGCCTCTTTAATCTCCCTTCAGTCATAGGTCCTGGAAGGGCTTCGATCTTCTCATGCTTAGTGTCTTTCCCATTCTTTTCCTGCCTTCCTAGATTCACATCAATATCATGAATCAACAACTAAATATTTTTATGAGGTATATCTAAATGAAAAGTATTCTATAGGTGTGTTTATTCATTTAATCCAAATTCACAAAGATGTTTTTCTATAATTGATTAATTATAAAGTAATTATAACAACTAGCCTTCTATAGAATCTTTTTAAATTTTGAAACTTTGAACTTTGTGTGCATGAACTGTGGTACTTAGTTGTGGTTGGAAGAGAGAGTTGAAAAATATAACTCATTAAGATGACACAAGTTTTCATTATGTTGCATGAGAGGAAAGGTTTAACATCCATTTCTACAAAAACCTCTAAAGTTGTTATTTAACTTATTAAATGGAAAAGACCCCAAAAGTAATCATTTTAAAGAAAATATATGAGCATACAACAACGTATTTTCTTTTAATTCGATAAGTGGAAAGGTAGAAATTTTAACCAATGTTGGTGGTTAACTAATGACGGTGGTGGACCTTTACAATTAATCCTCAATTGTCAAAATTTTCATCATATTGGTAGTTTGTTACCAAAGAAAGGATCTAGTCCAAAATTTGTGCAATTATATATTCATGACATGATAAATGAAATGTTAAATAGAATGCAATTTAGGTACTTGCTATCATTATTTTATGGAGTTAATCATATTTTTAATCTTTATATATCCATGTTTGATTTTTTACATATTCATTTTAGATAAAAGGAGGATAAAATGGGTCTTGATGAGACGATATGATTTGGTGAATGACCTTTAGAAAGTTTTTCATAGAGGAGAAAATGATCTCACTTTTGTTGGAAAACACATTGTATTACCTACATCATTTACTAGTGGAATAAGATATATGTTTAATAATTATCAAGATTCAATGACAATATGCAAGAGATATATATGTATCCTTATCTATTCATAACCATCACCTATAACTCATATTGGGAGGAATAAAGGATTTTGTTACCATCAAGGGACTAATTGCAAGTGATAGACCAAATATTGTTTGTTATACAAAATTTTTGAACTTATATATTATGTGTACTTTGTACAAGAACATATACCATGGAGTTTCAAAAGAAAGGCTTGTTACATGCTCATATCTTGTTGTTGTTGGATAATACCAACAAATTAAAAATAGAAACTATTATTACAAATTCATTTATGTAGAATTACCTGATTCTAATTTATATCCAAGGCTTGCGAAGGTTGTTTCTAACTTTATGATTCATGGTCCATGTGGGACTGCCAAATTAAAATTCCCTTATATGAAAAGTGATAAGTGTTGCAATTATGTTCTTAAAAGTTTCCAACCTTCAACAATTGTTGGTGAAAAAGGCTATCCAAGGTACAAACATCTAGATAATGATTTATTTCTCCATAAAAGGGAGTAAAGCTAGATAATAGATATGTAGTTCCTTATAATCCTCAACTTTGAATAAGGTATCAAGATCATGTAAATATGGAATACTATAACAAATCAAACTCTATAAAATATTTGTTTAAATATGTAAACAAATGTCCAAATCTGGCTACTATTGAGATATCAAATGGGGAGATTATGAATTACATATTGATGAAATAAAGCAATATTGTACTTGCAGATATTTGTCTTCATGTGAAGTTGTTTAGAGAATTTTTGGATTTGATATTCATCATAGGTGGCCTCTTGTTCAACGACTATATTTCCATCTTCTAAATCAAAAATCTATTACAATTTTAGAAGAAAAAGGTATTGATTCAATGATAAGGAGAAATAAGGAGCTTGACACAATGTTTTTATCTTTATGCAAATAGAAATTTTCCTAAAGGAAAAGAATTGACTTATGCTAAATTTCCCATAAAATTTGTTTATTTAAAGTATAAAATAAAATTCTTCTTACTATGAGATGTATTACATGAGAATTCTTCTTATTATACAAAAGAGGTGCACAAGTTATCACAATATTAAGACAATTAATAGAGTTACGCATAAAACTTTTTAAGAGGTGTGTTATGCTCTAAGATTATTAGACAATGATAGAAAGTTCTTTGATGTAATTATTGAAGCAAGTGAGTTGGCTTTTAGAAATCAGTTAAGAAGGTTGTTCATTACATTATTAGTCATGAACTCGGTGTCAAAAGCTTATATTTTTTGGGTTTCTACTTAGAAATTATTTGTGATGAAATTCAATATGAAAGAAGAAATCAATTGAATTTTCTAGGTAAAAATGTCTTTTTCTCTATTTATTGCTACACTATTATTTATTTAATTATATATATTTATTTAAATGATTGAAAATTTAGTTTTCATTACAGGACCTTAAATTGGGGATTATGAATTAAAGAATCTTTGTTTGATTGAAATGGAAAATTTGTTTTCTCAAAGATTTTGGTTCAATGCCATATCCTTACATTTTGAATTTTTGTGAGTTTGAAAATAGGTTGTTATTTGATGAATTGAACTATGATAAGGAATAATTGGTTGCTACCCATTCTTCTCAATTAAATTCCTTGACCACTGAATAGAGGTCTGTTTATGACCAAATCATGGATTATTTGTTGTTAGGATTTAGTGGTTTTCCTTCTTTTATGGATATGGAGGTACTAGTAAGACATTTATTTGGAAAACCTTATCTATTGCTTTAAGATTAAAAGGATTAATTGTTATAAACATTGCTTCTAGTGGAATTGTCTTTACTATTAGTAGGAGGTAAGACAACACATTCTACAATTACCAAGAAGGTCATACTTTGTACTATGTGTCCAACTACCTTGAAAGCATATAGGATTGAGAAAACCTTGTTTTCTTTGTAATCTCCTTGTATATTTAGTACACTCCATAAAGAATAGGATAGCCTTAAGCCAAGGTCCTCTTCGAATGCCAAAACTCACCTAGCCAATTCGTCTCCAATTTCATCGCTAAATTGGTCACATTCTTAGTTGCTAAGCTAAGGCTAAGTTGGTTTGCATTTTGGGCCTTGATGCTTGGGCCTTTTCATGTGGCCTTAAGCATGATTAGTGAAGGCTAATCTAGCCACTAATAAAGATCCCCTATACATGTTTTGTAGGAATTTTTTATCATTTTTTCACTTGTGAAATAGAAGGTGCTTTGTACTTGGGAGAGCTTTCTCTCTATTCTTAGGTTGTCTAAGAAAACCTTATTCGTATTAAGCATTCATGGTATCAACGAATCTCACTACTCTTATCTAGTTATCTTTGAGTTAGTGACGAATCCATTCCTACCTCCATCATCCTTTTCCATTTCTTCCTTATTGTTCTTGTTTGCAACTTCAATGTTATTCTTAATTCCTGGAGAACCTTGCATGCTAGGCATAATTCAAAGATCCGGGTGTGTCACTATTGGTCACTATTGGTCACTATTGAACATTCTATTTGCAATATAAGACAAGGAAGTCTTAGAGCTAAAATCCTACTCCATTCAAAATTAATAATTTGGGATGAGACTCCAATGTTGAACAGGTTTTGCTTTGAGGCGATTGATTGTACTTTAAGATATATCATGAGGTATAAATGTAAAGACAACCTATATAGGTCATTTGGAGGTAAAATGATTGTCTTGGGTGGTGATTTCAAGAAAATATTGCTAGTATTAAAAAAAAGGTGTAGGCATGATGTAGTTGCAACAATAATCAATTCTTCCAAAATATGGTAAAGCTGCAAAATTTTAAGATTGTCAAGAAACATGAGATTAGGTGTCAATACATTGTAAAAAGATGTTAAGGACACAAAACAATTTGCAAATTAGATTCTTAATATAGGAGAAGGCAAACTCGAGTCCAATGAAATTGAGGAAAGTAATATTGAAATATCTAATGAGTTATTGATCGATGATTTTGAAAATCCATTACTTTATTTGGTTAATTTCACTTATCCACAAATGTTACGAAACATTAACAATTTCAAATTTTATGATGGGAGGAAATTTTAGATCCTATCCTTTAATATGTGGAAATTGTAAATGATTTTTATGTTATCATTATTTTTTAGAGATGAAAAGGAATACTTGAGTTTTGACTCAATTGTCCAATTTGGTGAAGATTACTATATTAAGGGAGAATGATTTACAATTGAGTTTCTCAATGACATGGAGGGTTTAAGAATACCAAATCATAGGTTGTGGCTAAAGGTTGGAATTCTAGTCATGCTTATGAGAAATATTGATCAAGCTAATGGATTGTGTAATGGTACAAGATTGTTGGTGAATGAATTAGGAAAAAATGTTATATGAGCTATTGTAATAACTAGAAAAAAAGCATTGGAGAAAAGATTTACATTTCAAGAATGAATTTAATACCATTGAATCCAAGATTTTGTTTTAGATTTTAGATAAGACAATTTTCGTATTTGGTGTGTTTGGCGATGACTATAAACAAAAGCTAAGGACAATTTCTTTTAATGGTTGGATTGTACTTATCAAGACTTGTTTTTACACACAACAAACTACATGTTACAATATTTAGATAAAATCAAGAAAAATTTAAAGAATTATTAGTTTGGATGAAGAAGATAGAACTTGTTCCTTAACCACAAATATTGTATATAAGGAGGTGTTTCAAAATATGTATATCTTCTAACTTTTAATATTTAGTATTGTTATATTACAATGCTCATTGTTGCCTTTATTTCTTAAAATTAATGTCTTTCTATTTTTTATTTTTTTATTGAAATTGAGATATTAAACATAATCTTTGTATTGTTTGCTTTTCCTTTGGAATGACTTTTTCAATTTTGGAATCTAAATTTACTTTTACAATTTTACTCAGTTGAATTTTTTTTTTCTATTAGCTTTATTAAGATACTAGTAATGGATCTTATCATAAGATATTTTTTTAAATTTTATTTTAGAGTTATTTTTATAAATAATATGAAGGTCAATTTTTTATTTTATTTTATTTTTTGTGTTTAATAGTTTAAGACTTCAACCAATTGTTATGTAGCTATATTTACAAGTTTTTTGTCACTCAAATTTACTATGGATAAGATGAATATTGCTTATGATAATAAGGTTTTGTCTTTTCATGTAATGAATTTCAAGAATTATTTATTAATTGTGGTGTGTATTTAAGGAGTTAAAATTTAATTTTCAACAAGATTTTGATAAATAATTTTTTATTATTTGTTTCTTATTTTTTAACGGAATCATCATTCATCCATTAACTCATCCATTAACATAAAAATACAGCAAAGTAATTTATTTACTTTTTATAGATATAATAAATTATATTAGAGTTAGTTTTAATCTATATTTTCCTTATCGTATTAAAAAGTACACAATAGGATACAAATTCAAACAAATTTAATTATTTATCTTCACTTGCTTCATAATGTAGAGTTCAATGAACAACTATTAATTTCTTCAAACATTTATTCTTGATTCCATAATTTAATTTTTTTTAATAAATAATTTCTTCAAATGACAATATCAAAAAAATCTAAATCATTAAAACATATTAACTAGAGATATTATATCTAATATTTTTATAATTAATTTTTTTATAACAAAAATATATCACCTATGCGAGACACACGAGTCACCATACTAGTATACTAAAATATAAATAATTTGATTACCTTTTTTTGTTTAATTTTAATAAAATTGAATACAAAAATCAACGTAACAAAGTTATTATTCAATGGCTAGATCAATAAATTTGCATTATATATAAAGTTATTAATGATTTAATAGTTGATTTAAGTTATATCGATGTAATAATTTTCTCATCCTCCCGCCACACACATGCACGCACACAAGTGCACACACATATATATTTGTAAAGATGACATTATCTTCTACGAAAGTCTTGGTAATATTTAATGTAACTACATACTTAGGACTTAAATTTGAGATTATTGACTAGCTGAAACAATTATGTATCAATTAGTTTATTTAAGTTATACTAGTGTAATTTGATCATTCTCATCCTCTCACCACACATGCATGCACACACACATATATTTGTAAAGATGACATGTATCTTCTACAAAAGTCTTGGTAATATTTAATGTAATTACATACTTAGGATTCAAATTTGAGATTATTGATTAGCTAAAACAATTAATCAATCTAGTCAATAATAAATATTTTAAAATATTTAAAGTATAACTAGTATTTTAGTGCGTTGAAGAAAAAGATGCAGCAAGATAAATGTTTCTATGGTATAATCAATTCAAAATATACTCTTATGAAGTAGAAGATTATCTTTATGCTTTTGAGTGAGCATATAAAAATTTCAAGTATCTAAAAGTCTTTGTGTTTTTGACACGAGGAATACTAGGGAGACTTTAGTAAACATACTCTTTTTGAGATTCTCTTTATTAATACCTTTGGTCTTGTATATAAGAAATAAAAGAGTGTTTTTGTTTGGTCCTTTTTATAAGAAATATTGATTTATTTTCAAACTTACCCAGCATAAAATTACATTTATACCCTTAATTTATTGTGAAGTCTATTTACAAGATATTCAGTTATTTTCTATACAAAGTAAGTGCATAAGCTTTACTACCTATTTTTTAATTAAAGAAAAATCATTCTTTTGCCCAAGGATATTAAATAGACGCTAGGTAAATTGGATAATTGGTCATCTTCCACCATTACAACAATAGCCCTTATACATAAACAATACGATGACAAAAATAATTTAAAAGAGAAGAAAATTTTCGATATGAATATGTTGACTAAGGATTCAAACGAAATCTTTATTGAGGATTTATTGGACAAGAGATTGTTGAAGATTCACTAGACATGGATAGTGATAATGAAAAAGATTTAGAAGAAACCATTTTTAAATGAAGGCATAAAGCATGTCATGAGGATGATTTAATAGAAAATAAAGCGGTTCCTCACATGGTTATGCTTTTTCAACTTCCAGTGGCTGCAATAGTAATAATCTTCTTTACCTTAATAAATATCCAGAGGAAGTACATGATTTCGGTTTTGAAAATGAAGCTTTGAACAGCAAGTTTCTATCAATGTTCAAGATATATTTAGATATTTTTTACTAAGTTGTTTAAATATCATTATGTTCAATGAGGTTGTTTAGATTACTCGGTTATTTTAATGTTTTTATTTGCTTAAAAATTGATTATTTATATAAGTATTTATATTGATATTTAGTTTAACCCTTTTATGGCTATCTCATTATTTAACTTATAATTTGATGATCTTTTTACATAATTTAATGCTTTTTTCTTTTTGTTGGAAAGGTAGAGCAAGCATAAGAATTTTTAACTACTATTTTAATAATTTCTTCAATTCAACGTAAACTAATAAAATTATTCAATTCAACTTAGTTTTAGATGTAACAAGTTATACTGATACTTGATGCGAATCGCCTGATCAAAATTAGTAAATAAATGTCAAATTTGTAACAAGTTACAGTAATAAAGAAATTATGTATCACTTGTTTGTATTGATAATAATAAATTTCTCCTAATTACAACCAATAAAGGTGCATTCTCATGCTCATGAAATCTAAATATTTTCTAAATATTTAGTGACTTTTTGAATCAATAACCGATCATAAATCAACTGACTTGGTATTCCACCTTCGTTACATAGCATATCTTTCTTCATATGAGAAATTTTGTAGTTGTTTGATCCTTGACCTTCATTATTTTAACCATGTATGATTGAAGAGTGAGGAAAATCTTATTTGATTGTTTAGTAGAAAATGCATCGAATGATTTTTCTACTGCCATAATAAGATCATCAATTGACTTTCATGATTCTTTATGTTGCAAAGATTGTATGGCATTGAGAAATCCTAGATCTATCAAATGTAGATGAGGAGAATTTTGGAGGTTGACAAATCAAATGAATGTTAAATTCACCTTCTTCTCTTGACAAAAATCTCCATTTGAATAACATGATACCTTGCATTATCTTGTTGTATGAAAATTGGCTTCTTTACATCTTCCCTTGGCCAAACATTCTTAATGGTTGATAAAACTTTATCAATTAAGAACATCTTATTCACTTCTTTTGTAACAAATCTTGTGGATTTCTTTTCCATTTTCCCTGCCATTTGATCGATGAACACTAGTTCTTCTTACTGGTTGATCATTTATAAAAGGAAACAAATCAATCTTCCTAGAGAACTTCTCATTTCCTTCATTTTCGAACCTAGTCTAGTCACTACAACTAAAAACATAAGTTTGGTTATAAAATTTTTGCTTTTCCTTATTCTATGTGGCTCGTCCTCATCCGCAAACAAGTAATAATTGGTGGAATTTTTTGTAATGTAGAACTATTTCTCATCAATGAACACAATATTATGGATGGAGTTAAACTTTGGATCATGAGTCATGATACTATTGTCAAGCATTGATAAGTAAAACCTTAAGCAAGTAATAATGTTCTCCTTTTAAAATATGGCTTATATAACTTCTGCTTTTGCAATCTTATTAATGATGTCTTGTTAATGTTTAAAATGTTGGAACATAAGTTTATGCATCCAAAATAACACATGAATTTTGATGATAACAAACATTATGATTAAAGGATGATATTTTATATTTAAAAAGTGCTTTATAGCTTTTAGAAGAACAAGTTAATTATCTTAAATTTTGGTACGCGTCCTTTAAGAATTATATAAGTTTTAATATGTAGTCCAGAAGAGAAACTTTCCATCCAAAGATGAGCTTGCCGTCCAAAGACGTTTTCAAAATCCAAAAGAAGAGATCATTCAAACCAAAACAAATGCACTGTTCTATTTAGGAAGTATTTCTCTTTATGCATAAAAAGTTATTTAAATGTTTATCTTATCACATAAATCCCTTCATTCAAATACAAGCTTGTAATCATGACCCAACGTTCAAATTTCTGTTTTACCTAATGCTTTGTGTTAAGAACATGTTAGGTTTGAGATTGATGAAGTGTTATAACCAAATATTTTATTATTACAAGTCAAGTATGATAAAAGGAAGCTCAAATCATGACTCCATTTAGAAGGAACCAAAATGAAGCTTCTACCCTTATTAGTAGTAGACAACACATTTAGAGAAAAATAACTTTCTTTCTCCTTCTTTATAAAAAGAGGATCCTCTGTAAAAGTACAGTGAAAAGAAAATATTTGGCATTTAATGCTGAAGTAACCACTCAACATGCAGGAGCAACGTTTGTTTTTTACATGCATATAAAAAGGGATTGATCAAGCTCGAAGGATACAAGAGTCAATAAGACACGAACTTACACAAATATACTTTCTGTTGATTTTGGACGATGATCTGGAAATTCTTTGTAAAGCTTTCTTTGCTTAGCAAAGCTAAGTTAATATGCTTTGCATTATTATACGCTCACTTTGTGAGTTAGTTTTTCCAAAATCTCTGTATAGTTGTTGAGATAGCATGAAGAGACTAAGTGACAAAGAATACTTGGGTTTACTTGTAATCAGGTAGATTACAAGGGTTGTATACCTGAAGAGGTAGAGAATACTTGTGTGTAAGTCAGTTGGACTTATTGAAAATCCTTTGTGTTGAAGGGACTGGACATAGCTTTGTTGAAAGAGGGAATCAATATAAATTATGTGTGCATTTCTTTCTTACTTTACCCTTTTTAATTACTGTAGTTCTTTGGACGGTCCCTTTAGAGACTGATTTAAAAATTTGTTATACATCCTATGTTTTTTCGAAAAGCTTTCAGAAATCTCACACACATAATTTAACCCTCCTTCTTGTGTGTAACTTTTATCTTCAATTGGTATCAGAGCTCTTCCTATAGGAGCATTTTACAGTGCAAGTGAAAAAGGTTCACAAAGTAATGGAAAATGAAGCACACACAGTTAACATACTTCCACTATTCAAAGGTCAAAACTATGATTATTGGAAACAAAAAATGATAGCATTCTATGATATTTGTCACATTAACATGTGGGACATAGTGGAAATGGCAATTACATCCCTACTAACAAAGGAAGAGCAGAAATTCTGAGATCTTCATGGAACAAAGAACAAAAGACAAGGTACCTTCTAAACTCCAAAGTTAGAAACTTCCCCATGTGTGCTTTAACTAAAGCAGAGTATAAGAAGGTCCATAGTTGCAATTCCTCCAAAGAAATGTGGGATACTCTAGCCTTAGCATATGAAGGTACGTCTTAGGTAAAAGACTAAAAAATTAGCATGGTCATGCACTAACATGAATTATTTAAGATGGAAGATCATGAGATTATTGATCAAATGTTTGGAAGGTTCGAAACAATTATCAATAACCTTAGATCATTAGGCTAAACTTATGACAATTATGATAATATAACAAAAATTTTGAGAAGTTTGCCTAGAAAATGGAGATCACAAGTGGTAGCCTGAAAGCACCCAAAGACCTTAAGAAGCTTCTTATGGAAGAGCTTTTAGGTATGCTCAAAGTGCATGAAATGGAATTGAATGAAGATGAAGGGCAATGAAAAGGAAAATCCATAACCCTTGAAGCTCAGAAGACTAAGAAAGAGACTTGTGAAAATCTATAAAGAGGCTTGTGAAGATACATTAGACGAAGATTGTTTTGATGAGGACAAACTCTCTTTCATCTTTAGAAAGATCCACTCTATGTGGAAGAAGAAAAGAGGATCAAGATGGAAGAACAACAACAAGAAGCACACCAAAGAAGGTAAAGACAAAACTCAAGTGGTATGTTACGAGTGGAAGAATCCAGGCTACTTCAAGTTCGAATATCCAAGCTTGGAAAAGAAAAATGAGAAGGAGAAAAAGAAACCCTTCATCTAAAAGAAGAAAAACCTTATGAAAACTTGGGAAGATCATGACCTGTCTTCATCAAAAGATGAAGATGAAAAAGAAAACATTTGCTTGATGGCAAATACCACCTCTAATGATGAGGATGATAAAGAGGTAAGTTTTAATGACTTACATGTAGCTTATCAAGAAATTTTTTCCAACTTTTCAACTCTTTCTATTGGATACAAAGAACTGAAAGAGAAAATTTCAAAACTATCCAAAGAGTTGACTCTTTGAAGAAAGACAATGATTCCTAAAGAAAGAAAATGAAAAGCTGAAAGAAGAACAAGCCCAAAATTTACCTAAAATCAAGACTTCTAAAGTAAATGAACAACTTTAAAGAGAAGTAACTGATTTTAGAAAAGTCTTGCCAAATTTGTCAATGGATCATAAAATTTGGAAAAGTTGCTCAAATACAGTAGACATCCATATGAAAAATCCAACTTAGGGTTTGAAAAGAAAAAAAAATAAAAAAGGATAAACCATATATATTCATTGTTTAAATTGTACAAAGTTTGGACACAAGTCCTCTAATTGTAGAAAGCATCCAAAAAGATCGTCCAAACCTTCAAGGACTAACAAAAAAAGACCCAAGAAAATTTGGGTACCTAAATCTATGATAATTCATATTACATATATGCTTAGTAGTAGGAAGGAAACTCCAATCATGGTACCTAGATTGTGGTTGCTCAAGTCACATGATGGTAGAAAATTCTAGGTTCTAAGACATGAGACCAAAGAAAAAAGGATAGGTTATATTTGGAGGTAACTAAAAATGTAAGATTGTTGGAATAGGAAGGATTAGTAATCACCTCTCTCCCTCCATTGAAAATGTTTTGTTTGTTAAATGATTAATACACAATCTACTGAGCATAAGCCAATTATGTGACAGTGGATTTGATGTATCATTTAATAAGAGAGAATGCATAGTTAAAAACTATAATGGTTTTATATTATTTTCTACTAAGAGATAGAACAATCTTTATATAAGTGATTTAATAAACTTGGCAAATCAAAATTTAATGTGTCTTATACCCATAAACGATGATCAATGGACATGGCACAAGAAGCTTGGTGATGTGATTTTTGTTTAGGATTGATAAAACACTTTTTAGACACTTAATAGTGACTTATGTTAGACATATTTGACATCATTTTTGGTTAATATTGGCACATTGGCTAAGCTTCTTTGTTAAGTCAAGGTTCAAGAATGCTAATCAGTTTGAGTTTTTGATTCTTTATCTTCCTTATGCAATTTCTACTATTTGTTTTTCTAATTCTTAATCTGTTTTCATGATTGTAATCTCGTTTGAGTTTTCGATTGTGTTATATTAGGTAATCAATTGACAACCTAAAATCAATCAGTTATGATCCTGAATCCATGCTAATTAAGGACTACGATTGTGATCTCAATATGCATGGACGGATGTTAAATGATTATCTAAAGAAACTTAGGTTGATATGAAATTGCATCCTTCTTAGAACCATGATAACTGATTGCTTGATTGAATTCTTAAATTGATGTTACAAAATTTGTTTTAGATCAATTCTCTCTTGTATGAATTCATTTATACACAATTACTTGTTTTGCATAATTCTATTTCGCCCAAACCCCCAATTTTGACATTCGTTTTTCTTATTGATTAATAAGATTAGGCATAATATGATTGTGTCCTTATGAGAATTGACCTAGGTTAGTCCCTACACTATAGAAATTAAGGAAAATCTAATGATTTGATGATGTGTCGACAACATTATCAAAGGATCATCTTGAAATTAGCTAAAGTGAAAAAAGGAAGTTGACACTAATTGCGACCTGCCGGTAGAACTTGAGTTATCAAAAGCAAGAGTGACCCTAACTATGACCTACCAATAGAACCAACACTAAAAAGTTCTTAACCCAAGAACAAAGGGAAAGCTCTCACAATAGAGAAAACTCAATTTCATTCAACTTTTATGTCCATTTTGGTTTTTTACAAGAGTGTTTTTATTAGGCTTAGCTAAGAAGCCTTAAAGTTAATGCCTACTAACATTTCCACTAGGCATTAAATCTTATAACTCCCCACTAAGCTTTTATTTCCCACTAGAAATGACTTTCTCTAACTCACCAACCATCATAATGGTTTAAGAAGATTTAATACTATAAAAACTTATCTAGAAAATGTGAAAAGACATATGAACTTATTACTGATAATTCATATTTTAGACATCCAACAAGTTCTTAAGGGGGGTATAGTTGACTTTATTTTGTAGATAAGAATCACATACTAGTTGGGGTTCAGATTATTGGGCTAAAAATAGGGAAAATACAAATCTATGCTAATTTGAGGAATTTAGGTAACAAAAAGATTAAACTCATTATGCAGGGTCAAAATTGGAGTCTCGAACCATCCCAGCCGAGACCAAAGTCGTCTCGGCTAGACGAGTTCCTCTCCAAGTTGACTCTGTCTCTAGTAGTCAACTCCACTCCGTCTGTCGGCTTCGTGTCCATGTGCCGACTCCGACTCTAGTAGCCGACTCCGTCCCTAGATGTTGAGTCACCCCGTCTATCCGGATTCATCCTGGCAACAAGACTGACTCCGCTCTAGCAAATTCGACACGTGATTAATTAGGGAAATTGTTAGTTTGTTAATAGTTAGGTATTTCAGTTATTTATGTTAGTATGGTTAGTTAGTTAAGACAAACGTGTATATAAGGAGATATGTAGCTCATTCATTGGTTCCATTTTTACACATTAGTACACATCACCACCTCCATTGCTCTGTTATTCGTACATACACTATTGCTTCCATTAATCAGGGATTCACGGTGCTTTAGTATGGCATCCAGTCGATTAAGTAGGTACAGTTTTAGAGTTTCGGTAGTGGTCAGTTGTTAGAGGAGATTTACCAGTTTAGCTGGTACACTTTGGTGGACTAACTCCTCTGTATCTAGCCATCTTCAGTGAACCACTATAGTCTCTAACATGGCAATCGTTATGGGAGGCTGAGTCCATAACTCCATGTATCAATACAATTGCTCTACAATGAATTGGTTTACATTTCGCTATCTGTCTGTTTGTGATTCCTGTTCTATTTCTCAACTTCTTGCTTGTGTCATGATCATGCATGCGTAAAAATAGATCACATTAGGTTAAGGGCTAATTGGAACCAGTCTAACAACTTGTTAAGTAATCAATAGAAAGCCTAAAATCAACCACATGCGTAATCCCTGCTAACTCGAGGCCGC
The DNA here is from genome assembly GCA_025330945.1 of Mucuna pruriens. NCBI lineage: Eukaryota > Viridiplantae > Streptophyta > Magnoliopsida > Fabales > Fabaceae > Mucuna > Mucuna pruriens. The sequence continues at coordinate 887,061 of JAENHJ010000317.1, forward strand.
GATTGTGTAAGCCCTCAGTCAGCAATGGATAAATGTTAGGCGATCGTCTTAAGACTTAGGTTGGTTTGGAGTTCCATTCATTACTAAGAATTGTAATTAATTACTTGCTAAATGTTGAACTGATATGCTAAATATTTTTTCATTCAGTTGTTTGTTTTTACTTTCCGTAGATAGTTTACTTTCCATTTTTCCTTTACTTTGTTGTTCTGAGTATAAGCCAAAACTCCCCTACCTTCATATTTTGTACACTTTTCGAATCTAAATTCTGCATTTCCATATTCTGCATAATTTTCTGCCTTCCACACTAAGAAAAAGAAATACACGTATTCTTGAAAGATTCCACCTAGGTTGACCCTATGCTATAAAAATCATAGTAGAACCTAGTTTTATTTTTTAGACTTCATTGACAGTAGTTATCAATTACATGAACATAATGTGTGAAAATTACCTGTAAATGACTTTGGACTTTTTATGTGTTCTTCAAGTTGGGTTCCAATCATCATCAACTTGTAATGAAGTGAACCATTTTGGTGTAGCCTCTAATTCACTTTGTTCTGAACTTTTCTTAATCTCCACAATTAGGCCTTGTAAAGATTACTTCATCATTTTGGTTTTGGAACTAGTCATGGGACCTCCAATGTCACATAAAGGGTCCTAGGCTTTGTGGGATGTGTCTCTATCATTCCCTTCCTCTTTAAAAGGATTCGTCCTCAAATCAAATTCCTCACCTTGAGATTTTAGAAACTTCAAACTTTGATGTCATAATGGATTATGAACTCCTTTGTCCACAAGTAATGCTGCCAAATTTACAATGTTCTCACCAAAGCATACAACTCCTTGTCATAAGTAGAATAGTTCAATGTTATCCTAGTAAGCTTCTCAATAAAATATGCAATTGGTTTTGATTCCTACATCAATACAGCTTCTATTCTAACACTAGAAGCATCACATTTAATTTCAAAAGTTTCATCAAACTTAGGCAAACAAAGCTAAGGTGCATTGATCAACTTATCTTTCAACAAATTGAAAGATTTCTCATGAATATCATCCCACTTGAATAAAAGATTCTTTTAACAAGTTCATTTAAATGTGTAGTAATAGAACTAAAGTTCTTCATAAACCTCTTATAAAAACTTGCTAAATAATGAAAACTTCTTACCTCTTTTTTCTTTGCAAATGCACTCATTTTCTTATTTTTCTCTTTAGTGCACTCAATTTTCTATTTTTCTGTCTTCTAGTTATTTTCACTTATCTTACCTTTTCTCTCTTTTTCTTGAATGCTCAATTACTCTTCTTTCAACTTACACTCTCTTGCAATTCTAATTTGATCAGCATACCCTTCAACCGGTTTGAGTGGTGTTAATACAATGGTGTGTTTATTCATGGCAAAGGTATACTTATTTTGTACCCATCATGAGTGACTTTTCTATCAAATTGCCAAGGGCACTCCAAGAAGTCGATGCCCAACATGTATAGGTGTAATATCATAAAAATAACCTCATCTTTCTACTTGCCAATGAAAAATGACACCAAAACTTGTTTAGATCCTTGTATTTCCACAATTATTCAGCCATTGAAGTCTATATGGATTAGGATGTTTTTCTAAAGTTCAATTTCTCAACCAATATGGTGCTACCAACATTAGTACAACTTCCCCTATCAATAGTAATGCTACGTGCCTTATTATTTATATGGCACCTAGAATGAAAAATATACTCACGTTGCTCCATATCACCATCTTCCTTAGGTTGTATGCTAAGAGCACGCCTAGTAACAAGTACAAATCTATCTACAACTTCAGCAACTTCAACGTCACTAATCCTCCAATGGTGGCATATCATCATCACTTGAGCTCTCACTCTCCATTTCTCCATTATCCATCATAATCATTATTCTTTTATTTGGACATTGAGAAGAAATATGTGAAACTCCTTGACCCCTGAAACACTTGATATCACGTGATCTATAAGATGTATTCATGTCAATTTTACCTTTACCAACAACACTTGAATATTTGGCCTTCACATCTTCTTTAGGATTTGTAATAACTTTATTGTTCTTCCAATTTGATCTCCATGAAGAGCTAGAAGATGAAGCAAATTTGGAAGAGCTTTTAGACTTCAATTGCCTCCCTACTTGAATTTCTTTGTGCAACAAATTCTCTATCTCCGTATAATGTTACAACTCCATCACATCAACTATCTCTTTCTTTAAGCCTCCAACAAATCTAGCCATAGTTGCCTCACGGTCTTCCTCCATATTGGCTCCAATCATGGCTATTTCCATCTCCTTATAGTAATCCTCCACACTTATAGAACCTTGTGTTAAACTTTGCAATTTTCTATGTAAGTCCCTATGGTAATGACTTGATACAAATCTCCTCCCATGACAAACTTCATAACTTCCCATGTACGAATAGGCTTTTCTCCATTTTTATGCATGTTAATCACAAATTGATCTGACCAAATACTAGCTTAATCAGTAAATTTAACAACTGCTAATTTTACCTTTTTTCTTGTAAGTAATTGTGACAATCAAACACATGCTCAACTTTTCCCTCCTACTCCAAGTACAACTCAAGGTCATTCTTTCCTTGGAATGTAGGGGTTGTCATTTTAATATTATCCAAGTAATTGTCACGTCTTGGTTCACCTTTTCTTCTTTCATTTTCATTAATTCTTCCATTTGAATACTCATTTTCTTCTTCCTCATCATTATTTCGACTAGTATGGCTCTTATTTGCGGAACATAGTTTGCGAAAATTATATGTAAATGGATCTTATTAGCTATTCAGCACAAATTACATGAAAATGAGTTTGAACTTTTCATGTGTTCTACAAATTGGGCTTAAATTGTCATCAACTTGTAATAGAGTAACCCATTTTGGTGTAGCCTCTAATTCACTTTGCTCAGAACTTTCCTTAATCTCCACAATTAGGCCTTGGAAAGATTGCTTTATCATTTTAGTTTTGGACCTAGTCATGGGACCTCCATTGTCATGCAAAGGGTTTTTAGCTTTGTGGGTTGGTCTCTATCACTTAATCATGCAAGCTAGAGACTAATGTACAAGTTGAAAAAGCATAACCACTTGAGAGGATTACCAAGCCTTTTGTAGAAATCTGATCTGTTATGGGAGCTTATTAGAAAGGGAAACAAATAAGACAATCTTTCGAGTCCAAAAATGGTATTTCCACCTTTTGACCTTTGGAATTGTTACACATTGATTTGTTCGAGCCAACTAGAACTACCTTATTAGGTGGAAAACGTTATGGACCAATAGTAGTCAATGACTATTCTAAATGGATATGGGTTATGTTCCTTGCCCATGAGGATAAAGGTCTTCTCTATGTTTTGCAAATTTGTTCAAAAAGAAAAAGGTATTAATATTGCTTTTATCCAAACTGATCATGGGGGAGAATTTGAAAATAAGAACTTTCAATAGTTTTGTGAAGAACAAGGATTTTTTCATAATTTTTCCTATCTAAGAATGCCTCAAAAAATGATGTTGTGGGAAGGAAAATAGATCTCTTTAAGAGATGACTAGAATAATATTGAAAGATTTTAACTCACCCAAGTACTTATGGGTAAAAGCTCTTAGTACAACCTATTATTTTGAAAATAAAATATATATAAGACCCATTTTGAAAAAGATTCCCTATGAATTGTGGGAGGATAGACAACCCAACATTTCTTATTTCCACCCTTTCGAATGTTAATGTTTTATTTTGAACACTAAGGACAACTTGGGAAAGTTTGATCCTAATCAAATAAAGGAACATTCTTGGGATACTCAACAATGTCCAAAGCATACAGAGCATATAACTCTAGGACTTTGAAAATTGAAGAATCCATCCATGTGAAATTTAATAATTAAAAGCCTGATAAAGAATTATCATAGCTGAATGACTCTTTTACATATTTAAATCTTGAAGATTTACATATGTCGTCCAAAGAACTTGGTTTGGATGATGAACCAAAACAAGGCAAGGTTGAGACTTTTTAAAGGAATTGACAGATGAAAATCTACCATCTTAAGCATCAGATCCTTGGGAACATTCAAGATAAAGTCAAAACTTGATCAATATTCAAAGACCAAGCTCAAGTAGCTTTGATCTCTAAAGTTGAGTCAAAGAACGTAGAGAATGCCCTTATGGACGATAGATGAATCAAGGCAATGCAAGAAAAGCAATATTAGTTCTAAAAGAATGACATGATGAAGCTAATCTCTCTACCAAAAGACAAATCCATCATTAGAACAAAGTGGATATTTAGGAACAAACTAGACCAACATGGTAAGGTTATGTGAAACAAGGCTAGGTTAGTAGCATAAGGTTATTGTCAATTGGAGGGAATATACTTCACTTAAACTTTTTCTCTTGTAGCTAGGTTGGAAGCCATACGCATTTTGTTATCCTTTGTAGCTTAATATAATATTATATTACATCAAATAGATGTTAAGTGTGCATTTCTAAATGGCATAATAAATGAAGTTTTTGTGAAACAATCACTTGGCCTTGAGAGTGATTCTTTTCCAAATCATGTTTTTAAATTGAAAATTGCATTATATGGACTCAAGCAAGCACCTCGTGCTTAGTATGAAAAATAGTTCATTTTTTGTGTCAAACAATTTTCAAAGAGGAAAAGTAGACACCACTCTATTTTGCAAGAGCTATAATTCACATTTTATTATTGTTCAAATATATGTAGTTGATATCATTTTTTATGCTACTAATGATACTTTTTGTGAGGAATTTTCCAAGTTAATGCAGAAAGAGTTTGGATGAGCATGATGGGAGAATTGAAGTTCTTCCTTATACTGCAAATTAAGTAAGTAGAAGGTGGAATTTATATCCATCAGACCAAGTATGTCAAGGAGTTACTCAAGAAATTCAATCATGTCAACTCCCATGTACCCAACATCCATCTTAAGTCTAGATGAGAAAGATAAGAAGGTAGATCAAACATCAAACAAAGGTATGATTGACTCTTTACTTTATTTAACTATGTCTAGGCTTGATATAATGTTTAATGTATGCTTGTGTGCTTGAATTCATGATGATATGCTCGATTTCATGCTGATCCAAGGGAATCACATCTTATAGCCATCAAACATATTTTTAGATATATAAAAGGTACTGCTAATCTTGGTTTGTGCTATAAGAAATCTAATCAATATAGGTTGAAAGGCTATAGTGATGCTTATTTTGCTGGTGATAGAATAGAAAGGAAAAGAACTAATGGAGGATGTGACTACATTGGAGCTAATCTAGTATCTTGGACTAGTAAGAGGCAAGGTACTATAGCCCTTTCCATAGCCAAAGTAGAGTACATCTCAACTACACAATGTTGCTTTCAGCTTATGTGGATCAAGCACCAACTTGAGGATTACAACATATTTAAGAGCAAGATCTTTCTTCTCTATGACAATACTACTACAATTAATTTGTCTAAAAATCCCATATTGCATTCTCATGCTAAGCATATAGAAATTAAGCATCATTTTACTAGAGATTATGTAAAGGAAGGGACTTTAGATTTAAAATTTATCAACATTGAAAATCAATTAACTGAAATCTTTACAAAAAAACCCTTCCTAAAGTAAGCTTGTTTGTATAAGGAATCTCCTTGGTATGACGTCATTATACAATGAAGTTTAAAGTCCATATTGCTTAGACGTCCATAGCATGTGCATTCATAACTTGTGCATCCATAGTATGTGTGTCCAAAGCATGATCATATACCATGTTCGTCCATAACATACATGCATATTTTGTAAAAATTGTCTTCTATGGCAAGGTTTTAGGCATGGATGTTAGGATCAATATTCTTGCGATTGCCATGGCTACTTAGTGTGAATGTGTAGGAAAATTGCATAAAGTTGGAAGGGAGAATGCCTATAGCGTCATGGTAGTTATAGAAGATGCCTTGCTAAGAGCTAATGTTGAAGGGCCATGTTCCCTAAACAAGATGCATGATAAGGCATGCATCTTCCAATAGATTCTCAACAAGGACATCCTTTATAATGTTGGCTTGAAGGACCACCATAAACGTCTTGGACATCTACTGTTTGAGTTACTTAAGACAATGTTTCAACATTTATTTACAAAAGAGTTTGTCGAGTCCTTTAACTATGATGTTTGTTAGTTTTCAAAGCACCATTGTGCAACATTTTCTTCTAGTAATAATAAAAGTCTTGAACCTTTGGACCTTATTCATTCTATTAATGATTTTACTCGTGTGACATGGATATTTCTTATGAATAATAAATTTGAGGTTTGTCAAATATTTGTTGATTTTTCTGTCTTGTCAAAAACCAATTCAATAAATCTATTAACAAATGGGGTTGCAAAAATGTGGTTATAGAAAAAAAATCATCCTCTCCTTGAGGTTGCTAGAGCCCTCCTCTTCCAAATGTCTATTCCTAATGTTTATTAGGGAGAAGTTGTCCTAACTGATCGTATTTAGAATTCAAGTCATGGAGGAACTTAAAGATCCTCCCCCTTTCAATGAGTCCAGTATGTGCAATAGAATCAGCTTTGCACATCTTCAATCCTTGGTACTGGTCCAATTCGATCCATAACCCATTTAGAGTACCATAGTACTCTATTATTGAGAGGGTTCCTTGCCTAGAGTTGAAGATCTTACTTTTAATATCATAGCAAGCAGCAGAGTCCTTCTCATTGAATATATCTTAATGAGATTCTCCTATATAATTTTGGCTTATTTCCGAAGTCATAGAATTTCATAGTCATATCATAATGAGAGAGTCTTCATCATCCCACACTTTAAACTTTGGATCATCTCTTGGTGGGGCACTTCCTTTAATATGACTCAACTTCTTGTGCCCTTTGAGCGTAGTATGAATATACTATGTCCATTGTAGATAATTGTAATCTTCAAGTCGAGAGGGACCTACCAAATTCGGAAGTTCATTAAGTCCTAAGATAATTGTTTTATCTTCTGCCATTATCACTAATAGTTGGGAATGACAGAGAAGACTTTGACTAGTCTTACACCAATGTGTGGGTCTCATCAAAGGGTAGTGGTTTACTGAAGTGAGGTAGTGGAAACAAAGCTCCTAAGATCTAGAGCTTTGATACCAAATTGAATATAAAAGGAATTGTGTATTGATTGAATTGAATAATACAGTTTCTATTCTCCCTTTTTTATAGGGTAAAGGTGAACTAATTAAAGATAATATAGCTAACAATAAAGAAAAGATAATCATTGTAGATAAAATGTGATATTCACGATCTCCTAATGAAATATTTAGATATTTGTAGTCTCTTAATCTAATAAGATATTTATAATATCTCAAACACCTTGTGATAGAGAACTTTTGAGATATTTAATAGTGACTTATGTTAGATATATTTTACATATTTTTATGATTTTAACACATTTGTTGAGTCTTGGGTTATTGGACCTAATTGAGCTTAGATGCTAATCTTTACTTATTTTCATATTTAATTCTTATTATGATTCGATGTCTTGTTCAAGCTCTTTTTGGATCTACAAACCTTCAAATTGGAAGATCTTGGTGGCTATGGAAAGCTAAGGCAAATATCTACAACATTTTTCTTCCTAGCTTAACCTAGTTCAACCTTCTTCTGTGTCAAAAGTCTATGTGAAGTTACGACCCTTCCACCTACTCTATTGGGTCTTTCTTTGTATATTTTGGCCCAATTTTGGGACTCTGTTGGTAGGCCTTTGGGTTGTGAATTCCTCTGGTCTAGACCACCATCCTTAGCATTCAATGTATGTAATAGTTAGTTTTATTTAGTTAGAATTTGGTTAGACATTTTTGGAGACTTTTCACACTTGGTTAGGAGGTTTATTTGATCACAAGTTTCCTCTGTGTTCTCTCTTCTCTTTGTAGGTTTGCTTTGTATTTTTTTTTTTTTGCGTTTTTTGTGACGATTTCCATGGAAGGACTCTTTTATCAATTCAAGGTTTCATGATTGTGGTTAGGATTGAGTTCTTGAATTTTCCTTATGCAAATTATGTTATGCTTCTCTTTTCTTTCCAATTCTTGACCTATTTTCATTGTTATGATTTTCCTTGAAGTTTGGGATTATGCTAGGTTAGGTAATCGATTGATCATCTAAATCAACCAATTAAGTTATTGAATCCATACTAATTAGGGATTGCGATTATGATCTCAATTTTTATGGATGAATATTAGATGATTATCTAATGAATCTTGGGTTGATATTAATTTGCACCTTATTAGAACCGTGATAATAAACTGCATGGTTGGATCCTTGAATTGGTGTTCTACAATTCAATTACATTTTATTCTTGTTATGCATTTTGCAACTTATAATTCTGGTTTTTATGTTTCTGTCATATGCATACAAACCCCCCATTTTACATTTTGATTTGATTTTGGTTCATCAAGATTAGACATTAAAAAATTGTGTCCTTGAAGATTTGACCTAGGTCAGTCCCTACACTATAAATATAAGGGAAATCTTGTGGTTTTGATAGTGTTTCGACAATTCTATGACCCTGCCTTACACCTCAAGCTGAACCCTCTACCTCACAACCATCACTACCACCTTTTTTACCTTCTATCTCACCTATCTCGCCCAAACACCCTGAACCCCTAATTTCTCAAGCTCTTACCCTTTTTATCCCACCACAAGCTCTACCATAACTTGACTTAGCCCAACAAGTGTTTATGGCTAGTAAGTCCTATATTGATCAATGTTTTGATCAGTTAGAGTCTAAATTGCTAGACATGTTTTCCAAAATTCTTTTTTTTTACTATGATGGTTTTTCTGTTAGTTAATACATATGTTCTACATTTTTTATCATATGGTGTTCTAATTTCTTTATATGGTTTATCACATAATTCTCTAATCATATATATGTTATTTTATATGCTCTGATCTAATATGATATTCTCTTATCTATGCTCTGATCACATATGCTCTGATTTAATATGATAATCTTTTACATATGCTCTGATCCTTGTAAAGACTTTTATGCTTTGATTTGTTTAAGCTCTAATTTTCTTAACCGTCTATTAGCTGAGGGGGAGATCTAAACTTAATATATGATTATAACTCAAGGGGTGCCTAAAATAAATATATCTGTTGTACATCTTTCTCTTTAACATATTTTTTGTCATCATTAAAAAGGGGGAGATTGTTGGAACATAAGTCCATGCATCCAAAATAATCCATGAGTTTTGATGATAACAAACATTATGATTAAAGGATGATATTTTATATTTAACAAGTTCTTTGTATCTTTAAAAAGAACAAGTTAATTGTATTAAAGTTTGGTTCACATCCATTAAGAATTATATAAGTTTTAATACGTGCATCCAAAAGAGAAGCTTGTCATCCAAACCAGCACTTCCTATCTAAAGACGAGCTTGCCATCCAAAGACATTTTTGGCATCCAAAAGAAGTGATCATCCAAATCTGGATGAATGCATTGTTCTATTCAAGAAGTATCTCTAAGTGTAAAGAGTTATTTAAATGTTTATCTTATCACATGAATCTCTTTGGTGTCTAAAAAGAGAGATCGTCCAAACTCGGTATAATTGTTGAGATAGCCTAAAGAGACTAAATGACAAAGAATACTTGGGTTTACTTGTAATTAGGTAGACTATAAGGGGTGTATACCTGAAGAGGTAAAGGATACTTATGTGTAAGTTAATTGAACTTAGTGAAAATATTTTGTGTTGAAGGAACTAGACATAGCTCTATTGGAAGAGTGAACCAATATAAATTTTGTACATTTCTCTCTTACCTTACCATTTTTACTTACTGCACTTATTTGGACAATCCCTTTGGACGATGATTTAAAAATGTGTTATAAATCTTTTGTTTTTCGTAAAAGCTTTCAAAAATCACACACACAATTCAACCCCCTTCTTTTGTGTAACCTTTTATCTTCATAAAGCATAAGCTAGAGATTAAAGGGTAGCCCACTTTGATAATGGAACTTCATGCAATCTCTCACAATTTAATTAAACTTTTTTTCTTTCTCAATTCCTTGTTTTATTATTAGAAACATCACTCATTTCCTTCAATTGATTCCAAATATAGTAAATGACACTTTTATTCACATTGTATAATGACACTACTTGTACTATTATTCCCAATTTTAGATTACCATCTTCACTTAATTGCAATAATGGATGAAATATAACCCTTATTTGTTCATTTGTTAGAAAGACACTCTTTTTATTAGTTGGTTCACTTGTTACCATGTCTACATAAATAAATAAATAAATATTTTTGTAAGTAGTAAAAATAAGAATTGAACAAGCCAACTCACTAACTATTATGTTACAAAAATATCCCAACTCTTTTACAAGTGCATGTTGTACAATTTTCTTTCCACCTTACTCATTGCATTCCATCATTTAAATTACCTAATCATTGTTACTTGCAAGTCATGACAATATTCTATTTCCTCTCTTTGGCTCCACTTTGGTAAGCCCACTTTTCAAAAGTAAGCAAAAGAAACAAGTCCAAATGGAATAATGATGGGTATTAATTGATTTAGTGTTTATTAATGAGAAAATAAACAAAATCAATACTCATCAACTTTTGAGCTTCACCTTATGCCAATGTTGATGCTAACACCTCTTCAACTTCATTAGGTTCTAATGTATGTCAACTTCATTAGGTGCTAATATATGTCAACTTCCTTAGGTACCCACATTGGTGCTAACGTTTCTTCTAATGCCAACACTTCCTCAACTTCCTTAGGTGACCATAGTGGGCCAACTTTTTCCTAGCTCCCTTAGGTGCTACACTTCCTCAACTTCCATATGTGCCAATGTTGTCATGGTTTGACTTTCTGAAAGTGGTGTTTCTTTGGTGTTTGTCAAATCAACATTTAAGTCTATTTGCAATGACATTTTTGAACAACAATGAAGCAAAATTTTTTTTGAAAGTAAATGAAGACTATAACATATATGACTTTTTGCAATATTTAAAAAATATTAGAAAAATATAAAAAAAATGTCACCTCTTAACTTTAATAACATTTTAGCAAATGTTGTATCTGACCTATGTTGGAAAATGTCATTAGTGACATTGAAATGTTACTAAAGATTTTAAAAATGTTATTAAAAGAAGTATTGGTAACATTTTTATGATAAGATGTTACTATAAGTGATATATAGGTAGTGGAATGAGAGTTTTTTTTTTCAAAAAGAAAATAAAGGAGAGTTTTTTTTTTCGATAAAGCAAATGAAGGAGAGATGATGTTTGGGATTTTCATTTCATGAATTTCTAATTTCTTAACTTTTGATGGGAAATCATTATTTGTAAAAATTTGTCAATTTGTTTAAATTAAATTTTGGTGGGAAATTTTGATTTTAGTAATTTTAATATTTAAAAAATACAATATTGATTGGAGAGAGAAATTATTCATTAAATTAAGATTGTGGGTATTTTTGGAATACAATTTGAATTTATGCTTTCATTTAATTAAAACTAACTACATTAACCATTTTTTGTTGATGTTGATGAATTAGTTATTTGTTTTCTTATATATAGAATCAGAGGTAGTATTAGCTAAAATTTATTAGAAATCACAAATTTTGGTGGAGCCATTAATAAATAAGGAGAGAGACTCGTTAAATGATAATGAGTCCCACCAGAATTTGTGATTTCTTTACTATTAGAAATTGTAGCACCTTAATTTATTATATTTTATTATAGTTTGTAAATATTGTATTTTATTAATTATTATTAATAAGTAGTTTAATTATTTTAAAATTAAATAAATAATATATTGGAAGAAATATATATTGGATTTTAATTAATTAAATTTAGAAAAATAAACTATTCAAATATGGTAAAAACATAAGTCCAGCATTCAACAACATGAGGTAATGTCTCACCTCCTTTTTCTACATAAGGATGGGATAGCTCAAGTCCCACGTCGAGTAATATGAACTCATGCATTGTCTCCTTCTCCTATATAAGGAGTTGGATACCAAGCAATAGGGAAGGAAAGAAAGCCTTTAAACAAGTTGGGTTTAATGCAAAGCATTGAACCCAAATGGTTTAATCATTCTCATATCTTAGAGCTTCCTCAAGAGAAGTGGGACCCTTTGTTTAGGTTTCACATGGGCTATTAAAGGAAATTGCAAGGCCTATTTTTGGAGTTATATAAAAGAGAGATTAGAGGAATTGGAAAGACCTATACTACTGAGTTGGTTTCAAACTAGAGAGTGGAGGAAGAAGAACCTCTAGATGAGACCACCAAGGAATAAGAAGAATGACCTTGAAGAGTAGAGACCATACTTAAGAGTCGACATTCTAGGTAAGGAATAGTGAGAAATATCACCCAGGGATATGAATATGACTATGGGTAGAAGGGTTGGTCCTAGGCCCAACTTAGTGTTTGTGTTTGACTACCTTTGTCAATCAGCAAAGTGTTTAGTCATTTTTCTGCTTGGTGTTTGTGTTTTTTGAAGTGCTTGTATTTGAATGTCTCTACCAATTGACCAACGTTTAGTTATGTCTTGTTGATTGTTTATGATTGAAAGTCCTATGATTGACCAAATGTTTTGTTGTTTTCCTATTGATTACTTGTGTTTGACTGGCTCTATTATTGGGAATGGTGGGTCATTTGTTGTGGTTTATGGTCTGTGTCATTTTTTTCTCTCTTAGTTGGTGTCTCTTTCAATTGATGGAGTACAAGACTCTTCACCTTGTGGTCATGGATGGAGGCTTCTTTTCCTAGAATCTCCACAAGTGTATGCTTTGGGTAATCTAAAAGGGAGATTAAACTCCTTAGATTATGACTCTTCCTTTATATTAAGATTATTGATAATTATGAAGTTGAAAATTGTATGTCCATGGTATTCTCTAAAGGGGGTTGAGCTCCCTATATTAGATTGTTTGCTTTATTGTTATTCGTGAAATTGATTATGTAATTGGTTGTATGTGTGGAAAACATAGAAAGCCATAGGTTCCCTTTTTCAAATTCAAAATTTGGGTGAATATCTAGAGAATTCGATAGCAAGTTGTCAAATACAATCATGTGATAATGTTGTCATACAATATCAAATCACTAGGTATCCCTTAAGTTTTGTAGCGTAGGGACCAACCTAGGTCGATTCTCACAAGGATACACTCTTACCATGCCTAATCATGTATAGCAAAAATCAGAATGTTATGTAGAAAATTATGCAAAACTTAAATAACAAAAAGGGGGTTTGTTTAGAATAGGAATTGTAGGATAAATTGACAAAACAAAATTGATTTTAAACAAAGTAAGGGACACCAACTCAAGAATTCAGTTATACAACTCGTTATCATGGCTCTTCTAAAGAATTATGCAATTTCATATCAACCAACTTAAGTTTCTTTAGGTAATCACCTAACATTTGTCGATGCATATTGAGTTCACAATTACGACCCCTATTTAACATAGAGTCAAGATCGTATTCGTTGAATTCAGGTTATCAATCAATTACCTACTGGGAATATAATCCAAAATGCAGCAAGATCATAATCATGAAAACATAATGAGAATTGGAAAACATAACAACAAAAATCGTATAAAGAAAGTGAGAAATTAAGAGCTCAAACTAGTTGCAATCATGAATCCTGAATTGATAACGAAGTTAGCCTTCCATGTTTGTCACCATAGAAGACTTTGTAGTATCCACAAAAAGAAGGAAAGAAAAGAAGATGCAGAGAAAAATCACACCAGAAAACGTAGCAGAAAATCTCTGTCCAAGAATCTGAAACTTGCTCTCCAAGCAACAACTTTCAACTCCTCCTAACCAAGAGTCTCTAACACGTTTCTAACTAAAAAACTGACTAACTCTTCAACTTCCTAACTACTTCCTAATTGATCACATGGTCAAAAATTTCCATGGAGAATGGGCTTGGATAGAAGCTTGAGCAGCCTAGTAAACCCACCCATCAATAAGAAGAGGTCCAATTCAAAGTGGGGCGGCCACAGTGGCTCGAGTCCATTTTTTATATTATAAACGGATGAAATGGGTTAAGTTATAAGAAGAAAAGTTTTAGATCTTCGTCTTAAACTTCTAGGGCTACCAAGATTGTCCAATTGGGAGGTTTGTAGCTCGAGATATGATCTGCACAAGATAGCAACCTCATAGTGAGAATTAAGTTCGAAAGTATGCAAAGATTAACAATTACCCTTAACTAAGCTTAATGACCCAATACTCAACCAATGTGTGATTGTTAGCCACAAAATGATGTCTAATATGTCCGACATAAGTCCCTATTAGGTGCCTCAAATATGTGTTATCAAATACCTCCATACTCAAACTTTTGCACTCCGAGCAAAATCAAACAAAAAATTCAAAAGAAAAGGAAATGAAGTGAATGAACTAAGAAGTGAATAAAAAATAAAATGCATTTCCAATGAATCCTTAAGTCAATAAAAGGAATAAGAGTACAAGCATCCTAGAATCAAGGTACCCAACAATCTATGAATTTACTTTTAACATCTAAAGCAAACAAAGGAACAATAAAAATTAAAGATTAACCCACAAATGATAGAACTCTCTCAAGTGTTTAGGTTTGTGTTTACACTCAAGCATCATATGCTAACTAGCACTACTAAGCTTTAACTAGCCTCTAATTTCTACAACTTGAACCATATGCACGAATGATCAAAAGGGGCTTTTATTAAGGTTGTAATATGACCAAGGACAACGTAGGATATGAATAGTGAGTTAAGCTTGTACAACCAATGAGGGAAGAGGAGCAATGGAGAAGAATTCAATAAGCATGAAGATCACTCTCAAAACAATACAAGTTATCCAAAACTAATACAAAGCATTTCAAGACAAGTAAGGTCCACCTTGTCTCCTTTCCTCTAATTTCTTTTTTTTTCAATTTCACTTCTCCTTATTGCACCTCTACAATCTTTTGTTGCATTTGTTTTTTCTTTCAACCTTTTTGTTGCATTTTTTTCTTTCTTCGATTTTTTTTCATATATTTTTTTTCAAAAACAAATCATCACAACATAACAAGTACCACTTGCACAAGCCAAACTATCAATGTACCACTTGCAACGCCTTGGGGGTATCACCCCCATACTTATGTAGAACCAATTCCCAAAACAATTCCAAAGCTCATGATCATGGTTTTCCATTTTAGGCTTGTAATGAGCTATAACATCAAAGAAATGGTTAGATAGGCTCAAAAGGGTAAGCAAGGGATTTAATGCAAGGTAAGTCCATTTGGTTAGTGGCTATAAAGAAAGAAGGCTCAAATCATATCACCATTGCATGTGAGAGAAGAAGTATAAAAAAGAATCAAGGCAAAACCTAAAGTAACTAGCAACACATATACAAATCACACAAAAAAGAAGACAATGGCAAGATGCAAGTCATCAACATACAAGGCTCAAAATCTCACAATGATAAATGCTCTATCACCAATGATTCAAACTTTAATTTTCAAGTCACCCATTACACTAAAGATGCAAAAAATGGTTCCATATCAAGTTGTGAAACCTCTTAATCAAGGACGATACAACTGTTCACAATTTATACAACACAAAAATCCATTAAAAAGTGCTAAAAACTGCAAAATATTTTTTTTCTTTTTTCTTTTTAGAAAAAACAAAATTGACAACAAACAAAAAAATTGAAAAACAGTAGAAAAGAGCAAAAAAATAGCAAAACAACAAAAATAGCAAACAGAAAACAGCAAAACAAAATTTTTACAACAAAATAGCAAAAAAATATTTATAATGACAGCAAATAGAAACAACAAAAATAATAAACACAA
The DNA here is from genome assembly GCA_025330945.1 of Mucuna pruriens. Classification (NCBI taxonomy): domain Eukaryota; kingdom Viridiplantae; phylum Streptophyta; class Magnoliopsida; order Fabales; family Fabaceae; genus Mucuna; species Mucuna pruriens. The sequence goes on from JAENHJ010000317.1 coordinate 902,819, forward strand.
GTAGAAAAACAGCGATATAGAAAAATCATAAAATAGTACCAAGTAGAAAAAATAGCAAAAATAGAATAATCATAAAATAGTAAAACACTACTAAAACACCCCCCTACACACACACACTTTAAAGAAGCATTGTCCTCAATGTAAGCATATATGAACATAACACAAAGAGAACACAAGAAGCGATAATCATAAAGGAAGGGGGTGAAATAAGAAAAAAACTTCTCTCTCAAGGTGGAAAGAATGTGCAAAATTTTGCATCTAATATTTTTGCTCCACTTCTATTTGTAGTTGCTTGAGGGAGCCTCCTCCTCATCTATCTTAACACTTCCAATGTCACATCTTCTAGTGGCTTCTTCAATAAAAACCTTAAAGTTGAATTCTTGACCAGGTGCTCATAGAAATCTCCTAGCTTCTTTAAGTCTTGTGATTCTTTCTCCTTTTGCTTAACTTTGGAGTTTGCTGGCTATGATTACTAGGGCATGTAATGGCAACATCATGAATGACAATGGAGGTTGCACTGCTACAACCTTTACAACATCTGAAATATCTATGACTCCTACACTCACATTAATAGCATTACTAATTTCTACACAATTAGGACACTTAATTAATTCAATACAAGTGCAATCACAATTTCATAAATTTCAGAAAATTCAAAATGCAAATTTATTGATTGTTTTTGTGCTATCTACTTGTCACTCCTCAAGGTTATGTCACTCATATTTTCTTGTGGATTGAGAATGGTCTGAGACGGAATCTGTCCAAAACCCTTGGACTATAGTTGATTCATTGTGGTGACCAATTGACTAATCTGTGTTTGCAAATCCTGCATTGTGGTAGACACATTCTCTTGGAATTGAATGTTATACATGGTCATTTGCTTGACCAACTCCTCTAAGTTACTCTGTTGTACAGGTTGCATAGGTTGTTGTGGTCTGAATGGAGGTGGTGGTTGGTATCTTTGAGGTTCAATTTCTTACAAAATGGGACAGACATTAGTTGGGTGTTCTACAGAAGCACACATGCCACATTCTCTCATTAGTGGACTACTGTGGTGTTGTCCAATGGCTAGCTGTCTAACAAGAGAGGTCAGTTTAGTTATCTTATTTTCCAATCTCTAATTGTCAACAACAACTACCTTATTTACTATTTTGGTTACAGGAGAATCCCTACTACCAAATTGTTGAATGTTACCTGCAAGACCATGAAACTCAAGAAACAAATGGGTTAGCCTAGATTTATGCTCATATGATTGGGCTTGTTTCCATTCTAAATATTGAATACACCAAGGTTGCTACATCATATCAGGTGTAGCCCACTCCTTAAAGGTCTTATCATTGTTAGCCATATTATCCAAACTAAATAGCGATATATCAACACCAAAATTAGAATAGGAATTAGAATTACCAAGATCAAAATCAGCAATATCAGAATCGGCACTATCAGAATCACAACCAAATTCTAGATCAGATGCAATATTAGCAAGATCAAAATCAGAGTTAGAACTAGAATTAGCAACCTATAAAATCTTCTATCTATTTCTGTGTCATAAGCATGCAAGTTACTAAGACTACTCCTAGTCATACATAATGAAACAGATTGTCATAAACTGCAGACACAGCAAAAACAGCAAGAAAAAAAACAGTAAAAAGTAAAATGACCAAAATACCCCTATAATAGTAAACACATGTCAAGAAGGGTATAGGAGGATTAAAATGATACCAAAAAATTTTTAAAAAATTTTAATACCATAGTGACATTATATGATGTATTTATGATTTTTTGGGGAATTTTTGGCAATTTTTAAAAATCATGAAAATGGAAAAAAATTTAAAAAGTGGTCTAAATGATTGAATTTCGCAAAAACAAGGTCACCCCACTTTGGTCATAGTGGCTTTGATCTATGAATCTTTTCCTATCTTGTGACCAAGTTTCAACCAATTCTAGGTTACTCAATTTTTCAGCCTCTAAGATTTCTACTAGTGTTACATGGATTTTTACTAGTGCTACAATGATTTTTACTACGACTCTACCTCTAACAATGCTACAATGCAAAAGAATGTCAAAATTACTCACACAAACAATCTATACACTAAAAGACTCAACTATTACAAGATTAGAACATAATAGCTTGTGTCCCCAACAACGACGCTAGTTTGATAATGTTGTCGACACAATATCAAATCACTAGGTATCCTTTAAGTTTTGTAGTGGAGGGGCCAACCTAGGTTGATTCTTACAAGGACACACTCTTACCATGTCTAATCATGTATAACAAAAATCAGAATGTTATGCAGAAAATTATGTAGAAACCAGAATAACAAAATGGGGGTTTGTTTAGAATAGGAATTGCAGGATAAATTGACAAAACATAATTCATTTTAAGCATAGTAAGGGACATCAACTCAAGAATTCAGTCATGCAACTCGTTATCATGAAAAACATAACAACAAAAATCATATAAAGAAAGTGAGGAATTAGGAGCTCAAACTAGTTGCAATCATGAATCCTAAATTGATAACGAAGTTAGCCTTCCATGTTCGTCGTCATAGAAGACTTTGCAGTATCCACAGAAAGAAGGAAAAAAAGAAGATGCAGAGAAAAATCACACCAAAAAACGTAGCAGAAAAATCTCTGTCCAAGAATCTAAAACTTGCTCTCCAAGCAACAACTTTCAACTCCTCCTAACCAAGAGTCTCTAACATGTTTCTAACTAAAAAAACTGACTAACTAACTTTTCAACTTCGTAACTACTTCCTAATTGATCACATGGTCAAAATTCCCATGGAGAATGGGCTTGGACAGAAGCTTGAGCAGCCCAGTAAGCCCACCAGTCAACAAGGAGAGGTTCAATTCAAAGTGCTGCTGCTATAGTGGCTTCGAGTCCATTTTTTGACATTTTAAACGGTCGAATTAAGTTGAGTTGTAAGAAGAAAAGTTTTAGATCTTTATCTTAGCTTTCTAGGGCTACCAAGATTGTCCAATTGGAAAGTCTGTAGCTCTAGATAAGGTCTACACAAGATAGCAACATCATAGTAAGAATTAAGTTCGAAAGTAAGCAAAGATTAACAATTACCCTTAACTAAGCTCAATGACCAAATACTCAACCAATGTGTGATCGTTAGCCATAAAATAATGTCAAAAATGTCCAACATAAGTCCCTATTAGGTCCCTCAAATATGCACTATCACCATGCTCATGAAGAACGGCCTATGCAATTTGTGCACAACCATGTAGAATCTATGCACGCCTATGCAGAATATGTGTATGCCACTAGAGGCTGTGCACACCTATGCATAGTCATAATAACTATGCATGCTTGTGTTAATTAAGCACACCCGTGCTAATGGGAGCATGCTCATGTTGCCCTATTTTTTTTTAGTGTTACAATTGGAATTTTCTACTTATCTATTAACCTATATGCTTGTAGGACATATACCATTGTTGTTATTATTGAATATAAAAATGAGTAATGAGGATAAATGTGCTCGAAGGGTGACCTAGTCTGTGAGAGACAATGATCTGTTGAGGATAACAAATATTATGAAAATGGATAATATATTATGATTAACCATTGTTCTCTAGATTTCAAAAGAACTATAGGTTATTAGACTTAATGGTTGGAATACAATCCTTTAAGGGAAACTATTGACTTTAAAAGAAGTTTATCTACTACGTCCATAAGGAACTCGTCATCAATGTATGCATTCACCCTCCAAAGGACATGCTCAAACATGCTTAATGTCCATAGAGTCACTCGCCATCCAAAGGGCATTCCAAGCGTTCATAGCGAGACTCACCATCCAAAGGACTTACTCAAACGTTCCTAGCATATATAGAGTCACTTATCATTCAAAGCATATATTCTACATCCATAGAGAAGTTCTCCATCCAAAGGATACTCTCAGCATCTATAAAGGGACTCAACATCGACAGACGCAATCAAGGGTCCATAGAAGAACTCAGCGGCCTAAGATATTCTTGCCATCCAAAGAAGAGATTATCAAAAAAGTGGAACAACTACAATGTTACGTGCTCAAACATGCAATCCTAACACTAGAGGCATCACACTACAACTCAAAGGATTTTGAAAAATTAGGTAAACCAAGAATTGGAGCTTGAGTGAGTTTTTCTTTCAAAGCTTGGAAGACTCTCTCTTAGTTCTCTTCCCATTTAAGCCCAACACTTTCTTTTACAATTTAATTTAGGGGGCTGCAAGTGTGCTAAAATATTTTACAAACCTTCTATATAAACTTGCAAGCCCATGGAAGCTTCTTACTTCCCCCACGATTTTAGGTGTTGGCCAATCTTGGATAGCATTCAACTTTTCCTTATCAACCTTGACTCCATGGGAGCCGACAACAAAATTGAGGAAGGTTACCTCATTAGTACAAAATACACACTTATCTAAATTAGTACAAAATACACTACCACACACTTGCCAATTAGGCTTCTTAAGATATGGTTCATTAATCTCATGAAAGTGCTGGGGGTATTAGTCAAGTTGAATGGCATAACAAGCCACTCATAAAGTCCAAATTTAGTCTTAAAACATTTTCCACTCATCCCCCTCTTTTACTCTAAACTAATGGTATCCAATCTTTAAATCAATTTTAGAATATAAAATAGAACCATGTAGTTCATTAAGCAAATAATCAAAATGGAGAACGGGGTGCCTATATCTAATAGTTATATTATTGATTGGCCTACAGTTAGTACACATCCTCCAAGTACCATCCTTTTTTAGCATCAAAATTACAAGCATGGCACAAGGGCTTATACTTTCTCTTACCCAACCTTTTTTCCATTAACTTAGCAATCTATTTTTGAATTTCTTTCTCCTCCTCAAGGATCATCCTATATTCTGCCCTATTCGGCAATATGGCTCCAAGTGTCAAATCGATGTGATGTTTTATACCTCTCAAGGGTGGAAATCCATGAGGTACATCCTATGGGAAAACATCCTGGAACTCCTCAAGGAGCTTTTGCATACCTACAAACAAAGCACCAACAAAAGGAGAAGCATGTAATAGCATGTCAATAGGTAAAAGCAAAGAAGGGCTCCTCTTGGCCAAGAGGAGCCTTCTCACCTCCTTAGGGCTAACTAGCATGGACTCCTTTCACTTTTCCTCTTTCCCTTTGCTTTTACCACTCAAGCTAGGTTCTTTTCCTCTTTCATTTTTCTGACTCTTTTCTACTCACACTCTTGCTTTTCTCTCCCACTTTTTATTTTCGTCTTTCTTTTCTCTTTTCGATATCATTCTTGCTCTCTTTTTTCTTCATTCTACTCTTAAATTTTCTCTCACTCTCCCTCTTTACTTTCATTTTATTTTGATCCTCATGCACCTCTCTTGGAATCAAAGGTTTAAGCATAACCCTTTGCCCCAAATGTATAAAGTAAATCGATTGGTGACTCCATCCTAGAGCACCTTATTATCAAATTGCCAAGGTCTCCCTAATAATAGATGGGTGGCCTCCATAGGAACCACATCACATACCACCCCATCTTTATAGCCTCCTAGGATAAACACAACCGTAGCTTGCTTGTCTACAAGCAACTCCTGTTTCTTATTTAGCCATTGGAGTCTATATAGCCTAGGGGGAACCATGATAGGAAGAGCTAGCTTCTTCATAAGCCTCTCACTAGCTACATTCATACAACTTCCCCTATCTATAGAACACAAGTTCCCTAAAATGAGACACCTAGAATGTAAAATGTTTTCTCTTTGTGTCTCGACCTCCTCTCCTCTTTGGCTATTCATTAACCTCTTTACCACAAGCAAGTTCCCTTCATAGTGAGAATCATCACTCAAGCACTCAACCTCACTAGAGGTGCTTACCTCTTCAATAGAGATCTCACTTTCTACTTCCCCATCATCCTTCACTATCATCACTTGGGACATTGAGAAGCTATATGTCCCTTCCCTAGGCAATTGAAGCACTTGACACTACTAGTCCTAGGGGGTATAGGAGTAAGGGTAGAAGTAGTTTCCTTTCAACCATTAGGAGTCTCTCTCCTAATCTTAAGGCTTTTCTCCCTTCTAGCCCTTTCCTTCTGTCTATCCTTTCCCTTCCATCCACTAGTACCACTAAAGGTATTCCTAGATGCACTCCTTCTCCTAATTTGCATCTCTACCTTTATAGCTTGACGGACTAATTCACCTAGGGTCCTATAGTGTTGCAACTCTACAACATCTTAGATTTCCCTATTCAGGCCATGAAGAAACCGAGCCAAAGTGGCTTCTTAACTTTCCTTAATTTGCGCCCTCATCAAGTCTATTTTCATTTGCTTATGGTACTCTTCCACACTCCTAGGTCCTTGGTAAAGCATTTGTAATTTATTATGTAAGTCCATAATGTAGGAAGATGGGACAAACCTATTCCTTATAAAACGCTTCAAGGCTACCTAATCCTTAGCACATAGAAATATGAACATTGCTTTTGCATAAGGAGTGTTGACTCAACATTAAATGTCATCATGATTTCTACTGTACTTCTACAAAGGCTATTCTTTTTATGAAGACAGAAAAGGTTGTGTTAAAGAAAGATTGTTCTTCTTTAAATTTAACGTGTTATCTACTGTTAACAAGAGAGGAAGCTTCTATTGATTCCTACTAAAGGGAGTCATGATATGGTCTTCATTTTATCGGGCTTGACTTGCAATAAAAAATTATTTGATGCAGTCCTTTGTCAATCTAAAACTAACACGTTTTCAAAATAGTATATTATGTAGATATTTGAATGTTGGATCATGATTACAAGTTTTATATATGAAAGAAAGAATTCACATGATAAGACAAATAATTTAAATAACTCTTTATGTTATATGAGAGATACTTCTTGAATAAAATAGTGCATTTGTTTTGTTTTGGATGATTTCTTCTTTGGATGGCAAGTTCGTCAATGGATGCAAATTCGCTTATGACTGGTGAACTCTTCTATTGAGAATGATCTCTAGTATGGACAGTGAATATGTCTTTAGTTGTTAAGCTCTTCCATGGATATTGACTACATCCTTTGGATGGTGAACTCCCTTTGAATGATGAATACGTCTTTGGACAACGAGCTCTTTATGGATGCAAAAGATAATTTTATATTCCAAATACATTTCCTTTATAAGGATGTGTTCCAATCATTAAGTCCAATAACCTATGTTTCTTTTGAAATCTAGAGAACATTGATTAAACATAATAGATCATAGATTACCCATTATTCATAATGTTTGTAATCATCAAAACACTTGGTTCATTTTGGACGCATAGACTTATGTTCCAACAAAAGAGTGTGCTACTAGTATATCAATTGAATTGCTAGTATAAGACTTATTTGTTTGCATTACTTGCTGCATCTAGTTAACACAGGAAGTAATGGCTGCTAGTAGGCATGACCATGCTATTGTTGGTGCTCTTTATGGCTTAATCCAAGTCATAGAGAGGGATCGTAGTAGGGATGGTGGAGCAGTTGAGTTCCAAGGACCAATTAGGTTCTTATAGAGTAAACCACCAACACTTCATGGGGCGTACAACTCCGTAGGTGCACAAAATTGGTTGTGAAGAATCGAAAGATCTTTTGAACCATGGCATCCATGGACACTCAAAAGGTGACCATTGTTGCCTTGATCTTAGCTAAAGAGGTCAAGTGTTAGTGGGAGAATAAACGTCAACACTTGAAAGCTGAGGCCATAGTAATCTCTTGGGAGAATATCAAGAGATATTCTTAAAAGAAGTGCTTCCGGAGGACATTTGTAACTACTAAGGAATAGAGTTCCTAGAGCTTAAGTAGGGCAATAGGATTGTGGTAGATTATGCAATCAAGTCAAAGAATCATTGAGGTACCTTTTTCATCATTAGAATAAAGTTGGATAGCTTTTCAACCGCAGAAGATTTGAGAGCAATCTATGACTAGATATACAACAAGCCATTAGCTATCAAGAAATTTGCTAATGATGAATAAATGTAGGAACCTTGATAAGGACTATAGGGAAAGGGTTGTGCACTACAAAGTATGGACCTTATGAAGGATGAGAAGTTTAATGATCGAATCATGAAAAGCTGTGTTTAGTTTCATGTAGCTTGTCTGGTAATCGCTACAACCAAAAAGACTACGACAAGCTAACCTGTTAGTGACAATAGTAAGGAAAGAGTTCTTTTACCACAAAAACGTAAGAAGCACAATCAACATGGACACACCGTGTGCAAATGGAAGGATGAGACTATGATTCATTTCAGTTGCAAAAAGAAAGGACATGTTAAGGGCGACCATCCTAATCCAAGGAGCCGAATAATAGGGATCAAAGTCTATGAGCCAACCAAGTGAAGAAATTATTGAGAAAAGATGTCCAAGTGTACATAACACTAGTTTCACTTTCCATAGATCTAATACCTCATATAAGACCCTTGCCATAACAACGTATAGGATGTCACCCTTTGAATTAGTCAAGCTTAAGAGACAGTTGGAGAAGTTGCTAGAGAAATAGTTTGTGAATCTTAGTGTGTCATAGTAGGAGTACCACTCTTACTATTCTAGAAGAAGGATGAAAGTATAAGGTTATGTGTAAATTATTATTGACTAGGTGACAATTAAGAATAGATACCATCTTCCAAGGTTAGATGACTTTCTGGAACAAGACCTTTTGTTCCTACCCAGATAGATTTGTAGTTGTCTTAATAAATAATATGCTAGTGTAATCTAAGACTTGAGAAGAACATGTTGAGCATCTAAGAGTGGTGTTGCAAGTCCTTGTAGACAAGTAGTTGTATACCGAGATGTCAAGTGTGAGTTTGGGCCTAAAGGGTAAGTCTCTAGGTATGTCGTATCATAGAAAGGTATAGTGGTAAGTTGTTGCACCTATGTTAGTGTTTTCCAATTCAAGTGAGCCTTTTATAGTGTATAGTGATGCATCTAAGATAAGTTTAAGTGATGTGCTTATGCTTAAAGATCTGGTAGTGACCTAGACACCTAGACAGCTTAAGACTCATAAAGGAGAATTATCTTATCGTGAATTGTAGTTAGTGGTTGTAGGGTTATGCTTAAAACTTTGAAGACGTTAGTGGATGAATCTAGATTTGAGGTTTTTAGTGATCATAAAAGTCTTAGCCACTTGTTGAAAATGAGACAACATGAATGGTTAGAATTTCTTAGTCACCACCCTTATTATAACTTTGACCTCAGTCACCACCCAAGCAAAGTCAATGTAGTGGTCAATGTCTTAAGTGGGAAATCCTTGTATGTGTCTACTTTAATGATTATAAAGATTTAAGAGACTCAAGCTTAGTATGTGAGGTTACTCTAAAGAATATGAAGTTAGGTATGTTGAAGGTAACTGGTGATTTGATGAAAGAGAGTAGGGAAGGTCAGAAGCTAGGCTTGTATCTGCTAGATTGATAGAGTGATAACTTATGAGAGATGTTTGGGTGGCCTAGTTTAAAAAAAAAGGTAATTGCACCTATATATGGTAGTTAGTTGATAATGTTGTCGAAACATTATCCAAACCACTAGATTTCCCTTATATTTGCAGTATAGGAACTAACCTAGGTCGAATCTCTCAAGGACACAATATTATAATGCCTAATTTTGATGAATAAAAACAAAATTGAATGTAAAGGAAGGTTTGTATATAGAAAAGAATTGTGCTGAATTTAGAATTTATGCAAAATAAATGCAACAAAATTAAACAAAATAGAATTGAATTAAGTAGAATTATCTACTCCAATCTAAGGATTCAATCATGCTATTTTGTTATCACGGTTTTAATAAGGGTGTAAATTCATATCAACCAAAGATTCATTAGACAATCATCTAACATTGATCTAGACATATTAAAATCATAATTGCAGTCTCTAATTAGCATGGATTAAAGCATTTAATTAATTGATTTAGGTGATCAATCGACTACCTAATATAGCATAATCCAAAACTTCAAGCGAAATTATAATCATGAAATGGGTCCAGAATTGAAAAGAAAAGATAAGCATAATAGAATTTGTATAAAGAAGATTCAAAAACTCAAACCTAACCACAATCATGAAACCTTGAATTGATAAAAGAACCTAGCTTTCCATGGAAATTGTCACAAAAAATGCAGCAAAAATACAAAGCAAAACCCAAAACAGAGAAGAGAGAACACAGAGGAAACTTATGATCCAAGAAACCTCCTACACCAAGTGTGAAAAGTCTCCAAAAGAATCTAACTAACTAAAACTAACTATTACATGCTCTCAGTGCTAAGAAATGTGATCTGGGTTAGAGAAATTCACAGCCTAAAGGCCCACCAATAAAAGTCAAGAAAGGCCCAACAGAGTGGATGTAGAGTCTGCAACTTCACATAGACTTTTGACACTGATGAAGGTCGAACTAGGTTGAGCCAAAAAGAAAAAAGTTATATATCATTGTCTTATATTTGTAAAGTCACCAAGATTGTTCAATTTGAAGGTTGGTGGCTCCAAACATAGCCTATACAAGACAACAACATCATAATGAGAATTAAATCTAAAAATAAGCAAAGATTAACCTAACTAACCCCAACTAAGTTCAATAACCCAAGACTCAACAAATATGTCAACATTAACCATAAAAAGATGTCAAATATGTCCAATATAAGTCATTATTAAGTACCTTAAAAGTGTTCTATCATTAGTTTTCAAGAAGTTAAGATAGAGCTATATGCTGGTGTGGTATGGCTAACCATATAGGTGGAGATTAACAATATTGCCTTAGCCTACTTCCTAGATTAGAGTTGGTACCATATGACATATAGAGTAGTATTAGGAGTACATTGTCATCATTCATGAGCATACTTGTTTATTATTGTCATTAATTGTGGTTGCTTATTGTTTGTTAGTTTATGTATATATTCTGCTTATGTTGTGCTCTGCTTATGTTGTGCTCTGCTTATGTTGTGCTCATATCATGAGCTTGAGAGAGGAACATTTCTCACTCCCTTCTGTTGAATTATCTATGTTTGGGCTGAATGCCACTTTGCAGGTGACATTAAGCAAGAGTGTGAGGATTAAGCTGGGGCTCCTCATTTATTATTTTTTCTTTATTTTGAGTTTATGCTTTGATAGGACATGTAAGATTGGGGTGCTTTCATTTGTAATTACTTTACGATTATATAGTTTGGTTTATATTTTATGACATTAAAAATTGACTTTTGGAGTGCAAATAGGGATGCATATTTGTTTTCAATTACACTATATGACCAAATTTTGTGAATCCTTTGCTAGTCGACCCACTAATAAATAAGGAGAGAGTAATTAAATAATAGTAAGTACCACCAAAATTTGTGATTTCTTTATTATTAATTAAAATTTATTAGAAATAGCAAATTTTTGTGGGATTTACTAATAAATAAGGAGAGAGGCTCATTAAATGATAGCGAGTCTCACAAAAAATTATTATTTTCAATAAATTTCAATCAATAATAAAGAAAGTATAAAAAAAATTAAGGTTCATTATATTTTAAAAGATATCATGAAGTATTAATGTAAAGGCAACCTACATAGGCCATTTGGAGGTAAAGTGGTTGTCTTGGGTGGTGATTTTAGGCAAATATTGTTGGTATTGAGAAAAAGGTGAAGGCATGATGTAGTTACAATAACAATCAATTTTTCTAAAATATGTAAAAACTAAAAGTTGTAAGATTTTCAAGAAACATGATATTAGATTCCAATTCATCACAAGAATATGTTGAGGACACAACAATTTGTAAATTGGATTCTTAATATAGGAGATGGCAATCACAAGTTCAATGAAATTGGGAAAAGTAATATTGAAATACCTAGTGATTTATTGAACGATGATTCTAAAAACTCGTTGCTTTCTTTGGTTAATTTCCTTATCGAAAAATGATAACAAAACATTATCAATTTCAATTTTATGAAGATAGGGAAATTCTAGCTTCTACCTTGCAATATGTGAAAACTGAAAATGATTTTATGTTATCATTACTTCCTGGAGATGAAAAGGAAAAGTTGAGTTTTGACTTTATGCAATCCGATAAAGATTGTGATATTTAGAGGGAATGATTTACAACTAAATTTCTCAATGACATGAAAAGTTCAAGAATACCAAATCATAGATTGCACCAAAAAGTTAGAAGTCTAGTTATTTTTATAAGAAATATTGATCAAGCTAATTGATTATGTAATGGTACAAGATTGTTGATCAATGAATTAGGATAATATGGTATAAGAGTTATTGTAATAACTGGAGAAAAAAACATTGGAGATAAAATTTACATTTCATGAATTTGATACCATCAAATCTAGGATTTTCTTTTAGGTTTCAAAGAAGACAACTTATTTTCTCAATCTGTTTTGCAATGACTATAAACAGAAATAAAGGGAAATCTCTTTCAGTGATTGGTTTGTACTTACCAAAACCCATTTTCCCTCATGGTAAATTGAATGTTGCAATATCTAGAGTAAAATCAAGTAAAGATTTGAGAATTCTTATTTTGGATGATGAGGGTGGAACCTATTGCTCAACCACAAATGTTGTATATAGGGAGGTGTTTAGAATTGTGTAAATTCTAACTTTTACTCTCTAGTATTGTTATATTATAACGGTAATTGTTGCCTTCATGGTTCTTAAAATTAATGTCTTGCTTTTTTTTTTTTTTATTGTGATTGAGATATTAAGCATAATCTTTATATTGTTTTGCTTTGCCCTCTGGAATGACATTTTCAGTCTCAAAGTCTAAATTTGCTTTTCTACAACCTTACTCAGTTGAATTCTTTTTTATTGGCTATATTAGCTGGTAGTAGATCTTTTAATAAGACATTTTTTAAATTTTATTTTGGAGTTTTTTATTTAAGAGTTTTTCTTCATATATTTTTAATTTTTATTTAATATATTATCTTTCCAATAACAAGTTTATTATATTACTTAATTGCTTAATTATTATAGATTTGAATGTTTTAAACAGGTTTTATTCATATATTTCCAATTTTTTTATTTAATATATTATCTTTCCAATAACAAGTTTACTATGTTACCTAATTGCTTAATTATTAAATATTTGAATGTTTTTCATGGGAATACCATCATGCCACGACATAAAAATACAGAAAAGTATTTTATTTAATTTTTATAAATAGTAATAAATTATATTAAAGTTAGTTTTCATCTATATTTTCCTTATATAATATGATATTATCGTATTAAAAAGTTACAAACTCAAACAAATTTAATTATTTATCTTCGCTTTCATGGACAATGAACAACTATTAATTTCCTCAATCATTTATTCTTGATTCCATAATTTAATTTAATTTTTTAAAAGCAATAGTTTCTTCAAAACTTAAATGGTAATATAAAAAAAATTAATTGTCAAAACCTATTAACAAGAGACATTAAATCTTATATTTTTTATATTTAATTTTTTATAACCAAAATATATCACTATTGTCCGCACTAGTATATTAAAATATGAAACATTTAGATATCTTTTTATTGTTATTGAATTTTAATAAAGTTTGATATAAACAAGTAAAGTAATATAAAGTTAAGATTCAACTGCTGGATGAATAAAATTTTACATTTTATATTAAGTTATTAATGATGTAATAATTAGTATAAGTTACATAGCTGTAATAATTAGTGTAAGTTACATAGGTGTAATTTGATCATTCCCCTTCTTGCCACACACATATAGTATTGGTAATATTTAATATAATTACATTCTCAATACTCAAATAGGACATAATTAAAACAATCACATATCAATTGATATATGCATTCAATAATAAATATTTTTAAATATTTAAAGTATAACTAGTATTTTAGTGTTTGAAAAAAAAAGGTGCAATAAGATAGATGTTTCTATGGTATAATCAATTCAGAACATACTCTTATAACGTAGAAGATTATCTTTATACTTTTGACCAAGCATATAAAAATGTCAAGTATCTAAAAGTCTTTGTGTTTTATGCTAGTGAGACTTTAGTAGATACTATATTTACTATTAGCTAAACTTGATTAGAAATCACAAATTTTTGTGGGACTCATTGATAAATAAGTAGAGAATCTCATCAAAAATTGTTATTTCTTTATTTTTAGCTGAAATTTATTAGAAATCACAACTTTCGTGGGACCCACTAATAAATAAGAGAAAGACTTATTAAATGATAGTAAGTAGTACCAAAATTTGTGGTTTCTTTATTATTAATTGAAATTTATTAGAAATAACAAATTTTGGTGGGATTGACTAATAAATAGATTCATATGATAGCGAGTCCCACCAAAATTTGTTATTTTCAATCAATTTCAACCAATAACAAAAAGAGTATAAAAAGATAGTATTTGATAGAGTCTTGTTAACATGGTCTTTTTAGTTATATATGTAATCAATTTGTCCAAATAAATTGATTATAGACAAAAGAAAGTAGAAAGGTCTTTTACCTAATTATAAAGAAGATATATGATTGGAAGGAATAGATGACAAAGTATTGTACCAACGTTTATATTATCTTCAACGAAAAGAGAAGAAATTATGTGTAATGGAAAAAAAGTCATAAAATTCATTGAAATACACTCTATAAAATGATTTTGTATGTTTTTGAATAATAAATGACTTTTTTGTAAGTATAAAAAGTAAATTTTGACATCCCCTTTAAAAAATTACGATAGTCATAGTTAAATACTACAATATTTATTTATATTATTTAAAAGTCTTAATCGCATTCCACAAGACATTTCATTAAAAAAAAACTTTTAAAATCTCGTTCTAATACATCTATTGCATAAAAAGAAATTTAGAATTGTTCTTATGCAAACCTACTACTCCTTTCTATCCATCATTTTGATGTATACTTTCTTCACCATAGAGATCTAGTCTTTCTCCTTCTCCTTCACCTTGACCTTTTACTTTCCTATTATGTTACTCTAGTCTTAATAAACATTTACATACCCTTCCTATGTTACTATGTGACTCATGTTTCCTATAATTCTCAATTTATCACATCCATTATGTATCTCTTCGGTCCACGATAGCTTCTTTGATTATCCTCGACCCGGAGTACTACACAAGTATAGTTACTCTATATATTGTTTGGTCATAAGTATTACTCATTTGTCAACTAACATTTAATCTTTACCGGTACAAGAACGAAAAATATTCTTCGATCATAGTTCACTTTTATTTGAAATAAAATAATTAAAATGAAACTAAAGATGTGGCATAATGGAGGAAAAAATCTACTATATTATTCATAAACTAAACTCAATAATATTGGACATTAGGATATGTTGAAAAAAATACAAATTTCATATTAAAAAAACTTAAAGTCTCGTATTGATATAAAATAGTGGTAGAATAAAAAATTTCCCATTATAACACAATTTTATAAAGTTAAATATTCAAAGTATCAGAATGATTTGAGATAGTAATAAAATATATAAGTGAGGCAAATTTCTCTTTATAACATAATTTTATAGTGTTAAATGTTCAAACTCACGTTCTATTATTTTTGGAAGTCAAATAACTATTTTAATTTATAGATACTTGATTAAAATTTTTGTAAGTTAGATATTTATACATTATAAATGTTTTGATTATTTTTAATAATCACTCATGTGATTGGACCAATAACACGACCCAAAATTCGGAGCAAGTTAATAACGACTCCATTACACTGGTCTAATATTTCCCCCTTTCCCTTTTTCTTTCTTTATCTCTGCTTTTTAATTAATGCTGAAAAGGCATTAAATAAAATAAATAAATAAATAAACTGTGAAAATAGAAAAGCTGGACAATAGATAGCGAGGATATATAGGAAACAGAGAAAAGAGGGTCGGCGACGCTTTTGGTATTGTTTGGTTTGGTTTTATTGATAAATAAATGATTTCTTTACTTACGATAAATATATATATTGGCATTTGCAGCACAACACACATCTCAAGCACAGAAGCGGAGTGGACTGACTTGTGTTTCAGTTTATAGGCACGCCAGAACCGATCTCTCTTTAACGGTTACTTTTGGGGTTTGTGTTGTGAGAAAGAAAATAAAAAAATAAAAAATAAATAATAGAGGCTCTGATCAGTGAGTGACTGGAGAGTTGGTTCATCCTTGCTGTGCGGCTGAGATGGATTATAACAAGAATGACGAGTAAATATTTCTCTTTCATTTTTGTTTGTTTGTCTGTTTTCGTTTTCTTTTTTTTTTCTTTTTTTTTTTAATTTGGTTGTGATTGAAGTTGTGGGGTTTGATTTTTATTTTATTTTTGTGTGTTGTTCATATGTTTTGGTTGGGTGTTTCCTGAGCTTTTGGTATGGGAAAAGAATTTTGGTTGTGGGTGTTTTGTTTTTTTTTTTTTGAGGAACGAGGTATGTTGCTGTTGCTAGGTACATTTTGTTTTGATTAATGAAATCAAGTGCTGAAAGATAATCCTGGTTGATTGGGTTGTTTCTTTTTTCTGGTGAGTGGTTTTGATTTGCTCTGGAGATTGTTTGATTTTTGGGTCATGGATGAAGAATGAATGAGGCCTCGTTTGATTATATTGGTGGTCATCTTTTTTACCGTTTTCCCTGTTGATGTTTTTCTTTTTTTTTTAATCTTTTCATTTTTGCCCCTTTTTTTCTTTTCTGCTTTTTCTGTTATTCCTTGGTTAATATCATCAATAGATGGAAGGAAAACTGCTTAAGTACTATGATTTGTAATGTATAATCTGATGGTTCTGTTTCTAACTTTTTGGTTGGTGGTAATTGCTTCAGTTTACCATGATGTCAATCTTCCCTTGTGTATGATACTAATTATGACGTGTACAAAGATTGTTTGGGGACTGACTTAATGTTACGCATTGTGGAATGGACATTTACTTGGCTTTGTGTTTTGTATCACTTGTCATCTTTTATGTTGGTTGATCTTTGCCAATGTTGCATCACAACCATGGCATTTACTTGTGTGCTCTTTCTTAGTGGTGCTAGGGAGCCATGGAATTGGCAAGGGGAAGATTATTGTCTCGAAAAGACTTCCGATTTTGGTAAGTCCCTGGTTTAATTTAAGTTACTTCTACCTAACTGATACCTGAAGAAAATTTGTTGTTTTGAGCAGAAATTTCAGAAGAGCTGTGGAATGATGTCCCTCAAAATGAAGAAGACCTTTCATACATGCTTGATGACGAAACAACCCCAGTTAAGGCTTGTGGTGATTTGGCTTATAATGTCAATAATGATGGTAAGATAGTTCTCTGGCATGCACCTTTCTTGATCAATATGTGCAACTTGATCAATTGTCTTTTTTCTTTGTTGTTATTATTGTTGTTGTTGTTATTATCCTTTTCTAATTCAAATAATGATTGATTTTTAGATTCAAATAATTTACAAAAGGAACTAGAGGAATGTAGGGAGACTTCTTCACAAGTCAAGAGGCGGCGGATGCTACAGTTCAACAGCCAAGATGGGGATCAATCTCTATCTAATGAAGAGATGTCTTCATCTTATTTGAAAAATGTCAGTAGTTGTAACATTTTTTGAATTAACTTTTCACACTCATAGCATGTTGAATGGTTCTAACAACATGAAAACTCAAGAAATGCAGATTTGTTCTATTTGTGCAAAACTTCATACGTGTAAACTTTTCCTCAAGTAAATTACATGCTGATGATATTAACATTTTATATGTATACTGTAAGCACATGGTGGCTTGATATAGAATACTGGTAACTTAAACATTTGGATGACTGTTAATCCTATGTGGTCCTGAAGCTTGTTAATGATGTGTTTGCTTGAAATCTTTTTATCTTCTCTCTAGTAATCATTATTTAGGTTAGATTTCTGTTTTTCATGAGTTCTCTTTGTGTATTGGTATTTGTCCATAATAATGGGAAGACACTGTGTGTTGGCTTAATCAACAATCTTGATTCTTTTCTTTCTTGTGGATTTTCCTTAAGTTATGACTGTTACTTCATTACATATACAGGGGAAGGAGGACTCAATTAAGGATATTTTTCCACAAGTGTCACCATGGGTGTCGGGGGCATCAGGTTTACCTTTTGCAGGATTCTGCTTTATGTTTTACAGGGAGATATCTTCTGTAATGTATTTCTATTTTATTTCTGATGCTTCCTCAATCACTATTATAGATTACACATTAGGAAATGCATCTGCATCTGGTTATGTGGAGCTGGAATCAACTGAAAGGTGGCTTGCAGAATACTTTAATGATGCTGAGATGGATATCAGTCCTGAGGAATTGTATGCTTCTCTGAACAATTGATTTTTGCGGATATTTGATTATAAAAAATAATCTGATGTTTATGTTATTTGACTCAGGAATTTTTCCGGGGCTGGTGATGTTCAAATTGATGTTGCAGGTAGATAACATTGTTTTCCACATTGCTAATTTTGTTTCTTCATTCATTTTTTGCTCTTTCCTCTATACATTAAGTTTTATTCAAAATATTTACTTCCACCTGTAGAGCTTAGTGCCATCACACCATCACAAGAACAAAATGCAGTTCAAATGCATGCCCCTCGAACCCACAGAAATATTATCTTCAAAGGTTTGACTTTTCTCTTGACATTCAGGTTTAACTGTACCAAGTATCTGCTTAGTTTCTCTTGTATGCTATATGATGTATAGGCCAATGTGGGTTGGCACAAGTGGTCAAGAATTCAGAGTTAATTCTCTTATCTCCCAATGGATGTGGGTCGATTCCCCTCATGCCACAAAAATCCCGCTAATCTCGCTCGGTGAGCAACCCTCTTTAAGGAGATCTCCTAATACCTAGGAGTTAGTTGAGTATTTGCAACCAGATAAAATTGCTTGCAGTTTAGGCTTGAGTAGTAATCTTCTAGATGGGCCTCTACTGGCAGTCCCAGCATGTCATTGGGTGCCTTGCCCGGTAGTATTAGGGTGCCTCCCTGTTCTACCACTTATTTTATTCCCCAAAAAAATAAATGATGTATAGTGATGCTCCCAGAAGATGTGAGAAGCAAGCATGATTTTACAAAAGTTGTTTTCTTTCCTATAGTTGGGCACTATAATGTCATGAAGCAGCAGGACCTTATACCTAATTTAGACTTCTTTGAAGACAATTTTTTACATGAACAGAAATTCAGACTTCTATTCAATGTTTAGGTAGGAAATCTTTTATACATACGCCCACGAAGTTGGCTTCTTCTGTGGCCTATCCATTTGCCTTCATCAAACCCAGTGGTGCCCATGGAGATGTAACTCTGAAGGAAATAAATCAGCGCATTCGAACTCCGCCACCTTCGAAATCAAAGCAAACCATTGATGATCCATCTGCTTACCCCAAGTCAGCCTTCTCAGGGAAGCCTGTGGTTGGTAAAACGAAAATTCGCACTGAAGGGGGAAAAGGGAGCATCACAATCATGAGAACTAAAGGTTAAGCGTTAATTGTTCACCACTAACCATTGGTCACCAATTAATGTGGGATTGACTTCATTTTCTGTAATATATTTGCCTATCATAGAGTTGATACTGCAATTACTTTTTGTTCTTGTTGACATGCATATATTACACCACCTTAGTGTTTGTTTCCTGTGGGGTCTAGATAATCTTATAGCTCTTCTTTTGGGGGGTACATGATTTTGTTGAGCTAAAGTCTGTAATGAGAATCTTAATATTTGTTATTAGATCCTTAGTCCCCACAATTCCTCAGCCCCTTGGTTCTACAACTGACAATTTCACTAAGCTTGTCTTAGCTTTTGTAATTGAAGTATACGGATTATTTTAGTTTAGTGGCCTTGTTTAAGTTGTGCTAGACCTTTTACTCTTATCTATCTGTATTATATTATTTTCCTTCTGTATTTTGTAGCCTGAAATTAAATTTTATATATAGTATCAATTGAAACCCATCGTCAAACTTCTATACCTACATCACTTAAATAGTTTTTTTCAGAATACGAAATTAATCAATCCAATTGTTAAAGTGAAAGTTTTTTAAAAAGTAGATTAAGTTTATAAAATTTGGTGCAAATAAAAACTAATTGGTATAAAATCTTGTTTTTGTTGTGCTAGACCTTTTTACTCTTATCTATCTGTATTACTTATTTTCCTTCTGTATTTTGTAGCCTGAAATTAAATTTTATATAGAGTATCAATTGAAACCCATCGTCAAACTTTTATACTTACATCACTTAAATAATTTTTTTAGAATACGAAATTAATCAATCCAATTGTTAAGTGAAAGTTTTTAAACAGTAGATTAAGTTTATAAAATTTGGTGCAAATAAAACTGATTGATATACTTCATTAAACTTTTTATTTTGACAGATAAAAAAATACTACCCAACATGTTCAAATTATATAAAATTATACATGATAAAAAAAATTATATTTTAACCGTTTGATTGATTAAATGTGTTTTTTTATAAAAAAAATTATTAAGTGATGCATGATGTAAGTATAAAAGTTTTACATTAGTTGTGATGAAGTCCTGAACATATACTTGTATTAAGTAAAAAAATACCGAGCAGATTTTTTTTATGGGCGGTTTAGTTGTTTGGGTAAAATTAATAGGGTCTTTCTAAATTATGTGAATTTTACGACTTTTTACCAAAGAAGTGATATTTTGTTGTTTTGAAATTACAACAAATAGGTCGATTTTAAAAAATTATCAAATAGGCAAAGATTTTTATAAAAAAAAATTATAGAAGCCATGAAATGAATTATGACTTCTATATTTTTTTTTAGAAGTCGTAAGATAATATACGACTTTAATTTTTTTTCTTTAAATTGAAACCAAATTAAATTTTATTTTTTTATTTTTAAGTAGTGAATATGATTATGATTTTTTTAAGTGAAATGTTTCACTTTTTAATTTTTTAATTTTATTTTTTAAGTGGTTTTTTATATGTTTATACATCTTTATTTTTATTTTATTTTCAAATATTCTATTTTGATAATCTTAGTATATTAAATTAATTAATTTAAAAATTATTCAATAATTTAAATTCATTTTACATAAACAAATTAATTCTCATTTTTTAAAAACATTTTAAAAAGTTATAACTAAATGTAACCTGTTAAAAACAAAACATAACACTATTTACATTAAAGAGAAAAAAAAAACACGTTAAAGGCAAAGTTGTGATTGCTATTACTACTTTATTAAATAAATAAAATAATAATAATTTCTGACATTTAACAATTTCTATATATATATATATATATAAAAGTTGCAATTCATTTCACTACTGCTATAATATTTAAATAAAAAAAACAAAATTCAAAAGTCGTAAAAATGTTACAATTTTTTTATAGTAAAACTGTGCTTAAGAAACGACAATTTTTTAAAATCTACCCGTTTTAGTAATTTCCAAAAAAAAAAATGCCCCATGTCAAAAAGCTGAATTTCACTCTTATTTTGTGGAGAGTTTATAATCGGCCGTGTTCAAACTAAGGAGGAAGAAAACCATGGTCAATGGGCAAGGAGTAAAATATTTGGGATTCAGGAGTTTAGAGATTAAAGAGTGTGGGAGTAAATCATTTAAACTAACTTGTAAGTTTATTTCATTAATAAAAGTATTTAGTAAATAAGTTATTTCACTAATTTTTGTTTATGACGGTAAAGAAAGATGTCTAGAATAAATTGAGTCAATACTATATAGATCTAAGTTGAGTCACACGTTATTTCATGTATTATATCTTATTTTTATTATCTATTATTTTGTTATTTCTCTTTATGTAAAACTTAGATAACTTTTATTTAAATAATTTAACTTTAAATTTTAAATTTTGACAAACCATATCAAATTAAATGTCATTTTCTTTTATAGAAAGATGTAATGAATAATTTAACTAGAAAAATTACACTTATCTATTTCTCAAGATCTTTCTCATGATATTTATTTTCTCTAGTTTTTAAAAAACACTCACCTCCCTTGGATAGTCTTAAAGAAAGAGTATATGCCTAATTCTATTAAATCAAGTAGGAATATGCGTGTCACTTTATTAAAAATATAAGAGAAGGGAGTACAATTTTTCTATTTATTTATACATTTTCTTCCTTTATTTTAAAAGTATTATATTCTTATAAAATAAAATAAAATAAAATATTTATTATTAATATTTTTTATTAAAACAAAGTTTAATAACAATTCTTTAAGTACTTTAAGCATTCTTCTTCCATAAAAATTAAAATTTCACACCCACAACTAACATTGATTCTAAATATTAATTTTTATTACATAAGTTATCAAGATAAAAATTAACTTTTGATTAGAATGTTACTCAAATCAATTAAGGATATTTATTTCAAGGGTTAATATTATATTTTTAAGAATCACATTCTTAGGAATATTTTGCCTAAGAATATCATGTGAACATATTTGATTGATATTTAGTAATTTAAATTTAATTTAAAAAATTAAAAGTGAAAGAATAATTATTAAAAAATAAAGTGAGAATGGATATTTATTGTAAAAAAAATCATTCTCATATGAGAATGTAAGATTATTTTTATCATAAAAATAAAAAATAAGATAAACATGAATTTATATTCCTAATAATCAATAATACATTAGAGTATTTTTTTAAAACTTATATCAAACATTACCCAAAAATATTTTTTAATTTTTGTCCTTGTATCCACAAGTATATTATGGTATAAAAGTAATAAATAAACTGTATATTAAACACTTTATGTTAAAAAACAGTTTTAAAAGTAATTTTTATGTTTTTGATATAAAAAAAATACTTTTTACTAATTTTTTATTTCTAACATTTTACTGTGTATTAATGACGACACAATAAAATCTCCTTCATTATCAATAATAAAAATATTTATTATTATACTTTATTATTTTTACATACTCGTGTAATGCAAGTAGAGGAAATTTGGTAGTTGTATTATTATTTTAAGTGGTTAAATGTCAAATCTTCATTTTGATAGCTTATAAATTGGTTATCGGAGTGAGGTTGTTCTTTAACATCTTTTTTCCACGCTTTGTACCAGCCTTTATGATAAAGTGACACCTACTATTATTTTCTAGAAATGGCAGCATTAACTGTGCTTACTGGAAAATAGATATATATTGGTAGTCTCATCGATGATAGTTATTAAATATATGGTTTAAATAACTTTTTTTATTCCTATAAGTTATTTTCATTTTCATTTATTTAATTTTTCTTGTTTTGTTCTTTATAAAACAATTATTTCATTTTAACTTGGAATGTTATTGTTTTAATTCCTATAAAATTGTAAGTTTTTTTTATGGGTTAAAATGTACTTTTTTTTTTTGGTCTCTCAAGGATGAAATGTAGCACAAATAACATTGTATTGATGTGCCGTGTGTGTCAAAGATGTAATATGACATTAAAAAAGAAAAAAAAATTAAATATTTTTTTCTATTTATCTTTTATATTTTTGTAAATTTTGACATTCAATTATTAATTTTATATATTTTACCACCTAACTAATAATATTTTGTACATTTTGTTCCACTACTAACTATCCATCAAAATTTTAATTGTTTGTTGACATGACAATGATAAAACAATCACGTGTCATGTAATTTAAATATTTTTTTTTTCTTAAAAATATGTCTCATGTGAGTGGAACTTAAAAAAATGTTTTAAAATAGGAACAACGATATCATCATAGTTGAGTTTTATCTCATTTGTTTGATAAAAGAATTGTGTCTCTCATTTTCATTGAGTCTCTCATTTATCTCCTAATTGAAAGCAAAAATAGAGAACGATAAGAGTCAAATGAAGTTTTAACATCGCAACAACATTGTTTTCTCCTATTTCACAATCTAGAATAAGAGGAAGAAGTAACCAAAATTTTATTTCTATCTTCTATTGTGAGAATATAGTACCATAAATCTTCTAGCTTTCACACAACAAATCGCCACTAACCTAAAGAAGGGATAACAACAATATTTGGAATCCTATAGCAACCACAATCTTCCATTACAAAGTCAACAACTTCAGTTTAGAAATATATTAATGTCGTTTTCAAATACACTTTTAATACGTATTTTTTAAATCCATTTTCACCTTACTTAATATATTTAAATCACATAATATGATATTACCTCGTCATTGGCATGTCAACAAACTGATAAAATTTTGATAGATATTTAATAGTGGAGCAAAAATTATAAAATATTATAATTTGAATAGCTAAATATACAAATTTCATTATTGGATAAAAATTAAAAAAAACATAAAAAACGAGTGACAAAAAATATATTTAAATAAAAAAATCAAACTATCTTAAAAATGATTCAAACCCATCATAAACTAACAACGATTCTTTAGAGTAATATATTTTGCAATATATAAATAAAAGATATAATATATATACCTTAAATAGGAATACAAATTACACGTATATTTATTATTAAAATTAAAAATTATATATAATATTAATATTAATATTAATAATATTATTAATAAATTAGTACTAATAATATTTATAATAATATTGTTAGTATATTAATATATTACAAGAAATATATACACATTCATGTCAAATCTTATCTAACTATAAAAAATAAGATTATATCATTAATAAAACTTATAAATTCAACAAATTGGTCAATTTAAATAATTATAGTTTTTATTATTATATTACTATTCATGATATTTTAAAATTATATAATTGTTGACCTATTTTTATATATATATATATATATATATATATATATATATATATATATATATATATATATATATATATATATATATATATATATAAATTTTTATTCATGTATCAAAGAATATATATTTATTACCATTACTAAATAAATAAATTTATATATATTATTAGTATTAAAAATATTATAATATCATTGTAAATTAATACTAATAATGTTATTAGGGTTGAAATTTGAATTTTACCTCCAATATTATAACAATTTATTCTCTTATTTTTCTATGACACATTATTACACACATCAACATTTAATCATCAGCATGTCAACAAATTCTGTTAATTTTGTTTTACAAAAAAACCAAAATTTATGTGTTTAATTTTTCGTCAGAAGTTGAGGGATACATGTCCATTATGAAGCAAATAAAAATAGCTTTTGCTTATGCTCATTGTTTCGACTTGAAATTTATTAAAAACGTAGATAACCGAACAGACATTATCTATAATATTGAAAACTTTTCAGTAATTTGAAAAATATTAAACTTATTTTCTAATTTGTGTTAATCACGTAAATACTTAATAGGAACAAAGATTAAACTAATTTTTTTTATAAACACTAAAAAAGGGGGGGAAATAGTATAACAAAAACAATCCTACATTATAGAGATTAAAACATTATTATTATTTATTTTCAAGTCATTGGAAGTTTATCGAATAGTAGAACTTCCAAATCATGTAGAGACTTGAAAAATCAAAATTGGAAAACATATTTTGAAAACAAAAAAGTCGTCACTAAAGTATATCTTTTTTGGAAAAACATTGAGAGAAACTTCAAGTAAGAAACTGATATTGAAAACCAAAATAGATAACAGGAAGTCAATTCAAAGTGGTTATTCAAAATTAATTAAATAATTTACTTATTAATTTTATTTATTCTAAATAATATTTTATTTATTATTATATAATATAAAATTGTATGTAATTTAAATTTATTAATTGTATTGTTAATAACCTATTTACTTAATTTTCACAAATATTTAATTAAATAATTATCCTATTAAATATATTCAATTTAAAATAATGTTGGATTTATTAATATTATGAATGTATATAGTTTTTTTAATTAACAACTTTACTTTTAAAAATTATTATTTTTTATTTTTGTAATCAAGATTAATATATTTTCTTAAACATCAATATTAATATATTCTTCCTAATCTAAACTAATTAAAAAAAAATCATGGGCTAATCGACACAAGGAAGTACAGGGAAAAAAACAATAACAATAAAAATTGATGGGATTAACTAAACTCAAGTCCCACAGCTAACATCAAAAAAAAAAAAAAAAACGAGGCAAGCTTCAAGATTACGGGTTGGAATAATCCGGTTAAATTTGAAGGCTTTTGATTTTGGTAATGAATTTTTATTTTTAAATCCGTAAAATAACGTAAAGTTTTTTTAATTATTATTTATATATTTTTATATTTATTTATTTTTATTTATAATCTTTTTAAAATTTAAAATTTGACAAAAAAAATCCTACCCATATACACCCTAGCTAAGCAGGTTCGGATTCTCTCCTATTAAAAGCATTTGAAGGGTCTCCAATTTACACCTCTGACCATTAATTTTTATATATATATTTTTTATATTAAATATTAAATTAATAGATGACTAGGATCTTATTCAATTTTTTAAAAAATGGAGAGATTCCGCTTCCCTAGCGAAGCTTATATGCGAATAATATCTACCCAACAAATGTGTACACTGGCCTTAGTTGCACATAACTAAAAAATGTACTCGCCTAAATGCACATTAAATGATATATAGATATTTCTATATTATAAAAAGTTATTTAATTTTTTATTTTTTGTTTTTTTTATCATATTATATCTAATGGTTGGTTGGTTTTGATGAATGGAGAGAAAAAGAATTTATAAAGGACAAGAGAGCCAGAATTTTAATCGTTCAAAAGAATTTCCGTCATTTGGAAAAGTATAACAAAGGATGGAATGGAGTCCAAATATGGATCCTACATCAATTTTATGGGAGATCCAAATTGAAAAAAAAAAAACTTTTTATTTTATTATCAACATATGCACTTAAAATCTCCTATATTTCTATTAACATACAGCAATACATTATTAATAGAATGCAATGATAAAGGGATGAGTTTAGATTCTTACTTTTTTTTTTTTCAACTAATTCAAGCAAAAATTCTAAGCTTCTTGTGTTGAATACCTTTGCTTTTTTTTGTTATTATTAATTCACTAATTCGGTTCTAAATTTTTTCTTTCAAAACATTGAAATTATTGACAACTATTTTGAACAATCCCTGCCCACAAGAACCCTCTCTTGATCAATTTTTCTCAGCCAATTTTTCCCTCCAAATCTAAAAAAATGAAAATAAAAATGAAAATTATAATGAACAATTTGTTATAAAAATTATTATGTGCTTACCATCTCTTGTAATCTTAAAAGAGCAAAAACTTTTCAATTTCAGTTACATTTCCATCGTAATCAGAAATACAAGGCACTAAAAATGTTGACCGTTATGGAATTTCGAAGAGGCTCCGGAAACCATTTTCATTTTCATTTTTCATTTTTTATTTTATTATACACCTTTGTTTAAGCTGGTAAATTATTTTGGGCCTAACATTTAGGCTCAATAATTGTCACGGATTTTCTGATATATATTTATACTTTTTTTAAAAAAAAGAAATAAAAAGAAAATGGAAAATGATATCAAAACTTGAGATTTTTTTTTTCACTTTTCATAATTTATTTTAAGGAAATAAAAAGAAGCATATTAACAAGGAAGGAAAATATGATAATCACAAGTCATATAAATATTTTTATTGAGTTAAAGTTATATTACAA
This sequence comes from Mucuna pruriens, assembly GCA_025330945.1. Lineage (NCBI taxonomy): Eukaryota > Viridiplantae > Streptophyta > Magnoliopsida > Fabales > Fabaceae > Mucuna > Mucuna pruriens. Next base: position 930,268 of record JAENHJ010000317.1, read on the forward strand.
TTTTCAATACTTCTAGATAAGATAACATGAATGACCTAATTAATATATATATATATATATATATATATATATATATATATATATATATATATATATATATATATATATATATATATATATATATATTAAGAGTAAACAGAGGAAGGGTTAAAATATAATGTTCAAAATATTTATATTTGTTCATCCTAATCCACTTGGGATGTGTCCAATACTCACCAAATTAGATGAGATTTTCATCATTCCAAATTTCTTTCCAATATTGGAGGATTGTTCATGCTACAATTAAGTATTCTTTCTTTAAAAGGACTCCTCAAATTTGTTGCACTAGGATTCTTTGTTCACAACAATAAAACAGAGCTATGAAAAACAACTTCAAACTATCATAACCTTTGAAGAACATGGAAGGTAGAAGAGTAAATACGAGAAAAAAGAATTTCAGTGTTATATTCCGTAGTAGTTTCTTTGACTTAATTCTATAGGTGATAGTTCCTGTTATAATTTAAGGAGTCACAAGGGATGTTTTCTAGACCGTTACTAATAGTCTAAACATATTCATTCATATTTTTTTTAATGATTAGCCGTTATTTTGTTCTTATTCAATGTCAACTTGATTGTTCATCATAGAATATTTTTCTCTTTTAAGCTTGCAGTTTATGCCTTTAAGGGTTACTTGATAACTATATAGGAGCGTTCTCAGAGCTTATAGCCAAATCTTGAGTTTCTCCTCTCAAAATACTTTAAAATCTTTATCTAGTGTTGCGAGTTCCTCCCAATATACTACAAAAGTTCTTCTTTTAGCACATCTTGACTTATGATATTTTTCTCTTATATACGTTCCAATTTAGTAACTATAATAAAAATAAGTTTAATTTAAAAAATCTATTTGATATTTTTTTTTAATTCTAGAAACTGCTTTAATAAAGTTCACAATTTTAAGGATTAAGATAGTAGTGGAAGGATTAAGATAGTAGTGTAATGGAAAATAAATTACTAATTTAATCATGAAATTGTAATCAATCTATTAAATTGGTTTATTAAATTAATAAAATAATAAAATAGTTTATCACATTGTATGTTACTCATCAATTTAGTCCCTAAAATAGTAATTATTTACCGATTTAATTCTTAAAGTATAATGGTGAATTGTATTGATCTCTAATATTGAAAATGATTAATTGCACCTTTTGTCTCAAATAAGTCTAATATTGAAAATGATTAATTGTACCTTTTGTTTCAAATAAGTCAAATTGGTTCTTTAAATTTCTTTTTTTTATATAAAATTTATAAAACTATAACTTTAAAAGTCAAAATGTGTAAAAAAAAAAATATAGATAAAATTTGTAAAATTTAAAATGTTACAAGACAAAATGTGTGCAATTAACCTTTTTTAATTTGAAGGACTAATTTGATCGGTCGTTATATTTTTAAGAACTAAACCGATAAATAATTATAATTTTATGGATATTTTTAGAAATCAATTTGATCGTTTATTATAATTTTAAAATTAAATTAAATAATAATAAATAATTTGAGGTACTATTTTATTAATTTTAAAACAACAAACCACAACAATTTCAGATATTAAAGTGGTAATTCCCTCTTTAATTTTGTTGAAGTGTGCTTTATGGAGATCTTCCCATCTTTCATATATTGATTCTCTTTAATTTATCGGCGCTGTAGTTTCTTCTAAATTTTCTCCATTGAATGTTCTTCGTATGAGTCTTGTTTTCAGCATAATTATTAAAGCAATTAAATTTATTCCTCTTCAAGACTTTATTTGTTAAAAGGGAAAAGTTTTATAAACACAAAATAGTTACAATAAAAAAAAAAGAAAAAAAAATACAAGTATTGAGATAGGCTATGCTGGTCATGCTATTTACTATGGGAAAAACTTATTTGACTTTATTCATAATATTTTTTAAACAAACTCTTTTATTTAAGAGTTTGTAATGTTTTTTTTTATATGTTACATCAAGTTGATTTTTTAAATTGCTAGTTTTTTTGTTTTTTTTTATATTGATTTCTCTTTTATTTTTAAAATATTTATTAATTTTTTTTACCCTTTTCTATAAAAGGTAGAATTTTATTTTATATTATATATTTTTCTTTTTTCGTTCATAAGATAAAATTTTATTATTTTTATCTTTTTTGATATTGTGAAAAATTTTATTATTTTTATTCTTTTATTACATAATATATTAATAATGATAGATAATATATTTATTTTATTTTATTTATTATTATTTTCTGGATATTTTTATTACACTATTTATTTTAATCATTATAATATTTATTTTATTATTTCGACGTAATACTTTTACATATTAATATTGATATACTATATGTCTATTTTATTTTTATGTTATTTTTGAATATTGTTTTATATTACACTATTTATTTTAAACATCACATTATTTATTCTATTATTTTTATCATTATACTTCAAGATATTTTAACCACTATACTAATTAATATAAAATAAAATTAAAATTTATATAAAATATTATATAAATATATTAATTTTTATCATTTTTATATTTATCAATCACTTTATCATATAATTTACTAAACATTTATAATATAATAAGGTGGTATAACAACTTTTAGCTACCAGTTAAGTTTTTTTTGCTTCTAGCTAATTTTTTAGCTAATTTTTTCCAAAAACAGTTTAAATAATTCAATTAAAAATTATTCTTTGTCATATACAATAAATTTGTTGGTTTCTATAATAATTATCTTAAGAATTATATCAGTAATAATTTGTGATAAATATAAATTTTTTTACACCAATAGACAGGCCTATTAAACTCACAAAATATTAGTCCTTTAACTTTGGGATGTATTTTAAAATACATTTATAGAAAAATAAAATAAAAGGTAAGAAATACAAATAATTATATATAGGTTATGATTAGATAAATTTCTCCATGGGCATTTATAAGAAAAAAAAATTAAGAAGGTAAAATGAATTCAATTTTTCGAATACAATAAAATCAACGTATACTTTGAAGTTAGATAAAAGAATGTTGGAGTAAGATATAAACTCTTAGGTTTTAATGATAACAAACATTTTTTAAGAATTATATCAGTAATAACTTGTGAGAAATATAAATTTTTTTACACTAATAGACAGACCTATAAAACTCATAAAATATTAGGCCTTTAACTTTGGGATGTATTTTAAAATACATTTGTAGAAAAATAAAATAAAAGGTAAGAAATACAAATAATTATATATAGGTGATGATTAGATAAATTTTTCCATGAGCATTTATAAGAAAAAAAATTAAAAAGGTAAAATGAATTTAGTTTTTCGCATACAATAAAATCAACTTATACTTTGAAGTAGATAAAAGAATGTTGGAGTAAGATGTGAGTATGTCTGAACTCTTAGGTTTTAATGATAACAAACATTTCTTAAGAATTATATCAGTAATAACTTATGATAAATGTAAATTTTTTTACACTAATAGATAGGCGTATTAAACTCATAAAATATTAGTCCTTAAACTTTGGGATGTATTTTAAAATACATTTGTAAAAAAATAAAATAAAAGGTAAGAAATACAAATAATTATATATAGCTTATGATTAGATAAATTTCTCCTTGAGCATTTATAAGAAAAAAATTAAGAAGTTATAATGAATTCAGTTTTTCGCATACAATAAAATCAACTTATACTTTGAAATTAGTGTCGTGATCTAAATCGCGACGGGGAAGGATCATGAGCTTTAGAATTAGGAATTGGAGGTCGAACCCGTCCTCGAGGAGGAATTGGCTCTGTAGAGCCAGAACTGACTCAGCTAATCTGAGAGGACGACCAAGACCGATCCAACTCTGATAGGAGTCGCCACTGGTATTTTAAAGGAAACATTGGAAATCAAAAATGGATAAGGCAGGTCGTGAATCATAGACTGGGTAAAGAGTTGATTATGCACAAGGATAATGTGGCACCCCCACACGCCTATCATTTGATAATTACCTAAATCGGTTGCATGAGCTAAAGGGACCTTCACATTATGTTTGATGCTTATTTTGGTAAGTGGTCTAATTTATAATGGAGTATATATACACAGGTTTTGATTTTTTGGGATGAATAACTTGACAAGAGTGTGCCTCTTGCTCCTACGTACCTCTTTTTTTGTCAGAGGAATCAAAGTTTACGTAGCTCTGGACATGCTATGAAGTGTGGGGAATGAACTATCCTTTAGGCGTCCAAGTGTTGGGATGACATTGGAGAAATGGACTTTCCATTAGGCATCCAGACTCGGAATGACTTTAAAAAAAGAGAAATGGTCTATCTTTGCGCCGTCCTTGGGGAAGGCTGAACTATCCATTGGGCATTCAGACTCTGAAAGACTTTAGAAAGAGAAGTGGACTATCCTTTAGGCGTCTTTGGGGAGGGTTGAACTATCGATTAGGCGTTTAGGACCTGAATGATGTTAAAAAAATGGACTATCCCTTGGGCGTCCTTGGGAGAAGGTTAAACTATCCATTAGGCGTTCAGGGCCTTGATTGGCCTTAGAGAGCGACATTTCCCTTAGGCATCCAAGCTGTAACTGGAAGAAATTCTAGACAGATGACAGGATGTTTTTGGTAACAACCATAGGGGGAACTGAGACGAACTCGATATTGGACGTTTCTGGATGCTGAGATGGATGGCCTTCGGCTATGTAGAGCCGGGGCCAATCTGGACCTTTCAAATAATGAGAAGTGTAATTCTGAGGTTCAATGCAAAAAGAGGGGACCGAGATCGACCCAGTCCAGGCAAGTGCTGACTGCATATTGGCTAAGTAGTGAACTCAATTGGTGTCGAGAGTGACAATAGTGTAGATATAGAGGACAGTCCTATGGCATGTGTTATCTACCTTAACTTATGAAGAGGTGATCCTTCAGGGTTTAGAGGACTAACCTGGTATCCAAAGAATTGGGTGTTCCTTCTACTTTGTAGGTTGCTTACTCCAACGGGGGTTGGTGATAACTCTGTATTTAGTCGTCTTTACGCGCATCAAATAAACTAAAGCTAACTATAGCATAGTCAACCCTAGGTCAAATTCTCTCACGACACAGTGCGCTCAATTATGACTTTATGTGAAAACTGAGTAGTGTAGAACCTCTCAAGTGTAGAATGCAGACTCACTCTCGGCTAGGTGTCGAGTTGCTCTTGGAAGAGACTAGTTCGATATGGTCTCAACAGAGACTTATATGACACGGTCTTAACCAAGCACAGACAGACGCAACCAAGTCGGACTGACTCGGTCTTGGATTGAATTGCAGGAACCGAGGGGTTTTGTTACAGATAAAGTGAAACAGAATTTAAACTAAAAATGTAAATGCAACTATACTAGACTACCTCTACTACCACTGCTGTATTCAGGCCAAGTCTCAATAATCGAGTTGGTTCTAGTTCCTTCACTCAAGATTACCTGTTCCATATCAACCTGGGATTTTCTTATGACAATCGTCAAACATTGCCATACCGAGGATTTACACAATCGTTACCTCATCAGCTGGCAGGGATTAAGTTTAGAGTTGATTTTAGGTTATCTAATCATTGACCTACTGAAGTTGTTAAACTAGTTCCAATCAGCCTAGTCTAACGTTGTCCATTATACTATATGCAATCGCGACACAACAAGCAGATTATAGCACAGGATTCGTAAACATGAGATTAGAATCAGAAACTACTTATATTATTAAGAACGAAGTACAAACACAAGGTGTAAATTCGATGAATCCATCTTCCACGACGATCGCCATGGTCAAACGATGATGGTTCACCTTTGTTAGCCAAGACGTTGAGGATCAAGTCCACCAGAGTGCGATGGTAAGCCAAGCAATCCCCTCTGACAACCTTTGGCCTCTCAATTCCTGACCTGCATTTCCTCGATTGAGAGAAACACCACTACGGGCACCGTGGACCACCATGAAAATGGAGAGTGTGAGCGAGAAAATGAACTGTAGTGAATGTGTTAGAATTTTGAATTCAACAACCATTATAATGTGTCTAGCTCTTCCTATATATACACAAGCTGGGATTCTTTGTGACGCACACTACTAACGACTTCCTAACAGAATTACAGATTGCATTTCCTAATCTACCCTTGTGCGATTTCTAATTGTGCTGCAAGCTTCTCCAGGGTGACATGGCAGATGAGCTAATTTGGAGATGTATTGGCACCTGAGCTGGGTTGCTTATGTGGACAATACCATGGGCCGCTCCTTATTGGGCTGCTGGACTACAGAATCAGTCGGTCCTAGGATGACTCACCTGGGCCGAGACTCTTAGGATGGGTCGAGATCAATGGTTCCTAATTTGCAAGATGGAATGAATATTTTATTAGTTTAAGACCCTCATTTTAGCATAGATTTATTCTTTCCCCATTTTTGGATCCATAATACGAATCTTAGCTAAGACTCAATCCTTAAGCACCAATTAATCCCAAGGACACCCATCTTAAGTTCTTGTAAGGTGTATAAAATATGGCTTATCAGACCCCCACACTTACACTTTTGCACTCCTAGGAGAAATCAGATTTCAATCATTAAGGGGATTTTTAACAGAAGAAAAGTTTTCAAATGAATTTCTTAAGTCCAGACAAAACAGAGTCGGCATTTCTTAAGTCTAAAAGAGGTAGAGATTCTAATTTTGTAATGGTTGATAGGTTTTCAAAGATGGCCCAATTCATTCCATGTCACAAGAGTGATGATGCTTTACATATGGTCAATTTATTCTTTAGGGATGTGGTGTAGTTACATGGTCCTCAAACCATTGTTTTAGATAAGGACACAAAGTTTCTTGCACATTTTTGGAGGTCCTTATGGAGTAGGTTTGGTACAAAGCTACTCTACTCTACCACTTGTCATCCTCAAATGGATGGATAAATTGAGGTGGTAAATAGAACCTTAGGTTAACTTCTAAGATAATTTGTTAAGAAGAGTTTGAGGGATTGGGAGGATTGGATACCTTGTGTTAAGTTTGCTTATAATAGGATGCTTAATTCTACCACTTCTTACTCTATTTTTAAACTAGCTTATGGTTTTAATCCCCTCTCCCCACTTGACTTGTTTCCTTTACCTATTATGCCCAATTGTGTTAATGATGAAGGGCTTTCACAAGCCCAATTTATTCAAAGGTTAGATGATAAGGCTCAGCTGCACATGAATAAAAAGGGAGAAAAGTATGCAAAGAATGTCAACAAGGGGAGAAAAGAAATCTTCCTTAAAGAAGGAGACTTGGTGTGGTGCACTTGAGGAAGGAGTGATTTCCTCACCTTAGGAAATTCAAGCTCCTTCCAAGAGGGGATGGCCCGTTAATATTATAAAGAAAATAAATGATAATGCTTATAAAGTTGATATGCCCTAAGAGTTTGGGGGAAATACTTCATTTAATGTTATTCATCTAACTCCTTATGTTGTAGGTACCTAGAAACAAAATTTAAGGTCAAATTTCCTTCAAGACGAGGAGGATGATGCATATATGGGAAGCCATAGCCAAGAAAGCAAGGATGAGGTAGCTTCCCCTACACTTGAGGCCCTATGACTAGGGGTAGACTCAAAAGGATCCAAGAGGAGACACTTCGTGCACCAATTTTGTATAATGTTTCTAGCTGCAAAAGTGGCATTTTTTAGGGTTGGAATGACCCTATTTCCTTTGTATTTTCATGCTGATTTAAGTATATTCTAGGTAGGATAGCTTAGCCTTGGGCCAAAGCCCTTTTCAGACGTAATTTCCTCACTATATTCGTTATCCACTTTTTCTGTCGCTAAACTAATTGCAAGTTTCATCTCTATTTTGGTTGCAAATCCGATAAGGCACTTAGCTTGTGATTTAGAGCCATTGGGGTTGGGATTTTCATTAGCTTACCTTAATTAGGATTAGGAGACTTTAATTAGGATTAGGAAAGGGTTATATAAGCCTCAAATGTAAATAGTGTAATCACTTTTTAATGAAATTGAAATTGTGCTTAGAACTTTTGAAAGCATTCTCTCTAACTCTACTCTTGAACAAGAAATCCAATTCTTACGAAGCTTCCATGATGCTTGTGGATAATATCTGCAATTTCTTATCTAATTCTTAGGAATTAGTGGTAAGCCATCTCAAATCTAATTCATTTTCTCCTTTTCTTCTTTATTTTTGATCATGTCTTCTTCGCTAATTTTCAATAATTACTTGAATCTAGGTCATGGTTGTGAATCCTAGGGTGCATCGCATGAGAGCAAGAGAGAAGAACCAAGGAGGGAGGAGTTAGGCTTTAGCAAGTGAAAGATTCCTCCATTTTTGGGGAATTGTAAGCCATAAGTGTGTGTGAGTTAGGAGCTCAAGGTTGAGCAAATTTTGAGTTTCTTTTATGTGCATGACCGAGTGGTTGTGGTACTGATTACCCTTAAGTTTGGTGATTATGCTTTAGTGTGGTGGACACAAGTATTAGAAGATATAAGAAGGGGTAGAAAGAATCCTTGTGAGACATAGGTAACTTTGAAGAGATTAATGAGGAAAAGGTTTATTCTATCTTTTTGTACTAGAGACCTCTATAATAAAATTCAAAGGCTATACCAAGGGCCTAAGAGTGTGGAAGAGTACCACAAAGAGATGGAGATGGACTTAATAAGAGCCCAAATTGAGGAGAGTAGGGAGGTTCCAACAGTATTCTACCTTAGAAGAGTTATTCCACCAAGCCAATAAGGTGGAGTTGCAAATTAAAAGGAGAAATGCCTCTAGGAAACCTTACTTTAGGACTAGTGGATGGAAAGGTAAGGAAAGGGAGAAGGAGAAAGTAAGGAAGGACAAGAGTCCTAAGAAAGGGAGTGAACTTAGGTACATTGAATTAGTTTTGAACTCATTTTGAATGATATTTGCATTTTCGCAATTGAGAGAGTGACTCTCATTTGTTCTTGGATTAGAACACTTTATTCTTATCAAGTTCTCTATAAGGTTTATGGTGAATCTCGATTTTCTTATCTGATTTTTCCTTGAGAATCAGTGGGGGGTCATTTCTTAACTCTTTTCATTTTTCTACTTCAATTCCTTTTATCTTATCTTAACTTTCTAAAATTTACTTTACTCTGAAAATTCAAAAATCCTAAAATTCTATTTCAATTTAAGTTATTATCTTGGCGTTTGTGAAGTGTAAAAGATCCAAGTAGAGTCCAAATGGTCCACAAGAGCGATTCCAATCAAGAGTTATCCAAATCCTAAATTCTAGAATCTAAATCGTATTAGAATTAGATTACCCTTGATTAAGTCCTAATTAAGGTCCCCTAATCCTAATTAACCTAAGTTAAAAAAACCCAAGTCAAATGGCTCAAATATGAAGGCTAAGTGCCTTAGTGGATTTGCAACCAAAATAGCGAGAGAAACTGCAACCGATTTAGCGACGAAAATGCGAAATAAGGAAAAACAATCCAAAAAAGGGCTTTGGCCCAAGGCTACACTATCCTACTTAAAAGGCCCTCAAAATAACATGAAAATACAAGGAAAATAACGTTGTTCCAACTCTATACATTGTCCTCATGATAGTTGGACAAGTGATACAAAACTAGCCTTTCTTGGGCTTCCTCTTGGCCCTTAAGTTTGGCCAACTTGAGTTGCACCTTCTCTTGCATTCTCTTGAGCCTCCCCCCTAGTCATAGGTCCTTCAAGTGAAGGGTTGGCTTCCTCACTCATGCCTACTTGATGCCCTTGAGTGTGGTCTCCTATATATAAATAATCCTCCTCGTTTTGAAGGGAATTTGACCTCAAATTTGGCCCTTGAGTACCTATAATAAAAGGAGTCAAGACAATCACATTAAAAGTGATGCTTCCTTAAAACTCTTAGGGACATATCAACTTTATAAGAATTATTATTTATTCACTTCAAAATTTTAAATGGGTCATCTTCTTGTAGAATGAGTTTGGATTTACTAAGGTGGGGAAACCTCTCCTTCCTTAAGTGCACCCATATAAGGTCACCCTCCATAAAGAGAACTTCATTCCCCCCTTGTTTTCATTTTTAGCATATTTTTATCCTTTCTTTTCCATGTGAGTCCATGCCTTATCATGAATTTTCTTAACTAATTAGGCTTTGGAAAGTTTTTTATCATTCACATAATTAGACACAATAGGTAAAAGAAATAAATCATGTGGGGAGAGGGGGTTAAAATCATAAGCCAACTCAAAAAGGAGAATGAGAAGTAGTAGAATTAAACACCCTATTATAAGCAAACTCTTCCTAACATGGCCTAGAGTTCTATTCACCACCTTAGTTTTTCCATCTATTTATGGATGACAAGTGGTAGAGAAGATTAGATTTGTACCAAGCCTACTCCATAGACACCTCTAAAGATGACAAGAAATTTTATATCCCTATCCAAAACAATAGTCCTTAGGAGACATGTATCCTTACCACTTCTCTAGAGAAAAGATTGGCCACATGAGAAACATCATCACTTTTATGGTAAGGAACTAAATAGGCCATTTTGGAAAATCTATCAACCACCACAAAATTAGTATCTCTACCTCTTTTAGACCTAGGCAAACAAACAACAAAGTCCATAAAGATATCAATCCAAGGAGTAGTGAGAATAAGGAGTGGGGTATATAAACCACAAGGAGAAATTTTAGACTTAGCTAATTTACAAGTTAAGCATCTCTCACAAATATTATAAACATATTTCTTCATGTGAGGACGAAAGAAGTGCTCATTCAAAATTTCAAAATTCTAAAGTTCTTCAAAGTGACCTATAAGGCCACCTTTATGTGCCTCATTCACAAGCAATTGCCTAATAGAGCTAATAGGCACATACAATTTTTTTCCTTTATATAAAAAGTCATCATGTCTATAGAAATCACCAAAATCCAAATGGACACACATGAAAAATAATGCATATATGGGAGACCACACTCAAGGACATCAAGGAAGCATGAATTAGGAAGCCAACCTTGCACTTGAAGGACTCATGACTAGGGGGAGGTTCAAGAGAATCCAAGAGGAGGTGCAACTCAAGTTGGCTACACTCAAAGGCCAAGAAGGCCTAGTTGTGTATGACTTGCCCAACTGCCATGAAGGCAATGTATAGAGCTAGAAAGACATTATTTTCCTTGTATTTACATAGTATTTTAGGTACCTTTCAGGTAAGATTGCATAGCCTTGGGCCAAAACCGATTTCGGATGCCATTTCTCCTAGCTAGGTATTACCATCAATAACTTAGTTGCTAGCGTTATGCACCCTTGGATCCACAATCAAGACCTAGGTTCAAGTAAAACCTAGGTTAGCCATGAAAATGGTAACTAAAAAGGAAGAAGATGAAAATGAGAAAATGGAGTAAGAGGTTAAGTTCACAACTAATTCATGATTGAATTAGATAAGAGAAGTGAGATTCACCATAGGAATCAATGGCAGCTTGATAAGAATGGGTTTCTTGCTTAAGACAAGAATAGAGAGGAAGCTCTCAAAAAGTGCAATGCACATTCATTATCAATGTAACAAGTTATTAATGGTAATTAAAAAGGGCTTATGTACTGATAGAGAATTTTTTTAGGCACTTAATAGTGACTTATGCTGGACATATTTGACATTATTTTCTGGTTAATATTGACACATTGGTTGAGTCTTAGGTTATTAAACTTAATTGGGGTTAGTTGCTAATCTTTGCTTATTTTTGAACTTAATTTTCATTATGATGTAGCTATCTTGTGTAGGCCATATCTGGAGCTATAGACCTCCAAATTGGACAATCTTGGTAGCCTTGGAAATCTAATACAAATATCAACAACTTCTCTCTTTAGGGCTCAACCCAATTTGACCACTTTCAATGCCAAACGACCATGTGAATTTACTGCCTCTGATTAGGATTTTCCTTGTATATTCTAGCCTAAATTATGGGGCCCTAATTGGTGGGCCTTTGGGCTGTTAATTCTTTTTTCAAAGCTCATCTTCCTTTGCACTTTTGAGCATGTAATTGTTAGGAATTTAGTTGGTAGTTAAGGAGTTAGTTAGTTAGAAACAGTTTTGGAGACTTTTTAGATTTGAAGAGTTGAGAGGGTTTCTTGAACGGGAAATTTTCCTCTCTTCTCAATCAATTTTTGCTCCATTTTATTCTCTGTATTGTACTGAGTTTTCGATGACAATGGTCATGGAAGGTGTTGGACCCGCTTTCGTCCATAAAAAAAAAAATAGCCCAAAGCAATGCAGGCCATGTTTCACCAGGATCCATTGGGCTGGACAATGAACAAATCCACCTCGGCCTTAACCCAGGAGGCAAGCAATACGAGACCACAAAAGTGAATGTGGGGGACCTTTCCCTACAACCTGAAGAATGACGTGGAGGGCCAGCGGGACCACAATCGCAGTAATAAACAAAGTCAAACATAAGAAAAAGCTGAAAGTGGGAGACAAGACAAGGCCTGGCAGGGGGGACAAGACGAATGTGCTTCTGAAAAGATGAAAAAGAATAAGGAGGCATTAAATAGGTAAGAACAGGGCTTCTACGTGGAAAGAGACGCCATGAAGCAATGAGTGAAAACATGGGGAGATATGCTCGACAAGACGACGACCCTGCTAAACAGAGCGACAGTCCCTCGCCCTTAGGTAGCCACACCTAATGCCACAATCTGACCGATCGCCACCACCATTAATGCAAAGACACCCTAAGAGAGCTCCTGAGTAAGGAGGAAGGGTGTCGTCGCATTAAATGAGTATGGGGAATTCGCCACCCCATTTATGAGCCAAGATTGCCCCAGATATGGTTGATGGAAAAGAGGGATTGAAATCGCCTATAAAAGGGGAAATAGGAGACAAGAAAAAGGGATCGACTTTTGGGAGGAGGAGAGAAAGGAGGAGAGGATAGTCCATTAAGAAGAAGAAAGTTACACCACGCTTTGACACAAAAATCACGTAGGAGAAGCCTGAAGATCTGACTGGATACCAGGTAAGTTACTTCTACCTCTTGCTTGGTCCTCCCTCACCATCACCCTTCCCACGCGTATTTCCATTGACACCTCAGGATTCACGAGCCTCAAGGTCTCCACTCATGAATAAAACCCAGCCTTTAAGCCGGGGCTTATTTAGTCCCAGTTTAGATCCGAGAGGGACTCAGAATCTAATAACAACCGAGACCAAATACCGGCCCGACAGGGTTTCAGATTAGGTACCCGGACTTTATCTCTCAGAGAACTACGTGGACTTTGACTTCTCATAACGAAGATACGTAGGCATGGAGGAGCGATTCCTTCGTCAAGTCTATACACACACACACCCTATCCCGAATCCAAAAAAAAGGATCATTATGCATATATATCATCTCGGACCCAAAAAAAGGATATTGTCCGGATCATCCCCTCCACAAAAGCACCCATAAGAACAAGTGTTGTCAAAGTTAGTTCTTTTTTAGTAGGTAACCATTAGGTGATGGATACAATGGATGCTAGACATTTTGTCGTGTAAATGACCGTCGAACCCCATTTCTTTGGTCCAAGACCAAGCCTATCCAATCCAGTCCATGTCCAAGGTTTTCCTGATGTTCCTAAACAAAAACATCAGTGGCGACTCCAAAGAACCTCCGCCGTGAGGTCGCGAGCCCATCGCGACAGAAGGCTAAGCTTATTTGTCAATTCAATGTTCAGGACTACAAATCAATTTGAGTTCTTGATTTTTTATCTAATAAAATTTCTATTATTTGTCTTTCCAATTCTTAATCTGGTTTCATGATTGTGATCTCACTTGAGTTTTGGATTGTGTTCTATTAGGTAATCGATTGATAACTTAAAATCAACCAGTTATGATCCTGAATCCATGCTAATTAGGAACTGTGGTTTTAATCTCAATATGCATGGATGAATGTTAAATAATTATCTAAAGAAACTTAGGTTGATATGAAATTGCGTCCTTCTTAGAACCATGATAACTAATTACATGAATAATTCTTGAATTGATGTTACAAAATTTGATTTAGATCAATTTTATTCTGCATAAACTCTGCTCTACATAATTACCTAGACTGTATAATTTTGTTTCACCCAAACCCCTATTTTTTACATTCATTTTGGTTTTTGATCAAGAATATTAGGCATACTATGATTGTGTCCTTGTGAGAATCAACCTAGGTTAGTCCCTACACCACATAAATTAAGGGAAATCTAGTGATTTTGATAGTGTTTCGATAACATTATCAAACTGGTACCATTGCTAAGGACACAAGTTGTTGTGTCCTAATCTGGTGATAGTTTGAGTTGTTAAGGGCAGAGTAGTAGTAGAAATCCTTATAGCATTAGTAGAAATTCTAAAGGCAAAAAAACTGAGTATCTCAGAATTGATTGAAGCTTGGCCATATGATAGAAAAAAATTCATACATCAAGACATGTGAGGGACCAACACAAAGGGGGACCCTGTTTTTGCCAAATTTGATTGTTTAGACCACTTTTTCAATGGAGAAGGAAATGATTTATTCAAGCTCTTTGGCATATCAGTGGCATTAAATTCCAATTTTCTCTACACACAATCCCTCTTACTTGTTCAATTTGTATCTACTTCGATAGGAGAAATGCATGGGCTATTGTCTGTATAAGTCATTTGTTTTGCAAGGCCAACCATAACTCTCTTGGTTGTAATTGTAGTGTTAGAAGAGGGAGTAGCCTCTCCATTGCATGCAACAACAAGATAAATCTCAATAGGGGAAAATGTATCAATGTGAGAGGAATGTGTTGTGGAAGATGTGTCTCGAATTGGTGAATTGGTTGGAATAAGAAATGAAGGCAAATTGGATAAACATTCCAAAACAATAGATCCTTGAACTTGTAATCCATCAGTTATGCAATTCTTAATTGATGGTTGAGTTGCGGAAGAGGATTGAGAAATTATTGCTTGGTTATTAACAACATTACTTGATGGTAGTAGTGTGTTTTGACCTAAAAATGATGATATAGTAAAAATGCAAGTGATGACATTATGAAAGCTTAGCATATACTTGATAGATACAGAAACTAAGAGAGAATTATACCTTCGACAAAATTTTTCTTACCAGGTGGTCTACCACGAGGTTTCTTTACAACTGTAGAGACAATCAATGTTTGACCATCTTTTCTCTTCTTGTTAGATGCATTGATAATGGGTGTTGAGAAATTTCTAGTTTCTTTATTGGTGCTAACAAAGTGTATATTAGACATGTTTTGAGGAACATGGGTAACATTAATAATGGGAGAAATACCTAACAAGAAAGAAAAACAATGTTAATATATCGTTCAAACAACCTAAAATGTTGAAGGTCATGTCGCATTTCAATTCAACTGAAAATTGATCATAAAATGTTACTTCAATACGTTAGTGTCAACTCCAGAAGTAAATTGTAAAGCATTGATTTATAAAATTTCTTAGTTTACTCGTGCCAAAGACAACAACATCAAACTGACCAAGTGACAAAAATGCAACACATTCCATGCTTTTCACACTCACATCAACAAAGAATTTCTAGGTTCTAGGACCTAACACCAATGTTCCATTATTCATTAACCTCATCCATTTATTTTAGTAAACATGCGAATATTTTAAACTAACAATACTACTTAATTTCATTTAAAAAAATTCTAATTTATTTTAAATTTGCATGTTAATTTATGCTTTCTTAATTCTTATTATAAAAAAAAATTATTGGTCTTAATTTTGAAAATTTTATCAATTACCTTGAGGTACTTTAGTATGTCTTAAGAATAAATTAACTAATGTTTATAAAAAAGAATAAGTTTATATTTTCATAATATAAACAATTTATCATTATAATGTAAAATAACAACTTCAACATAGCTACAATTCATTTTCATTTGTCATGAAATTATGTGAATGTAGTAGATCTATAAATGTGACATTGCAACAACTATTTAAAATTATCAAAGCTAACATAAATACAAACAGAAACATCCCTAGCCTTAATGAATGCCACAAGTTATAAAATTTAAAATACCTATTGAATGTGTGATTATCAAATTTCTAGAAAATTGCAAGCAAATAAGGCTCATGCAACAACAATTGTGTTTGTAGACCACCTTGAAATTGATCACCACTAACACATAAAAACTTAAACAAGAATTCTAATAATAACCAAATTTTCAACTCATGATTAGCAAGGAAAAATGATGCACCCGAAGGAGTTTTGCTACAAAATACTGGTTGAGGAACTACAGTAGGATTTGGGTTCATTACTGTGACATTCGATAAATGTGGCCTTTGAAAAGAATTGTAAGAATTTATAGCATTTTGTATCCCTTGCAACAACATATGAACTTGATTTTTCTCTTGCATCTCCATGCTTCTTTGCTTATCCAACATCATTTTCTCTTCCTTCAAGCATATATACTTATCCAATATCTCCTCCAAATTCTTTGCCTCCTAAGATTAATTAAAAATAATATAAAAATTCAAAATCTATAGCAAAAAATATAGATGCATTTTGAAAATTAATATGAATAGGGAGAATAACCAAAAATATCTAATTTAATGGTAAAAAAATATTAATTTAAAAAATTAACAAAAATAATTTGAGATTTTAATATTTTAAAATATCTAAGAAATAATACAAGAATTGGAAAGGAAGAAAATAAAAAGAATATAAACTGAGATGATTTTAAAGTGAAATTTAATGTTGTTTGGATTGATGAAATTTTTAAGGAATAAAATGAAATAATTAATTTCTTTATACTTGTTTAGTTCTAACACGAGTGACACATTTAAATTGTAAGAAAATGAAGGGTCATAATAAAAATTAAAACTCTTGAAATTACTATTAGAGTATCTTGATTCGTCCTCTCACACATACAAATATATATATACATACAATCTTGTAACACATTTTGTCTACTTTCTAGAACACTGTACATAAAAAAAAAATCATGTTTAATTTTACACAAATATCCAAAATTCATAATGGAAGGAAGAATATATAATATATCATATAATAATATAATTTATATATAATATACAATAACATATAAATAATACTATAATATATAAACGAAATATATAACATATAATATATGGAGTAATATTATATAAAATTTGTTCTCAGAATATTATCTTATATATATTTATAATAATTTTAACATGTAAATTTAAAGTATGTTATCAATTACAATATTAAAATTTAAATAATTATAATACCAATATTTTTCAAAAATATATTTGAATAATAATCATAATTTTGAAAATCTTATATAATTTTTTTAATTATAAAAAAGTAAATGCATAAATAATATAAAATTTTTATATAATTTAGTTAAAATTATAAAAATAAAATAATTTTCATAATTAAAAAAATTAAACAGTTAAACTAAAAATTATCTTTTAGAAAAATATATCTTATGTTTCAAATATTGGATAAGACTAAAGTTTACCCTACTTTTGCAAGTCAAATAATGTTTTTATTTTATCATCACTTTCTTTTATATTCTATTTTATATATAAACCACTAAATAAGTGTCAAAAAGGTATCCAATTGGGTTTATTTTGCACTCAATTTATCCCCCTCATACCTAGTAGACCCATTTTAGAGTAAAGTGATATATTAAATTACAACTTTATGACAAGGTTGGGGATTAAACTCTAGACCTTGGTTAAGAAATAAGGGGATGCCAAAATACTTGTGCTTGCAACTTTTTGTTATATGAGTAAAATAAAAAAGAAATAAATTACTTTGATAGATTGAATAATAGAAAGAAAAATTGTTTAAATATCTATAGGACCTGGTAGAAGGCATTTTCTTCTTGCTTAGATGTGAAATGGAGTGAGATTTTGACAAATTTTGTCTAAGACTCTAAAAATTTTAGATACAACCAAATTAAATTTAATTGAAGATAAGTTCGTATTTAACAATTATTTCGGAAAAGATTGTTTTGGGACAAAGATGTAGTAAAAGGTTCCACATAAAGAGAAAGAGAATAGCACAAAAAAAATATTATTAAGTGTTGCAGAAACTGATTGTTTGATAAATTTTATACGAGGAAGGAAGCCTCTTTATTAAAGGTGGTATGTGTCTCAAAATAATTATTATCACAAAGATATTAGTTGATGATGAAAGCTACTAGAGTTGGACTAATCTTGCGCTTTTGAAACCATTCTTACATTTTGGATTGAGTTTGATTTCATATTTGCACTTTGAAATTTACAAACAACATATAAGAAAAAATCAAATGACTAATAAAAATTTCAGTTCACTGCAGAGAGATTATTTATAGGGTGAAAATGTGAGTGTTTGATTTGAAAAAATTAATTTGATTCAAAATTTTTTAATGATTTAGGCGGACAAAAATAATGAACACTAGCGCCATTTATTTTTATTTAAAATCTAAAATTTAAATTCAAATTTTAATGTAATTAGAGAGCGGGTGTTTTCGTACTTTCAAGCACCCTTACACGGACCCCTTATCCTCTCGGGGGAGAGAGAGAGAGAAAGTAGGGCATGAATAGAGAAAAATTGCCAGGGTGAGGTTGAGTTAATTAAAAGAAAACAATAGAAAAAAGTGGAGAGGGATGAGTATCGTGGGTAGTAGAAGAAGAAGATATGAGTTTGAGAGGGGTGTTTGTAGCATGGAATCCACCACACTTTCACACACTCTCTCTCGCTCCGCCCAAACAGAGCTTTCACCCTCTCAGCTTCCGCGTCCGTGGAGTCCCCCGAAGAACTCAGCGCGCGAGAGAGAAGGCGCGCGAGGAGCGAGAGAAGAGAGAGAAAGAGCGGCAGCAATTGGAGGGAGGAGGTGGAGGAGAGGCTCATCACGAAGCCGAAGAAGCAGAAAGGTTCGTGGATGGATGAGCTCAACCTCGACAACCTCGCCAAGTTGGGTCCCCAATGGTGGGTCATTCGCGTTTCCCGAGTTAAGGGTCACGACACTGCGCAACTCATCGCTCGCTCACTCGCCAACAACTACCCCGACGTCCAGTTTAAGGTTCTTTTTTTGCTACCAAATTCCACTCCATTTTTGGTGGTTTAGGAAGCTTTGCTTCAATTATTTAATTAAACATTATGTTATGTTTTAGTAAGGGTTTAAGTGTTTATTTTAATCAGCTCTTGTGAAATGAAAGCTTAGATTACGAAGAGTTTATTTTAATCAATTTTTGCTTGAACCTTGTTGAAATAAGTGCTTGCAGTCTGTTCTGTTAATTGGTGTTTGTAGCAAACAACTCCATCAGCTTAGGGGATGAAAAATAAAAATTAAATTCACAAGTGATGTTTCATATAAGATTACTTTATTTATTGACGGGGCAGTTGTTTGGTTTTAGATATATGCTCCATCTGTCAATGTGAAAAGGAAGTTGAAGAACGGTTCCTACTCCATTAAACCAAAGCCACTTTTCCCAGGTTGTGTTTTCTTCAGATGTGTGATGAACAAAGAACTACATGACTTCATAAGAGAGTATGATGGTGTTGGAGGCTTTCTTGGTTCCAAGGTTGGGAACACGTAAGCAAACATCTGCTGCTTCCACCTTTTGTCATTTAGAATTTTGTTGTAAATCTTTTTATCCATAGTTGGGTTCTACTTCTTGTACAAGGCAAGATGCATAAATGTAGTTGACAAGTCAAATATATGTCTTTAATTCATTAGTTACGATAAAGAGATCTGATCTGACCACGTTCTGGAAAACAATTTCAGACAACCTAGACAAGCAATCATTGGAATAAAATTTCTATCTTGTTTCCCTTGGTATACTTGACAGACTAATCAATGTTTGAAGCATAATTTTTTAAGTTATTCACTCCACTGAATGGAAAGTTTGATAGATATACTTTCTTTGAGAACTGGGGTATATAAGATGGGAACCTGACTAAGTGAAGATGAATTTAGTTACTAACATTTTCTAAGATTTCAATAGGTGGTATCTTTAGTTTGCATATACTTTTAAGTTTTAATCATTGATTTTAGATGTTCAAAATATCTTAAATCTAATGTCTCTAATGCCTACTTTTCCCTGTTCCTGTTTAGCCTGACTGGAAACTCCTAATTATTTTCACATTGGCAGAAAGAGACAGATCAATAGACCAAAGCCAGTATCTGCTGAAGATATGGAGGCAATCTTCAGAAAGGCAAAAGAAGAACAAGAGAAAACTGACCAAGCTTTTGAGGAAGAAGAGAAAAACGCTGCCCTAAACTCTGAGATTCGCAATACAGAATTAGAACCCAATGATGTTTTAAATGCTATTATTGATTCTAAGCCTAAAAGGGGATCTAGAAAAAATTCTAACCAGGTCACAGACACGGATGCTTCATCTACTCGAAAAAATTATAAACTCCTTGTTCCAGGTTCCACCATTCGTGTTGTATCTGGAATATTTTCAGGGTTTGCAGGCACCCTGAAGAAGCTGAATCAAAAAACCAAAATCGTGAGCTGCTTCCTTGACTAAAATAAATTGACATTAAGATTTCTGTCCAAGATACACACACACACAAGTTTATGCAATGAAAATTGCGGGAATGCCAATGTGAAATGAAAATGGCTGTGAAAAGCTGTAATGTGTGAATTAGTGGGTCAAGTAATTGTGTGAATTTTTTTCTCCCTTCCTTTTAGACTAAAATAACCTTCTTCTTGCAGGCCACTGTGCATTTTACTCTATTTGGGAAAGAGAACATAGCAGACATAGATGTTAACGAAATTGCTCTAGAGACAAACTGATGCCTGTAGGCTTTCTCCCCTGATGGTAAGCTTCACACATTCATCATAAAACATCAGTACCTACATAACTTTGAGTCAGTGGTATTGAGAAAAAAGAAAAAAGCTTTGAAGAGTTGCACGCTGCATGCTCTTTCAGCCTTTTCCATTTGTGGATGAAGCTGGATCTTTTTATGGAGAAATAAATGCGTTGTGATATCTCTACCTAGTTCTTATTTGTGTATTCTGAGTCATGGTGAAGTTAAGGAATTTACTGTTAGAAAGCTTAGCAGGACAACAGTTGGAAGCTTTTTGCTGGTGCCTCATTCCCAAAATTGAAATCTGAGATGTCTATGTGATGATGAAAGCCTAAAATTGAGGTTTGTAGTTGAACTATGATATTGCCAATGCACATTTCACAACTGAATCCTTCATTTCCTCTGGCTCTGTGAAAGGGATTGATAATTTGATATCTTGAATGAACTTGGTGAGTATTGAGATAAAAAGCATGAGTTGCATTCGTACAACTTTAACTAAAGACAAATTAGGATGACATTACCGAGTTTTCTTATCCATTGTGTACATGTTACTTTAATTATTTTTGGAAAAAACAATAAAAAATTCTGAGTTCTGAGTCTTAATAATATTTCCTATTTAAGCCTTAGATTCAATGCCATTTCTAATCAATTGTGTTAACTGATACTTAATGTGATGTCTGAGTTTTACTGTCTCTATTGAGAAATGAAAGAAATAATTAACATATATCACGAGTTACTTATTGGATTCGCTAATGTGATGAACATTTGTTGATTTTCTTCAACAAAATGCTTCATAGTAACACATTCTCAACTGGATGAAAACAATCATCATTTCCTACATCGTTTTAATGCTGTTTGCCAAATCAATAATTATTGCAATGTTGGTTGTTAGAAGTCATCTCCACTCTATTTGATGCTGTTTGCCAAATCAATAAGAGGTGGATTGCCTTGCTGTCCACTAGATAAATGCATGACAAAAGTGGCCTAGTATTGAAATTTAATTGGCTATGGGCGGAAAAAAAAATTGGCTATAACATCCACGTATCGAGCCAAGGAACAATTAGTTAGTTAGATTAAACTTCAAGGTAAATGAATATTCAAGAATTAGCTAAGCGCATGGACCGAGAGACATGTAGTTGTTTAAATTTAATCAATAGTCTCAAATTCAAATCTTGAACATACTATGTTAAATATTCGAATGTCACTATTAATTTAAACAAGATTACTTTTAGTATAATTGTTTCACAATTGTTTCTAGCATATCTTATAGTTTTTAGTTGTTCAATACAAAATAACTGAATCATGGAGGAGAGGAGAGATGGTCTTTTAGTTCATCTAAAAGTTGTTTTCAAATATTGTTGTCATAATCTTGTGTTTCTCTATATCTCTCTAGTAAAGTTCAGTTGGAGTCATGACCCAAAAGCAAAAGAAGGTAAAGAGAGTTACATGGAACCCTTTTTTTATTCAACTGGTAAAGTATATAGAAGTCCTTATGAAATTCTTATCTATTAGGCAGGCAAGGAAAGTAGTGGTCATATTGCCATATTGACCTCCACTAGGACTTAGCAACAACACCTACTTTAGTGGTCTCCTATGCCTATAATATTATATCTTTGCTGAGTGTTTAGCTTTTGGTTATGGAGGTGAATTATCTTAAAAACTTGTTTGGGTCTTCTTTTGAAACCTATGCAACAAAATCAAGTTTGGTCATGAACTTCGATTTGAAGTTAACAACATTTACTTGTTACTGTGTTTAACTTTTTTATTATTATGAAAACTGAACAATTGAACATTCTATTATTTCACTATAATTCTTATATACATGGTTACAATTCAGAAAGCACAAAGTCTTTTAGAGTAACATAATACCATAAACATAACTATCAATTAATTGTAGAAATTAATAAAAAAAAGTAATTGTGTCAAACATGTTGGAGACAATCTCATTTTAACTATAATTTTCAACTTGCTTTTTTTTTTTTCCTTTTCTAAAATACATAAGGTATGACAACACGTGTGTGTTTTTGTTAGTATTATAATAACAAACTTACTAGTACAAAAGAATCAACCAAACTTTCTTTATGTTTTCTTATGTTTAGTTAACCAAGTTTTAATATGAAAATGTAAGTTATATATATATATATTATATTGATTGAAATCTATTATAAATTATAAAATTTTCATTTTTACTTGATAAGTTTTACTTATAATTTTATTTTTTTAATAATTTTAACTAATAGTAAAAAGAATATATTAGAGTACGACATTAATACTTCAAGTTAAATTCCATCAATTTAATAAAGTTATAGACCTTTGGAAATTTACACTTTGGTTATTGGGATGAAAAAAATTTTAAAGAAGGATTTTTATTTTTTTATAATAAGTATTTAAATTAATAATGCTCATATATAAAATTAGAGGAAATAAGAAATATATTTATATTTTTTAAAAAAGTACATATACATATAAAGAGATAGTTTATTATATCTCTTACTTTTATTTATCACTCTTCTTAGTTATTTTTTTCTTCTTCTTTATTTATATCATTAGTTATTAAACAATAAAGTTAAAACTAATGATTTATAACAAACTCATAAACTTATTCAAATTGGTTAATAATAGTTATACTAATCTTTAAATATAAAAATCACTTGTCAATTATATTACTAGTTTTTTTCTCAACTTAAATCAAGGTTTTGGAAAACATTAAAATACTAATATTTTAATTTGCATGTCGATACTTGTTTAAGTACAATTTTCATATTGCTCGTATATTTAGACGTGGAAATAATGTATTGATTTTTAAATTCTTTAAACTCTATCTTGAATTTTTTTAATAAATAGAACATATTAAAATATAATGTCTACAAGGTTTATAATTTAAGATCAATTAGAATTTAAAATGAATTAAAAGTTGAGAATACTTGAAAAAAACAAAGGTATAATAAAAATTGTTATTTTTATGTTTAATTTTAATCTATTGTATATAATGTTAATATATAAAATAAAAATTTAAATAAAAAATTGCTAAAAGAAAACTTGAATCTCTAGTCTTGTTATTAATCATCACATGCTCTAACTAACTAAATTATTCCAACTTTGATAATTTTTATATTCATGGTACTAAATTACGTATTACAACTGGAAAACAAAGTTTCTATTAAGTAATAAACCTTCCCAACTTTGACAATCCTTAACTCAATACACACATGCTATTTTATTAAGAAACAACACTTGTGTAAACAATTCTCTCACAAAGTCTTGTGTTAAAAAAAGTGTTTTTATGAGACCAAGATAAAAGCAAAAGCAGCAAGACCTTCATTTCTTGATATATTTTATTGAAGTTGAAATCAAGGCCTACAAAGATGGAAACTCGTTAATAAAAAGTGGTTGAAGTAAAAATTATGAAGAATACACGATGAACTTTATTACCTTAAATATCCATGTTAATTTTTGTGCTTTGTTGAAGTTGATGGTAAGTCATATATAGCTTGATTGGTGTTGCATTCATCGTAAGACCTATTCAAATAAAGGCAAAAAGAATGTTAGACAAAATCCTTAAATTAATAACAAAGACTAAGTTGAAACATTAAATAAAAATAATACCATGAAGCATTATCCTTGGAATGAGTTGGATTTGGAAGGTTGGAAAAATCAATGTCTTCAAAAGAAGAGATTTCTAATTCATTTAAGATTTTACCAAATAAGCAATCCAAATCCAAGTATGAAAAATCAATGTTAGATTGGTCAACTTTCTTGTCAGACTTAGATGTATAAACCTCCTTGGGCATGGTTTATCCAAGCTCTTAGGCATATTAGAGGCATTAAATTCCAATTTTCTCCCTACACAATCCCTCTTGTTTGATTTGTATCTACTTTGATAGGAGAAATGCATGGACTATTGTCTGTATAAGCCATTTGTTTTGCAGGGCAAACCATAACTCTTTTGGTTGTAATTATAGTGTTAGAAGAGGGAGTAGCCTCTCTATTGCATGCAGCAACAAGAGAAATCTCAGTAGGGGAAATGTATCAATGTGAGAGGAATATGTTGTGGAAGGTATGTTTGGAATTAGTGAATTAGTTGGAACAAGGAATGAAGGCAAGTTGTATAAACATTCAAAAACTCTAGATCCTTGAACTTGCAATTCGTCAGTTATGTTATTCTCCCCTAATGGAGTTGTCATTTCCGCCATTCGTCATTGTTTGTCATCGTCTGCTATTGTCCACTGCCAAAATTCTCCAGTTGATATAGGGTTAAGTGTGCTGTAATCTATGCCGCAAAACCCAAAAAATTTTATGGTCAGAAGACCCTCCATGTGCCGTCATCGTGGCTTACCTATTCCAACCCTCAATAGCTTGGTTGGAAGTATTGAGGCTTGTAGATATGAATTTCTGTGCTATTGTTTCTTTGAAATTGTATTATTTAAAAATGTTTCCTTTCGTCCTATGTTCACTGTTTGAGATTGAAAATGGCCATTGCTAGTTCTTTTTCTCAAGGTTCTATTATCTCCTTTTCAAGAACCCCAATTATCACAACGGACTCGACTAGAAAAGTTATAGAGCCTAGTCAAATTCAGATGAATTGTGGTTTTTGGGATAAGGGTTTCATGACCATTTGGAGAAACAAGAGATTGAAATAGTAGAAGAAAACATAGTTGCATGGCTGAAGCTTGACTATCAACTGTGTGCCATTTTGTTGCAGTCTGTTAGTCCTAATGCCAGACATGTTTTCGCTAATGATGCTATTCTTTCTTAAGGTCATTTAAGACCTGCTATTCTTTCTGGACGAATGCTAGAGATGTTTTCTCTAATGATGTTCAATGTTTGTTTGATTCAACTCAAAGATTGTTTCTCTTCAATAGACTAACCATGATATGGTGTCGCACATAGCCAAAGCCAAAGCTGCTGCTGAAAATTGAAAGATTTTCTCGTATGTAGCTCTGTTAAGGAAACAACAAAGCGAATTTACAAACTACTAATGGTTCTAATCTTGTGAAGTCTGCATCTTGACTATGAGCATGTTCGTGATCAAATCTTGTCAAGCGAGCAAATTCCCTCTATGAACAGCCTGGTTATGAGGCTTCTTCAGGTTCCTACCATAACAAAAGGTGATGGTATCGCTGTTGAAAATTTTGCTATGGTAGCCTCTCGTGGTAGATGAAGAAGTGGTTGTGGTACTAGAGGAATGTTACGAAATGGTAGAGGTGGTCGTGGTAAGCTTATCTGCTCACACTATAGAAAAGAAGGACACCTACAAAATAGATGTTATGATTTGGTTGGTTGGCCTAACAAAACTACAAATATATCTTCGAGTGATATCTCTTCAAATGTAAAGACTAGTTCTCAATTAATCTTAGATAAAGAGTATCAGGAGTTCCTAAGGCTAAAGTCCAACAACCACGTCCAATCATTACATCACCAAGTGTTTCAATTGCATGCATTTCTCATTCCATAGGGAGTCAAGGTCTACAGATAGTCGAATCAGGTGCTTCTAATCATATTTCTAGTAATGATTCTATGTTCTCTTCTATCTCCTCACTTAAGTTTCCTCACTTCATTTCATCAGCCAATGGTTCCAAAATGGTATCTCAGGGAGTTGGTCATGTTTCTCTCTCCTCATCAATTAGTTTAAACTCTGTGTTGTACATTCCTAAATGTCCCTACAATTTGATTTCTTTGAGTCAATTGACTCGTTCTTTAAATTGCTCAGTAACCTTTTATGTTGATTCCTTTATTATACAGGACTGGAATATGGGTTAACTGATTGGTGAAGGACATGAATCAAGAGGACTTTATTACTTAAAAAACAGTACATCTATGTCGTGTTTTGCGTCTGTATCACCAAAGTTGTTGCATAATCGTTTAGGGCACCCTAGTCTTGCAAAACTAAAGTGAATGGTTCCTAGTCTGAATAAACTTTCTACTTTAGATTGTAGATCCTATCAAATAGGCAAACATGTTAGATCCACCTTCCCTAACCAAGTCAACAAAAGATGTAATTTTCCTTTTTCTATTGTCCATTCAGATATTTGGGGACCAAGAGTTTTTGATCCCTTTGACCCTATTCTTGACCCAATGTGGAGACAAGGTATGTTCGTTATACCTTTCATGACTCGTTTAGGAATAACCAATTCGTGGGGTGGTTGGAATATCACAAGAGGGACTATAACGAATTTTGGAGTTACGAAGGTGTGGCTGGGGCACATATTGTGTTTTCGGGCTTGTGCTTTTTATCAACTATTTGGCATTGGGTTTATTGGGATCTATAAATCTTTTGTGATGAACGTACTAGAAAACCTTCTTTGGATTTGCCCAAAATTTTTGGAATTCATTTATTTCTTGCAAGGGTGGCTTTAACTACTTCGTCACATTTATTGATGAATACTCACAATGTACTTGGGTCTATTTCATGAAAGAAAAATCTAAACTTTTGTCCATCTTAATATCCTTCTCCAAAGAAGTGGAAGCAGTGTCAACATTGTAAACTCGAGGTTGGTAGAGAAGTTGAAGCTGTCTACCTAGGAACATCCTAAACTATAGAGGACAAAATGCTACCCTCAAGCCTCTGTCACCTAAAGAAGTGAACAAAGACCATATCAAAATGAACTTTAGAGAAAAACACAAAAAAAATGGAAAAAGAAGAAATAAAAAACAATGAGGGAGAAAATAGAAAGGTGGATGAAGCATCCAAAGGGACCATGCATCTAAAGGACAATCAATGTCCAAAAGACTATATGCATCTGATAATTCATATTTTAGACACCCAATAAGGTCTTAAGATGAGCATAGAAACTCTATTTTGTAGGTAAGAATTACGTATTAGCTAAGATTCAGATTTCCAAGGTAAAAACAAGGAAAATACAAATATGTGCTAATTTGAGGATTTTAGCTAACAAAAAGAGTAAACTCATTTTGTAGGTCAAACTAGAGTCCAGATGAAGTCATCCCAGCTGAGACCAAAGTCGTCCTGGCTAGTTGAAGTCGTCCTAGCCAGTTGAAGTCGTCCTGGCTAGAAAAGTTCCTCTCCAAGCTGACTCCATCTCCACATACCGACTCTGTCTCCAATAGTCAAGTCCAATCCACATGCCGACTCTGGTCTCAGTAGTCGCGTCCAATCCGTGTGCTGACTTTGACTCCTATAGCCGACTCTAGATGCTGAAGTCGTCCCATCTATTCGGATTCATCCCGACTTCAAGACCGACTCTTCTCCAGCAATTTCGAGCACGTGGTCATTTAGGAATTAGTTAGTTAGTTCGTTAAGTTTTTTTATTTCTGTTATTTCTTTTATTTCAGTTAGCTGTTAGTTAGTTAAGATAGTTATTTTTGTTAATTCAGTTAGTGTACGGTTAGAGAGTTAGTTAGTCAAAACGTGTATAAATAAGGAGTTGTAGCTCGTTCATTGGTTAGCTCGTTCATTGGTTAGCCAAGTACACACAGTCAAGTTCATACGCATTCACACTCTATTGTTCACACCTACATTCTTGCTTCATTCCTTAATGATTCCACCATGCTTCAAATGGTGCCTAGTCGATCAAGTGGACGCAAGACCAGGGTTTGGGTAGTGAGCGATTGTTAGAAAGGACTAACCAAGTATCTGGCATGCTCTAGTGGACTAACCTCTTTGTACCTGGTCATCTTCGATGGAACCTACAACTCTACCATGACGATCGTTGTGGGAGGCTGATTCCAAAAGTCCATGTATCCACACTTCATGTATCGATCCAATGGTTATGCAATGAACTGGGTTTGCATTTCCTTACTTTTTTGTTTGTGATTCTTGTTTGTTTCTTTGTTCTTGCTTGTGTCATGATCGTAGATGGTAGGAATAGATCACGTTAGGTTAGGGGGCGATCAGAACCAATTTAGCAACTCTATAGGTAATTGATAGAGAACCTACATCAACCACGAGCATAACTGCTAACTCGAGGCTGCGATCGTGTAAGCCCTCAATCAGCAACAAACGAATGTTAGGCGATCGTCTTAAGACTTAGGTTGGTGCGGAATCACATGCATTAATAAGGACCAAAACCGGAACCATTTACTTGCTAACTTTGGAATTGATATGATATATGTTTTGTTCACTATTTGTTGTCTTCAATTCTGTAGCTTGTAGTTTACTTTTTCCCTTTACTTTGCAATGCCTATAAAACCCCCTTGCTTTTACTTTCATTTTTCGAGTCTGCCTTTTACGCTCCTAGTTTTGCCTGATTCTCAGCCTTTTACACTAGGCATCACGAGAATAATGCATCCTTGAGAGATTCGACCTAGGTTGCCCCTATTCTATATAAATCATAGGTAATCTAGTTATTTTTTATAGTTGAATTGACGACTAAAAATAGCTTATCAAAATTAGCGCCATTGTCACGGACACACATTCTATATCCTAGTGTGTCGAGTCTGAGTATTTATCCAAATTCAAGTCTGTAGAATACCGCATCTATGGTATACCGAGTCTTTTTTTTTACTTTGTCGAGTGTAAGTTTTTTCCGCATGCCGAGTCTATTTTAGTTTGCCGAGTGTCGAGTCTGAATCGAGTTTATTTTAGTTTACTAAGTGCCGAGTCTAAGTTTTGCGCATGTCGCGTCTATGTTTTTTTTAGTATATTGAGTTTTTGCTTGTGTTTGTAATAAATTTGTTGTATATGTTGAATTTGTATATGCTGAATTTATCTATGTCGAGTTTGTATATGTCGAGTTTGTGCATGTGCCGAGTTTGTATGTGTTAAACCAATATGTGCCAAGTCTGCATGTATAGCCGAGTATGTGTTTGAGTATTTTGTGCAGCTGCGTGAGTGATTTCAATTTTTCTGTATAATTTTTTTTATTGTATCTTGCAATTACTTTTTTTGCATAATTTTTTTTCTTCTTGCATCTTAATCATTGTATTAGTTTTCTGGATAAATTTTTTTAGTAGTGCATGACTAGAAATAGTTCTAACAATTTGCATATATTTGACCCAGAAATAGATAGAACCTTGTATAGATTAAGAAAAGCTAGAAGCATTGACGTAAGTGGTAGTAGTAGTTTCATTTCTATACCTGATTCTGTTAACAATATTTGTACAACTAACCATCCTGATTTTTCTGAGTCTAATAGTTTTGATTCCAAGCCTAACATTTTCGATAAATTTCCCACGAGCCGGAGTAGATGGAAAACAACAATAGAATGCTGAAAGAGTTGGCCACACTGGATGTGTTGTACTAACCTTGGTGCATTCAATATCTGTAGCTGGAGCTAGCTCAATCATACGAGCTTAAATCTAAACTTATTCATTTGTTGCCTAAATTTCATGGTCTTGTAGGTGAAGATCTGCACAAACACTTGAAGGAATTCCATGTGGTATGTTCCACGATGAGGTCGTAGGAGATATTGGAGGACTACATTAAGATGAAGGCGTTTCATTTTTCCCTAGATGGAGCCGTAAAGGACTAGCTATACTTACAATTGGTTCTGTTCAACACCTGGGGGGACATGAAACGTATGTTTTTGGAGAAGTTCTTCTTGACTTCCAGAACCGCAACCATCCGAAAGGAGATTTGTGGGATTAGGCAACATTCTAGAGAAACTTTGCACGAGTACTAGGAAAGATTCAATAAATTGTGTGCCACATCTCCACACCATCATATTAGTGAGCAGTTACTGATTCAATATTTTTATGAAGGACTGATGATGATGGATCGAAATATGATTGATGTTGCAAGCAGTGGAGCATTGATGGACAAGACTCTAATAGCAGCGAGACACTTGATCTCAAATATGGAAAGCAATACATAGCAATTCGAGACCAAAGGAACCATCACATCCCAATTGGTGAACGATGTTGGCACGATTTACAACCTAAGGTTAGAAAATCAACTGACCGAGTTGACATTATTGGTGAGACATCTCACTGTCGGATAGCATCAGTAGAGTACACAATTAAGAGTTTGTTGCATATATACCTCAATAGAGCACCCCACATATATGTGCCCCATATTGTAGGAAACCAAGTCGGAAAATACCGAGTGCATTGGAGCAATAGGTGGATATCAATTTGGTAGACAACCATATCCAAGTTGGCAATATGATAGTCAATAGTTCTGAGGGCAACAGTAGCAGTTGAGTCCAAGTCAAGGACAATATACGGCCCAGAGATTCGAATTTGCCCAAAGCATGTTGGTTCTGAACGAGAATAACTATCAGCAGCCAGTTCCAAAATACCAAGTACCATCATTCCGCCAACAACAGCAACAACAAGTTCCACCATAGGAAAATTCACCCTCAATGGAAGAATGGATGAAATAGATGAATGCAAACAATATGCAATTTCAACAAAAATTAAACACCATGATACAAGATTTAAAAATGCAGGTAGGACAACTAGCCAACACTATGAGTCAGATGTAGGAGGCTGGTTTTGGAAACATTCCCTCTCAAACAATTTCGAATCTGAAAGGGGGAGTGAGCCACAGCCGAGACTGGTTAATGCCAACTTCGAACCAAAAGCCAACTCTTGAGTGCAACAGTAGGCTAGAGGTGTCCCACTATCCTTTCCTGCCCGGATAGTCGCGATAAGGAAATTCGAGACTGATGAGGACTTGCTGAAGATGTTCAGGAGGGTAGAGATCAACATCCTGCTCCTAGATGCTATCAAACAGATTCTAAAGTATGCAAAATTCCTCAAGGAGTTATGAATGCACAAAAGGAAGAAGCTGAAAGGAGAAGTTGAAATGGGAGTTGTGTTAGCGTTGATCAAGCATGAAGATGTCACTGTTGGATCACAACAAGTCTTGCCAAAGAAGTTTCGAGACCTTGATATTTTCTCTATTCCATGCACCATTGGCAACTGTACCTTTGCAGATGCCATGATGGATCTAGGTGCATCGATCAATGTCATGCCATCATCAATATACAAGTCTTTGAACTTTAGTGATCTAGAGCCTATGAGAATGATAATCTAGTTAGCCAATAGAAGTGTTATGCAGCCGTTAGGTATTCTCGAAGATGTTTTGATCCAAGTCAACAAGTTGATTTTTCCAATTGACTTCTATATGCTGGATATGTAGGACGAAGCATTTGGGAAAGGATCCACCCTGATTCTCGGACGACTATTTTTGATGATTGCTAGAACAAAGATCGATGTACATCCTGGGACCATTTCAATGGAATTCGGGGACAACTTGGTGTAGTTCAATATTTTTGAAGCAATGAAGCACCCCACCAAGGACCATTCACTCTTTAGTATTGACATCATTGACGAGCTTGTTGAAGAGTACATGCAAATAGGCATTGGAAGTGCCGACTTCTCTAATTTTGTTGAAATACCTGATGTAATAGACTATTTCAATTTTGTGGAGGATGTGTCCGACTCTGTCAACATGCCTCACATACAGGATATTTCTGACTCCGAGGATAATATTGCTGACCTTGATGACTTGGTCCATATCTTTGAATTTTCTGATTTAGTTGACCTTGTATGTAGGTGTGATGGAAACCCAGAGTGTTCCAATTTTGCAAAACTTCGAATTGCTGACACCAAGAGACTAGGAGTAGTGGAAGCCGAATCCAATTTTGACAACTGATGTCAAAAACTGACGCAAGCCCAGTCCAACTATAGAGATAAGAAGATAGCCGATTTTAACTACAAAGATAAAAAGGGAAATGATTCCAACTCTAGATATAAGAAGGGAGCTGGGTCCGACTCCAGAAATAAGAAGAGGGTCAAGATCGACTCCAACATCCTAGAGAAAGCTGAGATCGACTCCAACAACTGGGAGGAAGATGAGATAAACTCCAACATACAGGAGGAGGCTGAACCCGACTCCAACATTCTGGAGGAAGTTGAGACCGATTCCAAAAAGTTAGTCGAAGCCACATCTTATTCTAGTAACTCAAAGTCCAAGCAAGTAGAGGCCAAGTCCGACTCTGGACAACTGAGTTCACATTCGGATAGAGTCGACCAATCGAATCCGACATCAACAAATAAATTTTTTCCACCTTATTCACCACCCACTGAACTAAAGCCATTGCCAGATCATTTGAAGTATGCTTACCTGGATGACCACCACCAACTCCTAGTGGTAATACACAACAACCTTAACCGGGAGCAAGAGGAGAAGTTGTTGAATGTCTTAAGGAAGCATAAAAAGGCAATTGGGTGGACGCTAGCAGACCTTCCTAGAATAAACCCCTCCATTTGTATGCATAAAATCTTATTGGAGGAAGAAGCCCGACCTATAAGGCAGTAGTAAAGAAGACTAAATCCAACCATTCTGGAAGTAGTCAAGAAAGAAGTAACGAGACTACTTGCAACTGAGATCATCTATCCCATCTCGGACAGCCAATGGGCGTGTTTGGTACAAGTGGTTCCATAGAAATCCGGGGATGATAGTAATGAAGAATCGACATGAGGAGATGGTGCTGACTTGGATTCAGAATAGTTGGCGAGTCTGTATCGACTGTCGGAAGCTCAATCAGGTTAGTCACAAGGATCATTTTCCTATACCTTTCATTGATCAAGTGCTAGAAAATTAGTCGGAAAGTCCCATTATTGCTTTTTGGATGGATTTTTCAAGTACATGCAAAATTCATATCACACTGGTGGATCAACATAAGACGACCTTCACATGCCCATTTGGTACATTCGCCTACACTCAAATGCTATTTGACTTATGCAATGCTCCGAGTACATTTTAGAGGTGTATAATTAGCATCTTCTCAGATCTGTTGGAGGATTGCATGGAAGTCTTCATGGACGACTTCATCGTGTATGCCTAGTCCTTTGAAGCATGTTTGGATAACTTGTCCCGAGTATTATGTAGATGCATGGAAACTAACCTCATTCTTAATTTTGAAAAATGTCATTTTATGGTTACAAAAGGAATTGTATTGGGACATCTCGTATTTGGTAGAGGGATTGAAGTCGACAAAGTTAAAGTGAACATTATTACTTCTTTTCCTAACCTCGCCTTTATGTAGGAGGTTCGCTCATTTCTTGGACATGTAGGGTTCTATAGGCGTTTCATCAAGAACTTCAGCAAGATTGCCCTGCCCTTGTCCAAGCTGCTTCAAAAAGATGTGGACTTCGTCTTCTACCAGCCCTGAATGGAAGCTTTTCAAGAGTTAAAGAAGCGACTCACATCCACACCGATTTTCTAAGCACCAAACTCGGAGTATCCATTTGAGCTGATGTGTGACGCATCCAACTCTACGCTAGGAGCCGTCCTAGGCCAAAGAGTCGAAAAGCAGCCGCATGTCAACATATATGTGTCTCGAACCATGGATCCAACCCAGATAAACTACACCACTACTGAGAAGGAGCTGTTGGCAATTTTTTTTGCCTTAGACAAATTTGCTTGGCTCCAAAATCATCATTTTCTCTGACCATGCAAGATTGAAGTTTCTATTGAAGAAGCCGGATGCGAAGCCAAGACTGATTCGGTGGATGCTTCTCCTTCAGGAATTCGACTTGGAGATTAGAGACAAGAAAGGTGTGGAGAATGCAGTAGCAGACCATCTAAGCCAACTCGAGAAAGGAGTCGAACCACTACCGATTCGAGATGAATTCCTTGACGAGCAAATATTGCAGCTGGAAAATGTAAAACTATGATATGCAAATATCTGTAATTTCCTCGTCACGTCTACGTTTCCACAGGAAGCATCCAGAGCTTACAAACAAAAACTTGAAAGTGATGCCAAATACTACATATGGGATGATCCTTATCTTTGGAGACTTTGCAATGACCAAGTAATTCACAAGTGCATTCCGAATCCCAAGATCCAGTCGGTCCTCCATTTTTGTCATTCAGTGTCCAGAGGTGGCCATTATGGATCGAGTCAAACGGCTTGGAAAGTGCTTGACTATGGGTTTTATTGGCCCACCATTTTCCGAGACACTCATGAATTTGTCTTGGCTTACGAACAGTGTCAGCGAGTAAGAATGGCCATTGGTCGAAGGCATGAAATGCCCTAGCAACCGATTCTGTTCTATAAAGTTTTTGACGTATGGGGTATATTGATTTCATGGGGCCATTTCTCGTCTCCTATGGAAACTCTTACATTTTCCTTATCGTTGACTATGTATTGAGATGGGTGAAGGCTAAAGCCACCAAAACTAATAATGCCAAAGTTGTTGTGGATTTTGTAAAATCCAATATTTTTTGCAGGTTTGGTATGTTGAGAGTGTTGATCAGTGACCAAGGGAGTCACTTCTGCAACCGCACGATGTTCACCTTACTCGAGAAATATGGGGTAGTGCACCACTACGTATCATCCCTAGACCAACGCCTAGGAAATTAAGAAACTATTGCAAAAGATGGAGAATCCCAGTCAGAACGACTAGAGCTAACTCCTAGAGGACGCTCTATGGGCCCATAGGACAGCGTACTATACTCCATTAGGAATGCCTCCCTACCAAATCGTCTTCGGTAAAGCTATCACCCCTAGGTTGAAATCAAAGATTGTGTTTACCGGGCAATCAAGAAGTGTAATATGGCTTATGACCAAGCTGGCAAAGAAAGGAAACTACAGTTGTAGGAACTGGAGGAGCTGCGCTTGGAAGCTTACGAGATCTCCCGGGTCCACAAGAAAAAGGTAAAACAATTTCATGATAACAGGATCCTGAGGAAGGAGTTTAGAGTTAGCCAGAAAGTTCTTGTTTAATTCTTGATTAAAACTCATAGTTGATAAGCTCCGTTCTAGATGGGACGAACCATTTGTTATTACTAATGTGTTTCCCCATGGTGCAGTAGAATTAAGAGACAAATCTAACAACATGAATTTCAAGGTCAATGGGCACCAAATAAAGCTCTACCATGAAGGTCTGACTCTGATGGTAAGCGAGGTGGAAAGCATCTCATTGATGGAACTGGCCATCATGGAAGACACACTTCAAAGAAATTTCCACATCCTCTTATGTTCATATGCATTAAGGACAATACATATTTTAAGTGTGTGTGTGGGGGGGGGTACAATGTAGTGTAGCTGGGAGTAGTGTTTCTGTTTTGCTTATTTCTATTTGTATGTGTTGTATTTTACCTGTTCTAATCCGACTCTCGACTCTGGACGCGTGTATTTTTGTTGTCGAGTCTGTCCCAACTCTGGTTCCGTGATATGTCGCGTCTGTGCTGACTTTGATTCTGTGTTGTGTTTGTTTTTGTTTTTGTTTTTGTTTTTCGTTTTTCCATTTACATTTTTCTATTCTTTCTATTTTTTTTTCATTTTGTTTCTTTGTTTTTTCTATTTTCTGATTGCTGAGAAAACGTTTTGAAAAATTTAAATGAGTTCTTTAGGTTGAATAAAACATGAAGTGGTAGTGCATAATCCTGGATAAAAGATTTTTCAAGTTGACATGGAAGGAAATTTCTGCATCCTTAGGCAATAAGTAACTGAAAAATTAAAGTTGAAACTATTAGTGATAGAGCAATTAAATTGTGTGAGAATTTGAGCCTCGTATGTAATAATGACTTTCATTTTGCCATTCTCTTCTATTCTTGTGTGATTCTACATCTATATTGATAGATTACTCCATGTTTTGTCTTGACTCTCTTTTATACTTCTTGTCTCACATGCATTAATGATATGATGTAGGCCTTCTTTCTTACAAGCTACTAACCAAATAAGACCTACCTTGCAATGAATCCCTTGTTAACCTCTTTAAGCCTATAAAATCATTTTTTTGATATGGTAGCTCATTATAAGCCCAAAAGTTGAAAAACCATGATCAACCTCAACCTTGGGGGTTAAAGGAGCTTTGGAATTGTTTTGGGAGTAGGTTCCACATAAGTGTCAGGTGATGCTCCAAGGCATTGCGAGTAAGAGGTACTCCAAAGTAGTTGTACGAAGTGATGCTTGTACATGAAGAAAAAGGGTTGTTGAAAAGGAAAGAAAAAGGGTGTTAAAAGAAAATGGTGGATGAAAAAGAAAAAGGTGGCAAAAGCAAATAGATTGCAAGGAAAATGCAACACAAGACTGAAGAAATACAAAAGGAAAATACAAAAGAGAGAAAAGAAAGAAAACTACAAAGGAAAAAGTAGGGCAATAGGAGTACATTTAAAATAAAAGACTCATAGTATCTTGGAGTTAGTCGTACTTATAAGATTTATTCCCCATTGCTCCTCTCTCCCCTTTTGGTTATTGAAACCTCATTTTACTTTCTTATATCCTACCTTAACCCTAGCCATGTTACAACCCTAACAAAAGTCCTACTGATCACTAGTGCATGTGTGTTCAAGTTGTAAAAATTTAGAGGCTAGTCAAAACTTGGTAATGCTAGTTAACATAGGATGCTTGAGTGTAAACACAACCCCAAACACTTGAGAGAATGAGAGCATATACCTTGTGAGGGCTTTATCATTTTCGGCTGCACCTTAAATTTTTTGTTCACTTTAGATGTTGGGAATATAACTTTAGCATATTGTTGGTATATCTCGATTCTGGGGTGAATGTATACTTAGTCTGTTTATCAACTTGATGATTTCATACATCTTCCTCTTGCAATCAATTATTTTTATCATTTTTTCTTTAAATTATTTCTTCTTGATTTTGCCGAGAAGTGCAAAAGTGTAAGTGCGGGGGGTCTGATAATTCATATTTTAGACACCTAATAAGGTTTTAAGATGGGCATAGTAGACTCAATTTTGTAGTTAAGAATCATGTATTAGATAAGATTCAGATTTCCAAGAAAAAATAGGGAAAACACAAATCTGTGCTAATTTGAGGATTTTAACAAACAAAAAGAGTAAACTCATTTTGCAGGTTAAATTGGAGTCCAGATGAAGTCATCCCAGTTGAGACCAAAGTTATCCCAACCAGATGAGTTCCTCTCCAAGTCGACTCCATCTCTACATGATGACTCCATCTCTGCATGCCAACTCCGTCTCCAGTAGTTGAGTCCAATCCATGTGCTGACTCCGACTCCTGTAGTTGACTCCAGATGCTGAAGTCGTCTCTTTTATCTGGATTCATCATGTCATCAAGACCAACTCCGCTTCATCAATTTCGAGCACATGCTCATTTAGGAATTAGTTGGTTAGTTCGTTAAGTCTATTATTTCTATTATTTCAGTTAGCTATTAGTTAGTTAAGATAGTTTTTTCTGTTAATTTAGTTAGTGTACGATTAGAGAGTTAGTTAGTCTAAATGTGTATAAATAGAGAGGTGTAGCTTGATAAAAGCGTTTTTAGTCGTATTCTATTTATCAAATAAACTAAAACTAACTATAGTATAGTCAACCCTAGGTCGAATTTTCTCAAGGACACAGTGTGCTTAATTGTGATTTTATGTGAAAACTGAAGTAAAACTGAAACTCTTGATTGTAGAGTGCTGTGACTTGCTCTCGGCAGACTGGTTCGGTATGGACTTGACAAAGCCTTATTCGACACAGTCTCAACGGAGACTGGTCAGTTATGGACTCGGCAAAGTCTTATCCGACACGGTCTCGGCTAAGTGCAAACTGATGCTATAGAGTTGGACTGACTCTATCTTAGACTGAAAAGTAGGAAACATGGGGTTGGAAGTGCAAGTAATGAAAGACTGAAAGTAAACTAAAAATGTAACTGCGATTAAACCAAGTTACTCTACTGCTACTACTATATTCATATGACGATCGCCAAGTTAAACCACAGTCCTTATCAACCTTTAATGTTCTTATGACGATCGCCAAACATTCGTCCATTACCATACCGAGGATTTACACAATCGCTACCTCATTCGTCCAGAGTTGATTTTAGGTTCTCTAGTTGATTACCTATGGAATTAGTTAAATCGGTTCCGATCGGCTTAGCTTAACATTGTTCATGTTACCTTGTGCAATCGCGACACAACAAGTGAATTAGAGTTTAGGAATGCAACAGAGGGCCTAGATTCGGTGATTCTATCTTCCACGACGATCGCCATGGTCGATGGCGGTGGTTCACCTCTGTTAGCTAGGACACTGAGGATCATGTCCACTAAAGTGCGTTGATAATCCAATCGGTCCCCTCTAGCAACCTTCAGCTTCTCATTTCCTAACCTGCACTTCCTTAATCGAGAGAAGCGCCAATGATAGCACCGTGCACCACCGTGAGCGTAGAAGATGAGTGTGAGAGAATGAAAACAATGAAAGCGGGAAAATATGAATTCCAAGGGGGCCTAGAAAGTGCACAATTCCTCCTATATATACAAGAGCTGACTTCGCTAAAGTGTGCTAACTACGAATCCTATCATAATTACAAATTGGATTCCTAATCTACCTTTGCGTAACTTGTGTTGCAAGCTTCTCCAGGAGTGACGTGGTAGCTGAGTTGGAGTTGAGGTGGTCTTGATCCGGAGCTGAGGTGGATACACCTTTGGGCCACTCCTCATTGGGCTATTGGGCCGAGAAGCCTGGCCTAGCCATGATGGAGTTAGTCTGGCTGGGACGACTTCATCTCGGCTAAGTCTTCTCATGATGGGCCAAGATCATCTCGGCAGGACCTCTTATGATGGGCTGAGATCATCTCGGCTGAACCTGCAAGAAAAGAAGAACAAGTCTTTTATTAGCTAAAATCCTTGAATTAGCACAAATTTATATTTTCTCTATTTTTAGGTTCATAATATGAATCTTACCTAATGCTCAATTCTTAGGCACCGAATGATCTCTAAAACACTCATCTTATGCAAGGTGTATAAAATGTGACTCATCAGACCCCTACACTTACACTTTTGCACTCCTGGGCAAAATACAAGGGAGACTTTTAAAATAGAGAAAGAGTTTTCAATTGACTTCCTTAAGTTTAGCCAAAACATATTCGACATTCGTTCCCCCCAGGGTTGAGATGTTCAAATAGTCTGGAAATTACTCTTTCTGCACCTTAGGCAAATCAGTAACCTGCAAACATCATAGAGTGACCAAAAGTGACAGAGCTCTCACTTAGGTAAATATTCTCTGAGTATCTCAAGTGTTTGAGCTTGTATTTACACTCAACATCACATGAAACTGTTATTACTGAACTTTGACTAGCTTCTCCTTCCATACCTCAAAAACACATGCAACCATGATCACTAGGACTTTCTTTCGGCTTGTAACGAGGCCAGGGTCAAGGGTAGGATATAAGAGGGGAAGTGAGTTCAGAACCATAGGGAAGAGAGGAGCAATGGGGGTAAGTTGCCGGTATGAGGGGAATCCTATGATACTGCTCTTTTACTTGGGAAACCTTCCTTGCTATTCCTTTTCCTTCCCTTTTCCATTTTTTCATTCCTTCTTTCTTTTCCTTACTTGCTATTCTGTAGTTCATGCTGTATTTCTTTTTACTTTACAACTTATGGCTTTGGCTGCTTTTTCATTTTTCTTTTTATTTTCCCGCACCTGTTTTGTTCTTTTCTTTTTCAACCCTTTTGATACACTACTCTTGCTTTGCTTCCTGGTATCTCCCCCACACTTGATCACTCTTACTCCAAAAACAATTCCAAAGCTCCTCTGCTCCTTAAGGTTGAGGTTGTACCATGGTTTTTTTTGGCTTTGGGCTTGTAATGAGCTGTTAGAAAAGAATGGCTATTCAGGCTCAAAAAGGGGGTAAACAAGGGATAAAATTTCAAGGTAGGTCCATTTGGCTCGGGGTTCAATTAGAAACATGACCTAGATCATGTCATTCTTGCATGCGAAACCAGATATATTTAGAGAGTCAAGGCAAAATCTAGAATACACAATCAACAAGGATGCAAAAATCACACTAGAAAGAGAGAATGGTGAGGTGCAAAGCCATCATATGTACACAAGGCTCAAAATTCTTCACACAAATACTTGCTCTGTCACAACAGTTTCTCTTTTTTAGTTTTCAGCTACTTCTTGCCTAGGGACACAAAAATTTTTATTCCCTGAGAAGGTTGAAAAATCTCTCTCCAAAGCTCTGAATTGCTTCCTACTGCTCTAATCCAAACCTAAAGAAATCATTTCAAATTCTCTTTTTTAAAACATTTCTGAACAATCAAAATTCCGAATTCGGCTATGAGGAAAGCAAAGCAGAAATAAAAAATGATAGAATGCACGCTTAGTCTTGTTGAACCGAAATTGATCCGGATCCGGTCGAGATGGCATCGAAGTCGGAACGGATTCGACTTGGACAACTTTTATTTGAAACCAGGAAATGACACAGAAAATAAGAGTAGAAATAAAAGCATACAAGTAACTGAAAGGAAAGAAAATGAGAATAAAGAACCGAAGGGAAAGCTAAAACTATAACAAAAATTAAGGTGGAGTCGACATGGAGGTCTTGGATGGTGGCGATCATATTCTGCTGGAACTGGATGTTGCTGGAGCTCACAGATTGCTAGAACTTCAGGTTGTTAGTAGCTAGCTACTTCATCAGGTCTTTTAGAGATGGAGAGTTGCCTTGAGTTGGCATTCTCTATTGCTGATGCTGTTGGAATGGTGGTGCTTGATATGGTGGAGTCGATTGTTGATAACCTGCTTGTCTCTTATACGCATTCGATGTGGACCCGAATTGTTGAGCTGCATAAGGCCCTTGATTTGGTCTTGGCCAAAATGGTTGTCTTCCATACTACTGATTATCAAGTGGCCAGCTCTGATATATTTGCTTTCCATACTGGTATCCACCTATGGCTCCAACATTCTCTGGTTGGTCCGACTCGGTTTCTTGTAACATGGGACACATATCGGTGGGGTGCTCCACAAAAGTGCATATGCCACATACTTTAGCTGCCAAGGCGGGTTGATGTTTTCCAACAGCAAGCTGCCTTACCAGTGATGTCAATTCGGTTAGTTGGTTTTCCAGCCTTGGTTGGAAGCTACTCCAATTTCATTCACCATCTGGGATTGGCTAGGTCCTCTAATCCCAAACTGCTGTATATTGCTTGCCATATTAGAGATCAAATGCCTTGCTACTGCTGGTGTTTTATCCATCAAAGCTCCTCCACTGGCGGCGTCAATCATTCTTCTATCCATCATTGATAATCCTTCATAAAAATACTGGATCAGCAACTGTTCACTGATCTGATGGTGTGGACAGGTGACACACAATTTGTTAAATCTTTCTTAGTACTCATGCAGAGTCTCTCCAGATTGTTGCCTTATCCTACAAATCTCTTTTCTGATGGTTGCGGTTCTGGATGCCGGAAAGAACTTCTTCAAGAATATGCGTTTCATGTCTCCCTAGGTGTTAAAGAGAACTGGCTGTAGATACAACCAATCTTTTGTTGCTCCGTCTAGAGAGAATGGGAACGCCTTCATTTTGATGTAGTCTTCTGGTATCCCCTACAGCCTCATTATGGAATAAACCACATGAAATTCCTTTAGATGTTTGTGGGGGTCTTCTCCTACAAGACCATGAAATTTAGGAAACAAATGTATAAGACCAGATTTCAATTCATATGTTTGGGCTGACTCTAGTTGTGGATATTGGATACACCAAGGTTGTTACACCACTTCTGGTGTAGCTAACTCCTTCAATGTTCTATCATTGTTCTCCATCTGCTCCAGCTCTGCAAAATTGTTAGTGCTACTGTGCTCAACAAAATCAGAAGTGTTAGTAATGAGACTACTGTTATCAGAACTAGAAACAGAGTTAGAACTACCACTCACTACTATGTTCCTAGCTTTTCTTATTCTACGTTATTTCTATCTCAGGATCTAGAGCATACAAAGGATCAGTGCTACTCCTAGTCATGCATTATAAAAATCATGCAAGAATGTAAAAGATAAAAGGTTAGTAACTATTAGAATGCAAATTAAAATGCAGTAAAGAAAAAGAATCTTATACTACAACTATTTATCTTGGCTAAGTGCAAACTGACGCTACAGAGTCGGACTAACTTTGTCTTAGACTGAAAAGAAGGAAACAGGGGGTTGGAAGTGCAAATAATGAAAGACTAAAAGTAAACTAAGAATGTAACTACGATTAAACCAAGTTAATCTACTGCTACTACTGTATTCATATTTCGGTCCAAGAATCAAGTCAGTTCTGGTTCAGTCACTCAGTCCACAGTCCTTATCAACCTTTAATGTTCTTATGACGATCGCTAAACATTCGTCCATTGCCATATCGAGAATTTACACAATCGCCACCTCATCAGTTGACAGGGATTAAGTCTAGAGTTGATTTTAGGTTGTCAATTAGGTTCTCTAGTTGATTACCTATTGAATTAGTTAAACCGATTCCGATTGGCTTAGCTTAAAATTGTTCACGTTACCTTGTGCAATCACGACGCAACAAGTAAATTAGAGTTTAGGAATGCAATAGAGATCA
Source organism: Mucuna pruriens (assembly GCA_025330945.1). Lineage (NCBI taxonomy): Eukaryota > Viridiplantae > Streptophyta > Magnoliopsida > Fabales > Fabaceae > Mucuna > Mucuna pruriens. Next base: position 973,114 of record JAENHJ010000317.1, read on the forward strand.
GAAATTAGAAAACACTTATATTATTGGAAACGAAATACAAACACAGGGCCTGGATTCGGTGATTCCATCTTCCACGACGATCGCCATGGTCGACGGTGGTGGTTCACCTCCGTTAGCTAGGATGCTGAGGATCAGGTCCATCAGAGTGCGTTGGTAATCCAATCGTTACCCTCTAGCAACCTTCGGCTTCTCAGTTCCTAAGCTGCACTTCCTCAATCGAGAGAAGTGCCAATGATAGCACCGTGCACCACCGTGAGCATAGAAGATGAGAGTGAGAGAATGGAAACAATGAAAGCGGGAAAATATGAATTCCAAGGGGGCCTGGAAAGTTCACAGCTCCTCTTATATATACAAGATCTGACTTCACTAAAGCGTGCTAACTACGAATCCTAACAGAATTACAAATTGGATTCCTAATCTACCCTTGCGTAACTTGTGCTATAAGCTTCTCCAGGAGTGACGTGGTAGTTGAGTTGGAGTTGAGGTGGCCTTGATCCGATGCTAAGGTGGGTACACCTTTGGGCCACTCCTCATTGGGCTGCTGGGCCAAGAATCCTGGCCTAGCCACGATGAAGTCGGTCTGGTTGGGACGACTTCATCTCGGCTGAGTCTTGTTATGATGGGCCGAGATCATATTAGCTGGACCTCTTATGATGGGCTGAGATCATCTCGGCTAAACCTGCAAGAAAAGAAGAACAAGTATTTTATTAGCTAAAATCCTCGAATTAGCACAGATTTATATTTTCTCTATTTTTAGGTTCATAATATGAATCTTAGCTAATACTCAATTCTTAGGCACCAAATGATCTCTAAAACACTCATCTTAGGGCCCTGCAAGGTGTATAAAATGTGACTCATCATAGCTTGTTCATCGTTTAACCAAGTACACACAGCCAAGTTCATATGCATTCACACTTCGTCATTCACACCTACGTTCTCGCTTCATTCCTCAATGATTCCATGATGCTTGAGATGGTGTCTAGTTGATTGAGTGGATGAACGACCAGGGTTTGAGTAGCGGTCGGTTACTAGAGAGGACTGACTAGGTATTTAGCATGCTCTGGTGGACTAACCCCTCTATACCTAGCCATCTTTGGTGGAACACTACAGCTCTGTCACGACGATCATTGTGGGAGGCTGATTCCATAAGTCCGTGTATCCACATTTAATGTATCGATCCAATGCTTATGCAATGAAATGGGTTTTCCTTTCCTTACTTTTTTGTTTGTGATTGTTGTTTGTTTCTCTATTCTTGCTTGTATCACGATCGTGCATGGTAGGAATAGATCACGTTAGGTTAGGGGCCAATGGGAACTAATCTAGCAACTCTATAGGTAATCGATAGAGAACCTACATCAACCACGGGCGTAATTCTTGCTAACTCGAGGCCACGATTATGTAAGCCCTTGGTCGGCAATGGGCGAATGTTAGGAGATTGTCTTAAGACTTAGGTTGGTGTGGAATTGCATGCATTAATAGGGACCAGAACCAGAATCATTTACTTGCTAACTTTGGAATTAATATAATAAATATATGTTTTGTTCATTATTTGTTGTCTTTAATTCTGTTGCTCGTAGTTTACTTTCTGCCTTTACTTTGCAATGCCTATAAACCCTTGCTTTTACTTTCATTTTTCGAGTCTGCTTTCTACACTCCCGGTTCTACCTGATTCTCAACCTTTTACACTAGGAATCGTAAGAATAACATGTCCTTGAGAGATTTGACCTAGGTTGCCCCTATGCTATATAAATCATAGGTAATCTAGTTATTTTTGATAGTTGAATTGACAACTAAAAATAGCTTATCATCGTCCAAAGAAAAAAATAATGAAAAATAAAGTGAGAAGGGAAGGGAGTTACCTTTAATGAGATAGAGGATAGTGAGGAAGATGCTGTTGGCACAAAAGGAACCAGTATATTTGTTACTAACTAGTACATGTTTTCATTTGTCTGCAAAATTCCTTGAACTACCTACAAGTTTCAAATAGATGTTGGAAAGCTTCCAAGATGTCTATTCCAAGTATAGGTCAGGGAGAGCAAAAACCTATATGCTCTGCCTGTGATCCTGGTTTGAAAGAAGGATGAGTCTTGGAGAATTTATATGGATTGTCATCCAATAAATACTATAACTATTAGGTGTAGGCACCCCATTCCCCATTTGGAAAATCTCTTGGACGAACTACATGGTGCTTGGATATCACCAAATATGCTTGTGAGAGAGTGACAAATGGAAAACAACCTTCTTGACCAAGTTTGGTTTGTACGAATGGCTTGTCATGCCATTTGGGCTAACAAATGTCCCGAGTACATTCATAAGACTCATGAACCACGTTCTAAGAAATCTCATTGGATGATCCATGGTCGTTTACTTTGATGACATTCCTTTTATTCAACATGTTTGGATGATCACCTTAGAGATGTCCAACATGTTTTGAAACTACTAAAGGATGAATCCTTGTATGTGAATTTAGAGAAGTTCACCTTTTGCACTCAAGAGGTTGCTTTTCTAGAGTTTGGCATGGGATCAAAGAGGCTCTAAATGGACCACGATAAAGTAATGGCCATCCAAACTTGGCTAACAACTACGTCTGTGAGCGATGTGCTAAGTTCCCATGGGTTGGCAAGCTTGTATATACTCTTTGTCAAGGACTTCATGATGCATATATGGAAGGAGAAATCCTTTCACTTGAATGACTTATCACTAGGGGAAGGCTTAAGAGGATCCAAGAGGAAGTGCAACACAATATGACCACTCTCAAGAACTAAGGAGAAGATCAAGAACGTCATACTTTGTACAACTTATCCAATTGCCTTGTAGGCAATGTATAAGGCTGGAAACACTTTGTTTTCCTTGTACTCTTCCTTGTTTTACTATTACATAAGACATAGGATAAGGGTAGCCTTATACTTGTATAAGATGAGAGTATTGAGTTTGGATAAGGAGGTTATCCTAATTATCTAACTATATCCTAACTGCCCAACCATATCCTAACCACCTAACCATATCATGACCACCTAACCATATCCTAACTACCTAACTGCCTAACCATATCCTAACTACCTAACTGCCTAACCATATCCTAACCATATCCTAACCACCTAACCACCTAACCATATCTTAACCATCTAACCATATCCTAACCACCTAAGGATCCTTTGTAGTTACACTTGTAACTTTTGGCATTTTGATTTGTAAATGTGATAACGCACATTTGAGGAACCTAATAGTAACTTATGTTGGACATAGTTGACATTATAAAGTGACTAATAATCATATTGGTTGAGTAAGCCCCTCTCGCCCAATCGAGACCGAGTCCCACTCACCCAACTGAAGACCGAGTCCCTTTTGCCCAATCGAGATCAAGTCCCTCTCACCCAGCTGAAGACCGAGTCCCTCTCGCCTAGCCGAGATCGAGTCCTTCTCGCCCAATCGAGATCGAGTCCTTCTTGCCCAACCGAGATCGAGTGCTTCTCGCCTAGCCAAGATCACACCCCAACAGCCGAGACAACACCTAGACAATCGAGTCCACACTCTACTAGTCGAGTCCACTTCGCCAGCTGAGTTATTTCTGGCCAATTGAGTTAGTTTTGGCCAGTTGAGTTTGTTCTGGCACAATTGTCTCTGGGCACAAGACATTGGGCTGCTCAAGCTTCAGTCCAAGCCCATCCTCTGTGGCAAATTCGACCATGTGATCAGTTAGGAAGGAGTTAGGAAGTTGAAGAGTTAGTTAGTCAGTTTTATTAGTTAGTTAGTTTTGTTAGTTAGAAAGAGGTTAACGACTTTTGGTTAGAGGAGTTGGAAGTTATTGCTTAGAGGGAGGTTTTTTGTTTGTTCCACACCAATTTTTCTCTGATGCGTTTTCTTTGTACGGGTTTTCTTTCTGCATCTTCTCTATTTTCCTTCTTTTCTTGGAATGTTGCAAAGTCTCCCATGATGATGAACATGGAAGGCTAACTTCGTTTTCAATTAAGGATTCATGACTGCAACTGGTTTGAGCTCCTAATTCCTCACTTTCCTTATGCAATTTTTGTTGTATGTTTTCCAATTCTCATTACCTTTTCATGATTATGATCTCCCTACGTTTTGGATTATTAGTAGGTAATCGATTGATAACCTGAATTTAGCCAATACAATCTTGAATCTATGTTAACTAGGGGCCGTGATTATGATATCAATATGCATAGACAAATGTTAGGTGATTATCTGAAAAACTTAAGTTGGCTGATGTGAAACTACATAATTCTTTAGGAGAGTCATAACAACGAGTTGCATGAATGAATTCTTGAGTTGATGTTCCTTAATACGTTTAAACTCCATTTTGTTTTGTCAATTTACCCTACAATTCCTATGCTAAACAAACCTCCTTTTTTCCTTGTTCTAGTTTTTGCATTTTTGCATAATTCTCTACATAAAATTTGGTTTCAGCTATACATTTGGTTTCAGCTATACATGATTAGGCATGATAAGAGTGTGTCCTTGTGAGAATCGACCTAGGTTGGCCCCTATACTACAAAACCTAAGGGATACTTAGTAAGTTTTGTTGTAAAGGAAAAAGAACAAAAGAAAGAGTGGTTTGAAGGTTCCAAGGTTCTATAAGGAACACATGGATTTTAGAGTGCTAAACCCTACTAAAAATGTGTTATTTACTTGTGAAAAATAATTTGCAGGAACTTTGTGTAGATTTTGCTGTGGAATATAATATGTAAGAAATTCCTACGAGTTTGCTACAAAAATATATCTGTAGGAACTTCTTGCAAATTTTGCTATCACTTCAACAATCATAGGAGGTTTTTTTTTGCGAATAAAAAGTAGTAAAAAATTTCATAGATTTTTTTGTTTCCTACGGATTTATTTGAAAATAAATATTTGTAGAAAATATTTCATACAAATTTAAAATCCATATAAAATAATACCTGCGAATCTATTTCACAGAAAAATTCACAGGAAAATTGATAAGAGGAAGATGGTTTTGCAGTTCTTTTGACTTAGGTGAGTGGAACCAGATGAGTTGGAGGCGAATTCAAAGGTTTTGCAGAGGAAACGGTCGAAAGGGGAGCGAGGAGATGGTTCTGTGGCTTTAGAATGACTTAGAAGGTGGTGAAGGACAGAGAAGGAATGAGTCCACTCGACGAGTTAACCAGGAACTTGTTTGGTGACGAGGTTTGGATCTTGAAAGCCACTGATGCAGTTGGACTCAAAGATCAGAGACGTATCATGGGTCGACATTTGTAGTTCATTGTGAACTCTATTCGTACCACTGTGGGCTCGCTCACTTCCACTAGCTCCTTCATCTGCCAACTAATGTCCCACAAATCGTGACGACCCAACCAAAGTAATGCCGAAGCGCATTTCAGTTTTTATTTTGACATGCTTTCTCTAACGAATTCACTGTGAGTGAAAAAAATCGTTGGTAGTGAGGAGCCCACTTTAATAGCCAGAGTGCGCTAAACAATAGTGGTACTGCTACTCCAGTAAAATATTGTCACTCCATTGACATGTGGATTATTCATGCTTGGTAGCACGAGGAGGTTCAGTGCACTCTTGGGTAGCGCTTTGCTTGCTACATACGATCGTTTCGATAGGCGTGCATGTCTTGCTTGCTGCATTGCACATTACATTTAACGGGTAGAGAGTTTTGCAAGGCTTGCTTTCAAACTCTTCTTTCTTTGCTCCTTTTTGAATTTAACATAAACCGAGTCATTACTACTGGTGAATACAGATAGTTGAACTCTCTGGCTTGAAGATGTTTTACTCTCACCAACTTCTTGCTCGAAAGGCTCCACTCGGCCAAATATGGTACTCCATTACTATCTGTTTCACAGTTCTTGTTTCTGTTTTGCATTGTTTCAACTATGATCGCAATGCTACTTTGTATGTCCATTTCTCTGTTTCTGCAGAGCATTTACGAGGACTATAGCTACTCTCTGTAGTAACAATATTGAATGACTGATAAAAAAATAAAATAAAACTGATAAACAAAATTATCTAATGTGGAACTTCAACCGTAAACGTGATGAACTGATGGAAAACCAAATAAATCATTGTTTAATTTACTAATTTTTTTATAATTTCGTTTTTCTTTTCCTCCACGTAAACCTTATAGGTGATTATGGATTTCAATTTCCTTTAGCTTTCGCATTTAATTCTAAAATGAGAAATTAGAATCGTAATCACTTTCTTACTCGGTCCTTGGTGAAGGATGGCCACGACTTTGCACGCAAAGATAAACCGAAGAAAGCTGGACAAGCTCAAGATCATCAAGATCTGGTAACGGTCGCTTACTTATACACATATTTTTCTTATAGTGTAGAGTTATATCAAAGCTAGACGAACTCGTTATATTATTTTGTTTCTTTTGCTTATTTACAACGAAGAGATTATGAACCCATCGATTCCTATGGCTCTTCAACTTTTTGGAATTCTCATGGGTGCAATCTTTTTCTTTGATCCTCTATTATCTTCAATTCCATTTTTCATTTCATTTAATAGGTGTGAATGTAGTATATCTCTATGCCTCTGTTTAATGGCTATTGCGTTTTTATTAGGAGGAGTAGTAATTGTCTATGAGAGAAAAGTAAAGCTCCTTTATGGTAAACTTTGAATCCTTATTTTCATGGTTAACATAAAATTAAAATGTTAAAAGTTCTCTTTTAGTGCAAAACAATTTGAAAGAGACAACATTTATGAATTCTCTTTTTTATTTTTTAATACTTGTAGAGGACATTACCCGTTTTTGGTATAATGCTCGATTTTAACATTTTCCTATGAGTTCGGTTCTTTTTTTCTACATGTCTTTTTATTTGAATGTGCAAGGTTGAAATAAACAAAGCCTCGAAGGAAAAGACTGTCCCAGATCCTACATTGCTCCCGGATCCTACATTGCTCCCCAAGAGAAAATCTAAAGCCAAGTTAGTCACATTTACTCTGATATTATTATTTTCCACTTTAATTTGTTATTCAGTTATGCATAATATACAATACTTTTCAGATAATTACATGACTCAAAACAAGTAATGTCATGCATTTTTTCAAAGAGTTAATTTTTTTATGCTCTATATTAACTTTCCTTTTTTTTTTTTACAGGAAAGAGGCTATTACTTTGCTAGGGACCGGTGAGATAAATGTGGCAGATACTGAACAGTCCCTTCAGTTTTCCAACACAGGCACCACAACATGATTCCAATATAATGCCTATTTTACTATGGTGTGTAGCTGGTGTACACAAAAATGCACATATAACATCGTCAAGCAAATCATTTTTGTTTGACTTTTTGTTAGAAAAGAACCTGATCTAAGTTTGTTTGGAAGCAACTAATTATGACTTTTCTGGTTGAAAACTTGGAATTTATGCCATTGAAAAAAAACACTATATGTCATGTAGAAAATATTTATGGAAGTTTGTTCTATATGGAATTAGAAGGCAAAAAGAATTGATCAATAAATTAATCTGAGTTTGATCACCAATTAGGTTGAGCTAATATATACTCTCTTGTTTACTACAACGACTTGATAGTGTGGATGAACCCCTCACTAGTAATGGAGCAAGAGAGGACGAAGATTCATCAGTACTTCTCCATCAAGGTTTTCTTCCTTATTTGTTAAACATATGCAAAATAAACATAAGTACTTCTCCATCAAGATCCATTAGTAATGAATTCTTCTTTGATATATATATAACTCTGTCTCATTTGGAAGAATAAAAAAGAAATTTAATTAAGAGGAAACAAGTTATTTTAAGAATAACTTTTAAAAAGTTACTCTTTTATTTTCTTTAATAAATATTTTTAGGACAAAACATTCCAAGCTTTTAAAGAAATTATTTACCAAAATAGTTCTAATAAAATTTTTAGTTAATAAAAAAAATTAAAAAATGGTTAAAATAAGACGTGAAATATAATCAACTAATGTTTAATATAACGTTTAAAGAAATTATTATCAAAATAAAAAACAATTAACATAAATTTACGATGTCGATGGATGTATATTTTTTATTACTGAGATTTCGATAGCAACGTCACATCAACAATTTTCTTTAATATTTTATAAATTTGATAAAATTTTTAAACTATAGAAAATATAAATTTTAATTTATATGAATATTTATTAAATTAAAAAATTATTTAAAAATTGTTATATTTTTAATTCAAAAAAATCTGCAAAAGTTCTTGTAGAATCACACTATGCAAGAAAATTATTTGGGAACAAAAAAATTCCCAAGAAATATATCTATTAATTTTTATATGAATTTTTTTTGCAGAAAATGCTCCTGCCAAAAATATACCTACAAATTAACCTGCAAACATATTCGTAGGAAATGCTCCTTTCCTGTGGATTTTCCTACAACAATTTTCACAGGAAACGCTCCTATAAAAAATATATTTGTCGATTTTTCTATGCAGTTTCTTGCATATTTTCCTACGAATTTTCCTAAGAATTTTCCTACTGATTTTCTACAAATGTTTTGCGAATTTTCCTATGTATTTTTCTGTGAATTTTCCTACGAATTTTCCTACGAAATATATCCGCAGATAAATTTCTTGCCAATTTATAATTCGTAGAAAAGAGTTATCCACCAAAGACTTTCCTACGGATTTAAAACTATAGGAAATTTCGCAAGAAACATTTTTCGTGTGAAATTTTAAGCAAAATTTGTAGGAAAATTCGCAGGAAAATAGAATATTTCTAATAGTGGATAGTTTGCTAGTTTTGGTGCATTGGTTGTCGTACTTTGTTTGAACACCTAAATTTCATGTCTTCTATTAGTGCCCCTATATTTCTAAATGTCTTTAATTGTTCTTGAGTCTTCTTACATGTCACATTAAATTCTTTGGAGTTTAACTTTCCTTTCTTGAACCTTTTCTTCCTTGTCAATTTTCTTGACTTCCAATGTTTTGTCCTTGAGTTTTCTTTCCTTTGCTTTTCTAAGAGTATCTTCGAATTTTCTTGGTTTTCACTTGCAATTGAGATGTTTGATTAAGAGAGGAGGTTTCTTAGTCTATCTTAGAGTAGGAGTTAAGAAGAAAAAGGAAAGAGAGTACCTTAGAGAAAAAGTCCTAAAAGTGTGAAATACGAGAGTGAGCGGCAAACACTTAGAGAGTGTGGTGAGGTTGTTCTTGTGCAGTTGAGTACTATAGTAGTTTGAGGAGGCTTAGGAGGCTTTAGGGAGTGAAGAAGTGAAGGAATGATGGGAAGTTCGAGTATTAATTAGGAGGGCCTTTCGCCTAAGCCAAATATATCATAGATACCATGAATGGGCTTAGAGAGAAGTTGCACCTAGTTGGAAAGGGGCTCGATTTGGTGCAAAAGGATGCAAAAAGTACTAATAATATGGTTGAGGCTTTGAGTAAAGCTAAGGAGGATGGTTTTGGAGGAGGGAACTATAATGACCATAGTAGGAGTTCATGGTCCTTTAGGGAAGAGATGTGTGAAAGACATGAGAGGAATAGGAGGGAGGAAAGGCATGTGAGGCATGATAGGAGAGAAAAGCATAGGAGGGAAGAGTTGGACATGAGAAAATGTAAGATACTTCCATTTCTAGGGAATTGTAAGCCAAAGATCTATATACATTGGGAGCTCAAGGTTGAGTAGGTAGTGAGTAATTTTGATATACAAGGCTGAAAAGGGGTAAGGTTGGTAACCTTAGCTTTTAGGGATTATGCCATGATTTGGTGGACTACCATGTTGCATGATATGAGGAGAGATGTAGTTGAGCCTTGTAAGAGTTGGTATGACCTAAAGAGATTAATGAGAAAAAGATTAATGAGAAAAAGATTTGTTTCACCTTCATGTGAAAGGGATCTACATAATAAGCTCTAGAGATTATACTAGGGGTCCAAGAGTGTAGAGGAGTATCATAAAGAGATGGAGGTGGACCTATTGAGAGCCCAACTTAGGGATTCCCACTATGAGGGAGATTTATCGATGGTTAAGAGGTTGATGGTAGCTAGATAGGAGATGAAGCTGAGATACAAAGTGAGAATATTTTCCATTCTAGGTGTCTAGTCTTGTGTATTTTGTGTTCCATAATCATTGATGGAAGGAGTTGTATAAATGTGGATAGTGAGAGACTTATGAAGAAGTTAGCCTTACCTACCCTGATACATCTAAGACCATATATGCTTTATTGGCTAAGTGAGCCTGGAGAGTTGGTTGTGAACAGGCAAGTTGAAGTGACCTTTATCTAGGGGAGTTATGAGGATAAGGTGTTGTGTGATATGGTGCTAATAGAGGCCACACACCTATGTTGGGTAGGCCATGGTAGCTTAATAGAAAGGTGATTCATGAGGTAGCCATAAACATGTTAACATTTGTACGTATGGGGCAAAAGATTGTTCTTAAACCTTTCTCTCCAAAGGATGTCCAAGAAGACCAAAATAAAATGAGAGAAAAGAGAAAAAAAAGAAAGGGTGGTTGAGAAGAGAGAAATCGAAACAAAAATAAAAGGGAAAAAAAGTGAGAAAAGTAGAGTGTGATAGAAAATGAGTAAGTAAAAGAGCCAACTAAGATTGGTAAAAAGAAATATAGAGGAAAAAAGGAAGAAATCCCTACTAGTTGGCCCTAAGGAGGTAAGAAAGGTCTTCTTGGCCAAGAGGGAACCTTTTTATGCTATGCCCACTAACATGTTATTGCATGCTTCTTCTTCTTTGGTTTCTTTGCCTATAGGTATAAAAGACTTACTAGAAGAAGAGACCATATGCTTAGGGATGGGAATAATTAAGAGAGTTATGTCCATGGAAAAGAATCGTTGTTTTCTAACTCCTTATGACTGGTAGTATGAAACAAGCTATGAAGAGGCTTGGAAATGACATTCACGTAAAGCAAGATTTCGGCTTCCACATTCCATGTTACATGATGTCTCTTAAGGATACCCTTTGATACATATATGGGAGGCCACACTCAAGGGATTCAAGAGGGTAAGTTTGAGGTAGCCACCCCTACACTTGAAGGTCCTATGACTGGGGGTATAATACTGTCGAAACACTATCAAAATCACTATATTTACCTTAATTTTGTAGTGTAGGGACTAACCTAGGTTGAACCTCTCAAGGACACAATCATGCAATGCCTAACCTTGTTGAATAGAAATCAAATTGAATACTAAAAGAGGGTTTTTATATAAACAAAATGATGCAAAAAAATTACATATGCAAAATAGAATTAAACAAAACTGAAATAAGCAAAATAGAATTGAGCAAAACAAAATTATGTAACATAAATATAAGGATTCAATCATGCAGTGTTGTTATCATGGTTCTAATAAGGGTGCAAATTCATATCAACCTAAGATTCATTAGATAATCATCTAACATTTGTCACAGTCCCTAATTAGCATGGATTCAAGCACATAATTGGTTGATTTTAGGTAATCAATCAATTACCTAACATACAACAATCCAAAACTTCAAGCAAAATCATAATCATGAAAATGGGTTAAGAATTGGAAATGAAAGTATATAATAGAATTTGCATGAGGAAAGGTTTAATAACTCAAACTGAACTACAATCTTGAAACCTTGAATTGAGAAGATAGCTTATCCTTCCATGACAATCATCATAGAAAGCACAACACTATATAAAGCAAGAAAAAAAAATGAGAAGAGAGAAAACTTACAATCCAAGAAACCTCCTAAACTGAAAATGTGAAAGGTCTCTCCAAAACTGTATAACTAACTTCTATCTACTAATTATTACATATTCTGAATTTCAAGGAAGGTGGTTCGGGACAGAGGAAATGGAAGCCCAAAGGCCACCAACCAAGATCTGAAAATTGGGCCAAAATAAATAAAAGAAAGGTCAAATAGAGTGGATGCAGAGGCTGCAACTTCATGCTGACTTTTGACACTGAAGTGGTTGAACTGGGTTAAACTCAAAAGAGAGACATTTTAGATATTTTTCTTAAAGCTACCAAGTTTGTCCAATTTAGAGGTTTGTAGCTCTAAATATGGCTTGCACAAGATAGCAACATCATAATCAGAATTAAGTCTAAAAATAAGCAAAAGTTAGTAACTAAACTCACTTAATAGCAACTAAACCCAAATAAACAAAAGAAAGGCCAAATAGAGTGGATGCAGAGGTTGTCACTTCATGTTGACTTTTGACATTGAAGTGGTCGAACTAGGTTAAGTTCAAAAGAAAGACGTTTTAGATATTTGTCTTAAAGCTATCAAGATTGTCCAATTTGGAGGTCTATAACTCTATATATGGCTTGCACAAGTATCAACATCATAATGATAATTAAGTCCAAAAATAAGCAAAGACTAACTACTAAACCCAATTAATACCAACTAAACCTAAATAAACAAAAGAAAGGCCAAATAGAGTGGATGGAGAGGCTACAATTTCATGCTGACTTTTGACACTAAAGTGGTCAAACTAGGTTAAGCTCAAAAGAGAGACATTTTAGATATTTGTCTTAAAGCTACTAAAATTGTCCAATTTGGAGGTCTGTAGCTCTAGATATGGCTTTCACAAGATAACAACATCATAATGAGAATTAAGTCAAAAAATAAGCAAAGATTAGCGATTAAACCCAATTAAGTTCAATAACCCAAGACTAAACAAATGTGTTAATGTTAACCATAAAATGATGTCAAATATGTCCAACATAAGTCACTATAAGTGTCTAAAAAATTCTCTAAAAAATTCTCTATTAGGGTAGGCTCATGAGGATTCAAGAGGAAGTGCAACATAAATTGGTCATGCTTAAGGGCCAAGAGGAGGCACAAGAAGGGCTTATTTTGTATAACTTTTCCAACTACCAAATTGGCCTTGTTTAGGGCTAGATGATCTTATTTCCTTTATACATTAATATTACTTTGAGTAAATTTTTTATAGGATATCTTAGCCATGGTACAAAGCTCCCATCTTAGGTCATGTTTTCCTTATTAGCCTTTTCTTCGTTGTCAATTTCCCTCACTAAAACCGTTGCTACTCAAATTGGTCTTTGTGGAGTGTTTTGGGCTTGCATCTTTTATGAGCTTCATTGGGTGATCTTAATTAGGATTAGAAGACTCTAATTAAGATTTAGGAAGGGCTATATAAGCCTCCTTTGTAATTAGCCTAACCACTTTTTGAATGAATTTGAAATGTACCTTAGCACTTTTGAGAGCTTCCTCTGTTATCAAGCTTTCAAGGTGCTTGTGTGGAATCTCTATAATTTATTATCTAATTCTTAGGAATTAGTGGGGAGCCATCTTAATTTCTTCATCCATTTTATCCTTTTCTTCTTCTCAATTTTCGGTAACTAGTTCCATTGCTAATTTTCGGCAATTCCTTGAAGTTAGGTCATGGTTGTGGATCTGAGGGTGCATCATTTGGTAATCAAAGATTCCAATCATCATCTAGTAGTCGGATTCCAGTATAAAATGCAGAAAATCAAAGGATTCCATGTAGCTTTGGGAAAACTACAAGAGATGAGTTCTAGCTTCCATTTATAAACTTCATTGCTTTGCTTTCTTCTTATTAGGTTTTGTTTGGATAATATTCCTCTACATGTCTATAGTTCATATTTATTTAATTCCTTGTTTAGCTTTTGTCTACGAATTTTAAGGTTCTTACACCAAGAATTTGGAGATTTTTGCTTATACTAGTCATATGATGCATTCTAGTTGAATTTGTACATTGTTTGAGCTTATATGCTTTCTGCCTTTGCTTAAGACCTTGGAATTGATTTGGCTTGAATCAATTGTTAAGTATTAACATGCTGTTCTGTATTTTTGAAAAATGCACCATGTGTTTGATGAATTTACTTGAGAAATTGTGTAGAAGTCCTTAAAAAAATTTGTTGACTAAAAGTTTATGAAAAAGAGTATTAAAGTGGCTGAAATATTGTAGTAAAAACAAAGTATAGCCACATAAAAAATAAAATAAAAAGAGAAAATAAAGTGTTATTTGAAGGTCCAAAGGCAATACAAGTTACACCTAAATCCTAGGAAACTAATGAACTAGTTTTTGTGCACTAATTGTGGTGCATTGTTAAATGCTATGAACATTTATTTTTGGAATTGATTCCCCTGCATTTAATGTTTGTTTTTAGTTAACTTGAGTCTTCTTACAAGTCTTCATTAAATTCCATTTGGGTTTAGCTTCTTTTTGTTGAGCATTTCTTGCTTGTTAATTTCCTTGGCTTCTATAGTTTTATCTTTGAGTTTTCTTTCCTTTAAATTCTTAAGAGCTTGTTGAGATTTGCTTGGCTTTCAATTGCAGTTGGCTTGTTTGATTTAAGATAATGATTTATTGTACAAGTTTAGAGTGAGAATTGAGTGGTAAAAGGCAAGAGAGAATGTCATAAAAGAGTGAAACAAGAGTATAGAGTAGAACCACTTAGAGTGTGGTGAGCTATTTTTCCTTGGGCTGTTCTGTTCGGTACTGCAATTTAGTAATAGAAGGTTTAAGAGGTGTTGTGGGAGAGAAAAGTGAGGAAGAAGTATGGAAGGTCCTAGTGTTGATTGGGGTAACTTGTCCCCTAAATCAAAATTTATGATAAGCTATATTAGAGATCCTAGAGAGAAGTTGGATAAGGTTGGACTTAGTGCAAAAGGACATATAGTGTGTCAATGCCAAAGTAGAGGCTCTAAGTTAGGAGAGAGATGAGAGGTCTAAGGTAGTCTCTGTGCATGAGAGTGAAGGAAGCTTTAAAGCAAAAAATTATAGTGAAGGAGGTAGAAACTCATGGTCCTCCTTAAGAGAGAGGCATGAGAGGACTGAGAGAGTTGAAAGACCTACGAGGGAGGAAAGGAGGAAAAGGCATGATAGAAGAGGAGAGAGGAGCAAAGGAGATAGGAGTTGGACATGGCTAAGTGAAAAATTCGTCCAAGTAAGCCGAAAGTGTATATAGATTGGGAACTTAAAGTGGAACAAATTTTAACTTGTTTTGACCTCCAAGGTCGAATGGTAGTGAGGCTTGTCACCCTTGAATTCGGTGACTATGCCTTGGTATGGTAGATACAAATGTTGGAGGATACAAGAGGATGTATGATAGAGCCATGTGAGAGTTGGAGAGATTTGAAAAGAATGATGAGGAAGAGATTTATCCCACCTTCTTACACTAGGGACTTGCACAACAAATTGCAAAGACTATGCCAAGGATCTAGAAGTGTGGAAGAGTACCTTAAAGAAATGGAAATGGATTTTGTCGCGACCTGGCCCACGACCGCGTCGGCAATGGCTTTTTCTTGGTTTGAAGGAAACTGGATTCCCCTTGAAGGAGAAACAGGGATGGGGGAGTCACCACTGGCATTTTATGAAAAATGTTAGGAAACTTTTGGAATGGATAAGGAGAGTTTGGAACAAGTGCATGGATCCGGGAGTCGGTTACGCATGAGAGTGACACACCCTCATACGCCTGCTGAAAGACAGTTACCCTAACCAAATGCAGGATTTTGATATGGTCTCCTTTCTATGGTTTTCTTATGTTCAATGCATGATGAGTGATGGGGTTTTTGTTTTTTATGGAGGAATAACTTGACAAGAATTTCTTCTTGCTCCTACGTATCTCCAGAGAAATGGAGAATTCAAAGTTTATATAGTTCTGGGCTAGAGGCTTCGAGTGTGTTTTGGTGGGGGTAGAGTGATAAGTCATATTTTATACACCTCACAAGGACTTAATATGGGTGCTTTTGAGATCATTTGGTGCTTAAGAATTGAGTCTTACCTAAGATTCATATTATGGACCTAGAAATAGGGAGTATAAATATGTGCTAATTTGAGGGTCTTAGCTAATAAAAGATTCATTTCTTTTTGCAGGTCAAAACCAGGTGATCTTGGCCCACCAAGAGAGTCTTAGTCTTGGAGAGCTGTCATAGCCAGACCGACTCTTACTAGGATCGGCCGACTCTACAGTCTAGCAACCTAGATGGAGTGGCCCAATCATGCAGCCCAATCAAGTGATCCAGCCTAGGCGCCCAACTTAGCTTCATCTAGCTCAACTGCCACGTAGGCTTGCAGCACAAGGAAAATCATCACGAGGGTAGATTAGGAAATTCAATATGTAATTTTGTATGTCGTTAGGTTGGCGTGCATCGTAAGGTCTAGCTCGAATATATATATGAACGTTGGGCATATTTTAATGGTGGTTGAATTTAGACCTAATTTCCATATTCTTCACATTCCATCTTCTCGCTCCCGCCTCCATTCTCACGGTGGTGAACGGTGTTATCAGAGGCATCTCTCTCGATCAAGGAGGTGCAGGTCAAGGACTGAGAGGTCGAAGGTTGTCAGAGGGGACCGCTTGGCTTGCCATCACACTCTGGTGGACCTGATCCTTGACGTCTTGGCTATTGATAGTGAATCATTATCGTCCTTCCATGGCGATCGTTGTAGAAGGCAGATTCATTGAATTCACACCCTGTGTTTGTACTCTATTTCTAATAATACAAGTAGTTTCTATTACTTAATTCTTGATTGTGAGTCCTGCAATTTAATATGCTTTACTGTGTTGCGATTTCACATTGTTTAGTAGACCAACGTTAGACTAGGCCGATTGGAACCGGTTTAACAACTTCAGTAGGTAATTGATTAGAGAACCTAAAATCAACTTCGCGCTTAATCCTTTCCAACTGATGAGGTAGTGGTTGTGTAAATCCTCGGTATGGCAATGGACGAATGTTTGGTGATTGTCATAAGAAGAATCTCAGGTTGATTCAGATGCACAATCTTGAGTGAAATTGACTTGTTTATTGGGACTTAGCACAAATGCAGTAGTAGTAGTAGAGGTAACCTAGTTTAGATCGCATTTACTTTTCTATTTAGGTTAATTGCTGCCTTTATTTTCTCTATAATCAAAACCCCCTCTATTTCGTGCATTCCCGTCAAAGACCTAGTCTAGTCCGACTCCGTCGCGTCCAAAACCGAGTCAGTTTGACTATACTACGTCCAACTCTGTACTTAGCCGAGACCGTGTTGGATTCATCTTTGTTGAGACCGAATCGAATCAGTCTTTGCCGAGAGCGAGTCGGTATTCTACACTTGTGTGTTTCCTGCATTACTCTAGTTTACACATTAAGTCATAACTGAGCACACTGTGTCCTTGAGAGAAGTTGACTTAGGGTTGACTATGCTATAGTTAGCTTTAGTTTATTTGATGCACGTAAAGACGATTAAACACGAGCTTATCATGGAGTATCCATTGACATCCGATAGTGATTTGGATCAAGATGGGCTATCCATTGGCGTCCAAAGCTGGGTGGACCAAAGGGTGGCTATTCATAAGTGCCCCTAAGGTGCTTTGGACATAAGTAGGCTTTCCTTTGGTGCCCAACTTCGATTTCTTTGAGTGTGGTCTATCTGTGGGCGCTCAAGGGTAGTTGGATGGAGGTGGTCAAATGTTAGAGAGGGTTTAGACCATTTTGATCCCACCCAGGCATTATTTGCAAGCTATCATGATTACGATGCGCGAGGCCACCTTTGGTCATGTAGAGGTTCTAAACGAGTGTTTACAGGATATAAGGTGAGATCCAAGACCACATTGGGTAGATAATGACCGACTAGGTTTCGGCCAGGTTACCTATATAACAAGGGAAGGTTGAAAGCATCTCTACCCAGTAGGTGTCGGCCTGTGATGGGTGTGAGCATGCCAATGGGGTGGACATATTAAACTGGGGTTTGATGAGTACATGGTTGACAGGTAAAGAATTGGAATTGGGTTGGAGAGTGATAACTCTTAGCCCTTCATGGTCTTATCTACATGGATAATTAAGTTTGAATTCTGACTTTAGACTGAGGTTGATTCTTAAGTTATCTAGGATGGGTTTAGGCTCTTCACAGGAGATGTAAATGTGCTTGCATTTATTTGTTAAAGACTCTTAATCATGCTTACCTTGTATCCAACAATTGTCTCTCAAATAAACTGTTTCTCTATATCTCTTCCTCCTTCTAGTGCTTTGTCTAGGCTATTCCTTTCTGGCTGTTATCCTTCTTTGTTGGTTTCCTTCCTTCCTTCCATATGGAGACTGACTTTATTTCTTTTCTCTTCTCTCTAAGATGTTAAGGACACACTCTCTTTTTTTAAGAACTCTTTTTTCTTAGGAGACCCATCCTTTTTATCAGGACCTCCTATATATGGAGGAGCTCTTTCACTCTTTTAGGAATCTTCTTTCTTGTGAGTTTCTTATTGTAAGTATCTCACTTTAGTTTAAGTTTCAAGTCTCAAGTAGTGGAAAAATTCTCTTCTCCTTCTACTCCCTTTCTTTGTTCTTCCATGGGGGCCTTTTATAGGCTTGCATGTGGTGCCCTGTATCTTCCTAAGGATCTTCGCTATTAATATGGTGGATCTCCCCTAGGCATATTCAATGCTCTGGTGCTCTTAGAAAGGTTTTTCTATTTAATGTGATGGATTCGCCATTAATGGGGTGGTAAACATTTTTTTCCTTTTGTAGCTGCATGCTTCTCACGTTCTCCACTTGCCCCTAAAATAACGGCCCAGGTGAGAGCACACAAATCCTTATGGTGTTCATTTCTACTCAAGGTTCATGGAAGGGAACATAGTGACATGCTTCCTTTTGTCATTCATTTGCTATTCCCTACTCCACTAACTCACTTTTGGTGAATCCTTAATTCTGGATCGTTGATTTCTCGCCATTCTCTATGATTCTGATTTTATTCCTTTTGTATTTGTTTCTCTTTGTGCTTTAGGTTTCAATGAAGCTTCGTGGCAATTGCGTAAGACGCCTAAGAACAAGTGGCCCAATTATCTATTGAATTGGATTTTGGATTTGGACCGAGTGCCATTCTACCCCAAGCATTATTCCGAGATTAGGCTTTTGAACACTAAAGCCCTAATTATATTATGCCATTATGGATCGTGGATGGTTATCACAATTGGACTTCTACCGTTTTGACCTAAATGCAATAACAACATCTTTTGGATGAATTGGCCTAATGGTTATGTTTCCTATGATTAGGCCTCAACTATTAAGACCCTTAATTACATATTTGATGAGGGTTCAAATTAAGGAGAGTTAGGAGGTCACAATGTCTTGGTTTCTTCATGGATTAAATAGGGAAATCCAAGATGTTGTGGAATTGCAACATTATAGCACCCTAGGTGAGTTAGTCCATCAAGCCATCAAGGTAGAGATGCAAATTAGGAGAATGAGTGCATCTAGAAAAGCATATGTTGGTACTAGTGGTTGGAAGGGAAAAGAGAGAGAAAAGGAGAAGACTAAAAGGGAGAAAAGCCCTAAGAAGGAAAGTGATTCCTCTTTAGGCCAAAAGGAAGTAACCTCCACCCCTACACCTATGGCTTATAGGATTAGTAACATTAAGTGTTTCCAATGCCTAGGCAAGGGACAGAACTTCTCAATGTCCCAATAGGGGAGTTATGATAGTGAAAAATGATAGGGAGATAAAAAGTGAGAGTTCAATTGGAGAGTTGAGTGCTTCTAGTGAGGTCAAAAGCCTTAGTGATGATTCTCAATGTGAAGGAGACTTACTTGTAGTGAGGAGGTTAATGAATAGCCATGTAAAAGAAGAAGTCCAAGACACAAAGAGAGAACATTTTCCATTCTATGTGTCTTATCTTTGGTAACTTGTGCTCTATGATCATAAATTGGGGAAATTGTGTGAATGTAGCTAGTGAGAGGCTTGTCAAGAAGCTAGCTCTACCCACCATTGTGCACCTAAGGCCGTATAGGCTTCTTTGGCTAAGTGAGAAAGGATAATTGCTTGTAGACAAGCAAGTCGACGTCATTTTCACCTTATGAAGATATGAGGATAAGGTAGTTTGTGATGTGGTTCCCATGGAAGTCACACATCTATTACTAGGGTGGTCTTTACAATTTGACAAGAAGGTGATTCATGTTGGAGTCACCAATAGGTTCACATTTGTACATTTGGGACAACTAGTTGTGCTTAAACCTATGTCTCCAAGAAAAGTTTGTAAGGATAAAAAAATGAAGAAAAGGAGACTAAGAGAAAATCCAAGAGCAAGTAGAAGAAAAAAGAGAGGAAGAGTGAAGCCAAAAGGAGAAAAGAAAGAGAGAAAGCAAGAGTGAGAGAAAAAGAGTAAAAAAAATGAGAAAAATGAGAAAGCAAAGGAGCCAAACATAAGCAACAAGAGCAAAAAATAGAAAAGAGGAAAAAATAAAGGAGCCCTTACTGGTTGGCCTTAGGAAGGTTAGGAGGGTCCTCTTGGCCAAGAAGGAACCCTAATTTACTTTTCCTACAAACGTGCTTTTAAATGCTTCTCCTTGTTTAAGTGCTTTGCCTGTAGGTATGCAAGATTTGCTAGAGGAGTTCAAGGATGTTTTTTCAAAGGATGTACCTTATGGGTTGCCACCTATAGAACAACACATAGACTTGACACTTGGAGCTACTTTGCCAAATAGGACTACATATAGGACAAATCCCAATGAGGCCAAAGAGATTCAGAAGCAAGTTGGTAAATTGGTAAATTAATAGAAAAAGGTTAGGTAAGAGAGAGCATTAGCCCATGTTCCATGCCTGTAATTTTGGTAGCAAAGAAAGGTTGCACTTGGAGAATGTGCATTGATTGTAGGTTAATAAATGATATAATAGTTAGATATAAGCACCTTATTCCCTATTTGGATGATTTGCTTGATGAATTGCATGGTTCCAATATTTTTTTCTAAAATTCATTTGAGGAGTTGATACCATCAAATTAAGGCAAGAGAGGAGGATGAATGGAAAATGACTTTTAAGACTATGTTTGGACTTTATGAGTGGCTTGTCATGCCTTTTGGCTTGACTAATGCCCCTAGTACTTTTATGAGATTGATGAACCTTGTCTTAAGAAGTCTAATAGGTAAGTGTGTGGTTGTGTATTTTGATTATATTTTTATTTATTCTACTTTCTTGGATGACCACCTCTTGCATATGAAAAGTATGCTTGAAATTTTGAGAAAAGAGACTTTGTTTGCTAATTTAGAAAATTGTGTATTTTGTACCCATAAGGTAACCTTCCACGACTTTGTTGTTGGCTCCCATAGAGTCAAGGTTGATGAGGAAAAGGTAAAGGCCATCCAAGATTGGTCAACACCTAAAACTGTGGGGGAAGTAAGAAGCTTCCATAGGCTTGTGAGATTTTATAGAAGATTTGTAAAAGATTTTATTATACTTGTAGCCCTTTTGAATGAAATTGTAAAAAAATGTTTATTTTAAATGGAAGGAGAGCCAATAGAGGGTTCCAAACTTTGAATGAAAGGCTTAATCAAGCCCCAATTCTTGCTTTGCCAAAATTTTCAAAATCTTTTGAGTTGGAGTGTGATGCCTCTAGTGTAGGTATAGGGGCCATGATCCTCCAAGAAGGGCACCAAATTACTTACTTTAGTGAATAAGTAAATGGTGCCCAACTAAATTATTCCACCTATAACTGAGAGCTATATGCTACTATGAGGGCCTTGCGAACTTGGTACCTATTGCCCAAAGAGTTTGTGATCCATAATGATCATGAAACTCTTAAGAATTTGAGAGGGCAAGGTAAGTTAAATAAAAGGCGTGCTAAATAGGTTGAATTTTTTGAACAATTTCCTTATGTAATTAAGCATAAGCAAGGCAAGATGAATGTGGTGGCAGATGCTCTTTGAAAGAGACATGCCTTAATTGTCATGCTTGAAACAAAGATGCTTGGACTTGATTGCATAAAGGAATTGTATGGAAAGACCTTGATTTTAGTGAGTCTTTTGCCATGTGTTTCCATTCAAAATTTCATGATTTCTTTAGACATGATGGCTTTTTATTTAAGGAAAAAAGACTATGTATGCCAATGAGCTTAATTCCGCAATTCCTTATGAAGGAGGCACATGAAGGTGGCCTTATAGGTCACTTTGGAGAACTTAAGACTTTTGAAATTTTGAATGAGAATTTCTATTGGCCTCACATGAGGAAGGATGTCCATAATATTTGTGAGAGATGCATAACTTGTAAATTAGCTAATCTAAAGTTTCTCCTTATGCATAGACAAGAGGACGAGGTTGAGAAAGCTACCCTTACACTTGAGACCTTGTGACTAGGGGTAGGCTCAATAAGATCCAAGAGGAAGTGCTCCTAAAGTTGACCATGCTTAAGGACCAAGAGGAGACACTTTGTGCTCCAATTTTGTATAATGTTTCTAGCTGCGAAAGTGGCATTGTTTAGGGTTAGAAGGACCTTATTTCCTTTGTATTTTCATGATGATTTAAGTACACTCTAAATAGGATAGCTTAGTCTTGGACCAAAGCCCTTTTCGAACACATTTTCCTCACTATTTTCGTTTGGTCATTTTACCGTTGCTAAACCATTTGCAAAATCCATCTCCAATTCAATTGCAAATCCAGTAAGACACCTAACTTGCGTTTTAGGACCTTTGGGCTTGGGCTTTTCATTTGTTTACCTTAATTAGGATTAGGAGTCTTTAATTAGGATTAAGGAAGATCTATATAAGCCTCCAATGTAATTAGTGTAATAACTTTTTGAAGAAATTGAATTTGTGCCTTAGCACTTTAAGAGCATTTTCTCTTTACTCTTGTCTTGCACAAGAAAATAAATTTGATGCTTGTGACAAATCTTTATAATTCTTATCTA
Organism: Mucuna pruriens; assembly: GCA_025330945.1. Lineage (NCBI taxonomy): Eukaryota > Viridiplantae > Streptophyta > Magnoliopsida > Fabales > Fabaceae > Mucuna > Mucuna pruriens. Next base: position 995,632 of record JAENHJ010000317.1, read on the forward strand.
ATTCCTAGGAATTAGTGGTGAACCATTCCAATCTCAATCCGTTTTATCCTTTTCTTCTCTCAATTTTTTGGTTCATTCATTTCATGACTAATTTTCAAATTTTACTTGAACTAGGTCATGAAAGACAAGGAATTAACACAATCTGAATCGTGGATGTGTGGAGAAGTGCTAGGTGAACAAAACCTAACAAGCATGAAGCAAAAAAATGATGATTGAAAGCTCTAATTACCAATTGATGCAACCTTAGGATCCACAATCTTTCATTCTAGGTGTCACATCATGGGCAACTTGTGTTATATAATCATTGATGGGGGTAATTGCGTGAATGTGGCTAGTGAGAGACTTGTGAGGAAGTTAGTCCTACCTACTATTGTACATCCGAGATTATATAGGCTTCAATGGCTTAGTGAGCCTAGAATGTTGGTAGTGAGTTGGTAGGTTGAAGTGGCCTTTACCTTGGGAAGGTATGAAGATAAGGTCATGTGTGATGGGTACCAATGGGGGCCACACACCTATTGTTGGGTAGGTCATGACAGTATGATAGGAAGGTGATCCATGATGGAGTCATAAATAGGTTTACATTTTTACATATGAGACAAAAGGTAGTTTTTAAACCTTTTTCTACAAGAGCGGTTCAAGAAGATCAAAATAAAACGAGAGAAAAAAGGAAAAAAAGAGAGAGAAGTTGAGATGAGAGAACTCGAAAGATCAGTTTATGAAAACACTACACTATGCAATTTTCTTAGTTTTCCCCTATTCTTAGGGTCTTTAAGTGTCTGGCTATCTTCTGCCTCATGCTCTTCTAGAATATCCTTTTGGGTATTAACCAAATCCTTGTGATGAGGCCTTTAGAAAGTAAGAGTTTGGAAGGAAAAGATGGGAGAATCTAGCCAAGAATGGGGAAGCCTTTCCCTAAAATCCAAATACATAATGAATGTCATGAGGGAGTTGGATGCTCTAGTGAGCTGGATTCGATGCAAAAAGACACTCAAAGTGTCAATGCTAAGGTGGACGCTTTGAGTAGAGATAAGGAAGAGAACCCTAGAGTAGCATCCTTCCAATAAAGTGAGGGGAGTTTTGATGAAGGACACTATAGTGAGAGAAGTGAGTCTTCTAGGAGTCTGAGGAGGGATAAACAAGAGAGGTTGGAGAAGAATGGGAGGGATAATAGGGAGGTAAGGAGAGAAAGAAATAGAAGGGGGAGAGAAGAGCCAAGGAGAGAAGAGCTTGACATGGGAAAGTGCAAAATCCCTACATTTTTGGGAAATTACAAACTAGAAGTCTGTACAGATTAGGAACTCAAAGTGGAGCAAATCTTGGGTTGTTTTGATTATAGTGGATGAATGATGGTGAGGTTAGTCACCTTAAAGTTTAGTGAATATGCATTAGTATGGTGGAACCAAGTCTTGGAGGATGTAAGGAGAGGAAGGAGAAACCCTTGTGTGAGTTGGGCATCTTTGAAGAGGATGATGAGGGAGATATTTGCACCATCCTCTTATACTAGGGATTTCTACATTAAACTCTAAAGATTATATCAAGGTTCTAAAAGTGTGGAAGAGTATCATAAGGAGATGGAGAATGACCTTATGAAGGCTCAAATTGAGGAGACTAAAGAAGCTATTATATGGCTAGGTTCCTTCATAGCCTTAATAGGGAGATTCTAGACATAGTAAAGCTTTAACAACATTCCACACTAGAAGAGTTAGTCCACAAGGCTATAAAGGTGGAGTTATAATTGAAGAGAAGGCAAGCCTATAGGAAGCCTTATTCTAGTAGTAGTGGAAAGAGTAAGGAGAGGGAAAAAGATAGGCCTAGAAAGGACAAAAGTCCTAAGAAGGGGAGTGATCCCTTTAATAGCTGAAAGGAGGAGAAGACACCCACCACACATAGTGCCTCAAAATCTAGTAGCATTAAGTGTTTTAAGTACTTGGGCAAAGGGAACATTGTCTCTCAATGGCCAAATAGGAGGACCATGGTGTTGAGAGAAAATGTTGAGGTGGATAGTGAGAGTTTGATAATGCTGTCAAAATACTATCAAAACTACTAATTTTTTCTTAATTTTGCAATATATGGATTAACCTAGGCTGAATCTCTCAAGGACACAATCATGCAATGCCTAATCTTGTTAAGCAAAAATCAAATTAAATGCTAAAATGGGGGGTTTATATGTAAAACAGAATTATACAGAAAATAAAATTATGCAAAAAACAAAACAGAATTGAAAATAGAATTATGTAACCCCAATCCAAGAATCCAATCATGTAGTTTGGTTATCACAGTTCACATAAAGGTTCAAATTCATACCAACTCAAGATTCATTAAATAATTATCCAACATTCGTTCATATAGATTGAGATCACAATCGCAGTCCCTAATTAGTATGGAATCAAGCACATAATTGGTTGATTTTAGATGATCAATTGATTACCTAACCTTGATTTGATTTGGACTAACCTATCCTAACCAACCACAATCCAAAATCTCAAAACAAAATCATAATCATGAAACTAGGTCAAGAATTGGAAAGAAAAGAAAGACATAACATAATTTGCATAATAAAGAATTCAAGAACTCAAACTTAACAACAATCATGGAAACTTAAATTAATATGAGAGTTTAGCCTTCCATGGCAATCGTCACAGAAAAACGCAGCACAAAACAAAAAGAAAACCTAAAGGAGGAGAGAGGAAAGAGAATAGAGAGGAAACTTGCGATCCAAGAAACCTCCAAAATCCAAGTTTGTAAAACGTTTCTTCTAACCCTATTAACCAACTACTATTTATTACATGCTTTGAATGCCAAGGAAGGTGATCTGGGTCATAAGAATTCATAGCCCAAAGGCCCACCAACCAAGATCCCAAAATTAGGCTACAATATACAAAGTAAGGCCCAACAGAGTGGGTGTAGAGACCAAAAATTCACTCAGACTTTTGACACTGAATATCGTCGAATTAGGTTGATCCCAAAAGGGAGAAGTTGTAGATCTTTGTCTTAGCTTTCTAGAGTCACCAAGATTGTCTAATTTGAAGGTCTATAGCTTCACATATGACATGCACAAGATAGCAACATCATAATGAAAATTAAGTCTGAAAATAAGCTAATATTAGCAACTAAACCCAATTAAGTCCAATTAACCAAAACTAAACCAATGTGTCAATATTAACCATAAAATGATGTCAAATATGGCCAGCATAAGTCACTATTAAGTGTCTCAAAAATGCTCTATCATAGTTCATGTGAGAATTCATCTTCTTCTAGTGAAGAGAAGTCCTCTAGTGAAGGTTCCCACTATGAGGAAGACCTTCTCATGGTGATGAAGCTAATGAGTAACTTAATTGGAGAGGAAATTGAGAGCTAATGAGAGACATTTTTTCATTCTAGGTTCTTGGTTCTTGATAAGTTGTGCTATCTCAATATTGATGGGGGGAATTGTGTGAATGTGGCTAGCTTGAGGCTGGAGAAGTTGGCCTTACCTACTTGACTTCACCCTAGGCCTTATAAGTTGCAATGGATAAGTGAGAAGGGAGAGTTAGTAGTGGATAGGAAAGTTTCATTGGCCATCACCTTTGGGAGCTATAAGGATGACATCATGTATGATGTAGTACATATGGAGGCAACACACATCGTTTTAGGTAGGCCATGGCAATTTGATAGGAAAATGACCCATGATGGGGTCTCAAATAGGTTGTCTTTTGTATAATTTGGAGAAAAGGTGGTTCTTATTCCTTTATCCCCAAGAGAGGTCTATGAGGACCAAATAAAGATAAGAATAAAAATAGAGGAAGAAAGAAAAGAAAAAGAAAGTCGAAAAAGGCTAGAGAAAAAAGAAAGGAGAATAAAAGGAGAGAAAGAAAAAGTGATAGAGAAAAGAAGGAGATAAAAGAAAGGGGAAAAGCAAAAGAGAGGTTAAAAAAAAGAGGATGAGATTAAGAAGAAGAAGAAAACCCTATGCTTAGGGATGAGAGGAATTAAGAGGGTTATATTCATGGAAAAGAATCATTATTTACTAACTCCTTATGACTTAAATTTGTGTTGTGAATCTTCTCTTTTTATAGGTATGAAATAAGCCATGAAGGGATTTGGAAATAGCATTCATGGAGAGGAAGATATCGGCTTCCACATTCCAAGTTCCATGATGTCTCCTAAAGATACCTTTGCACTTATGTTAAGAGACCTACTACCTTGTGCAAACGGCTTATTGCCTAAAGCTTTTATTATTTCTTTGCATGCTATCTTTAAATCTTTTGGACTTTTATGGTGTTTTGATGCATGCCCAAGGATATTATAAGTTAATTCTTAATGCTTCATTTACTTTTAATGGACTATCCTATACTTATGTGCATGATTGGTGTAGTTATGAAAGTAATAG